>LPNX010610995.1:137794-302906 GCA_001517045.1 Pseudotsuga menziesii | reverse complement strand
ATATATATATTAAACTATCATATTATTTTACAGGTCTAACAATTACACAAAACCATCTCTATAAGTTAGATCGAAAACATATAGTTATTATAGGGTTTTAATATTTACTTTAACAACTAAAATTAACAAAGTAAATAACATCTGGCAGTACCATGTAGGTCACAATGTCAAATTCACTTAAGGTATTTACAGTCAGATCAAAACAAATCCCTTTTGATTTACAAGTAAAGACCAGAAGACAAACTTTAAAAAAAAAAAATTATATTGCTGAGAACTTTATGGCTCCATCCTTATAACCAGTATTCTATATAAATCAAGATTTCATTTACACGACATATTTTCAGCATCACATCCTAAACCCTAGTTACTTTTAGGGAAAACAAGGCCTCTAGAATAAATACACTAAAGTAACCATGTTTTAAGTTTTGAAAGTCATAGAGAACAAGGTAAATATTCTAATTTACACGATGGCCTACGAGGTATAACTTATTTAAATATTTCAGTGGCTTTACGGTCTATTTAATGTCCTAAGAAATAGGAGAAGGGCCTCACAGGTTTCTTAAAATTATAAAACCAATTTAGGAAATATCAAACAACAACATTCACTTAAACCTTTATCATTTTTTTAGAGTGTCCTACGACTTTTTTTTTCAAAAACAAGCGTGACAAGGAAAAGGACTCACGGACGCAATTCTTTTAGTTTTATAAAACAACAACAAAATTGTAAAATCCATACGATTTAGTAAATACATCAACGGAATCCCTCTAAGGGTTGTTTTAAGAAAAAATATATTTACATCTTGGAGCGGAAGTCACAGGACTGTTCAAAAACACAACTTCAAACATAAACCCTATCACTAGCCGAGAAACCTTGGAACGTACCCTTCGAATCCATGGTCAGAGAGTTCCCTTACATCATAAACGGTAAATGCCTAACGGCTATACCAAAGTGGATTACCACTTTCATGCTGCAAAGGAAAAACACAGATGGATTCCCAGTTCATGCCATGGAAAAAATGTAGAATAAACCACGATGCCACAAGTCTCTGAGCCACAGTTAAGGAAGGTAACAGGTCTTACCCTAACTGAAAGCGTTCACCCCAGAAGCTAAGCATAAACAACACATAGGAATCCCTGCACATAAATGTAACCAAGATTAGTTTTCAAAGTATAAAGACTTTTTGACAGGAAAAGAATGATAAACGTTTAGACCAGTGAAAGAACACACCTTCGTTAAGTTTGTCAGGCCGAAACTTCGAAGCAAGAAGCTAGTCATCAGTGAGTAACTAGGGCTACACAAACAAGCATCATTGGTGCAGACAAAGATGAAGGGTGTGAGGATGGAGCACTCTCAACTCCTCCACCAGCGTTTACACCATAAAAACTATAAACACCAAGTGCATACAGAAGTCGATTGAAATCAAACAAGGAGAAAAAGGAACAGTGCATTTGCTGAGTAATCATGATGAGACCAACATTGTTTTCGAGGCTCATTAAACCCTAGGGTTTATGAGCTCAATGGGTAATATATTCACAGTTGTAACCTATAACACTGTCTGGCATGACTACCTTTATTGCAACATAGGACAAATCTTACCACCTCACTATAGTTTCAACACCATGTCTTTAATCGAGACCATAATCTTTTATTTTATGCTTATGGTCCAAGGTAAGCTTAGGACAAGTACTTAGATGTCGCATAAAAATGTTTGCATATTTTAACTTATTATTTTTCTTAGCTAGGTGGTGGTGAGTGCTTCATTAATTCCTTCACATGCACAAGGAAACATAAGTCATTGTGTTAGCCATAATAGCTAAGTAAGACCTGTGACCCTTTTCCCTAACTGATAGGTAGGGTCAATGGCAGAAACAACATAAACATCGTCCACAACACTTTAAGCCTACAGAAGATCAAAGTAATTTCAATGACAGAAATAAAAGTAGTTTTAGTAACAAGTAAGTAGTGACAAGAATACATTATGTGATGCATCAAATTTTTTCCGTAAAAAGTTATGATGTTTGAAGACACTAACATAGTCATATCAGTCTTGCAGTCAAGTTAAGTCACTTTTGATTTATCATCACATCTGATAGAGAATCAAATATAACATCTCATGGCTTTATCTTCCAAAGAAAATTATAGATTTACATATTACAATTTTTTATTTTATTTTATTTTTATTTTTTTTCCATAATTAAGGAGATGTTAGAAGTGGTATGAGAGTGAGTTTCCAAACACTAGGCCTAATTGTCTCACTCACATACAAACAAGAAACAAATATACTGATCATGTTTTACATTTATTTATGTACATAAATATAAAATTTGTTTTGTAAGAAAATAGAAGGTGTTGAAGCATCTGCTGAAAATGGATTTCAATGCAATAATCCAGACAACATTTATGTGGAGTTGAATAGCCCAACCATAGAGTTACTGCAAATAGTTAAAGGATGAGCTACAAACTGTAAAGAATAATAATGAAAGAATTTTGGAACTAAATCAGATTTTACTAGACAAAATACACAACAGAGGAAAATATAAAAGAAATGCTTATGAAACTAATTCTGAAAAAGTATCCTACAAAGATAAGGGAAAGAGAGTAAAATATTCTGATAGTGAATCTTCTTTAGAGGTTAATGCAAGGTCGCATAGGGGAAGGTATAAATACATAAGTGGAAGTGGTGAAAGCAACCGTAAACGTAGAAAAAGGAAGTATAAACCTTATGAAGATATTTAAAGAGAATTTAAAAAGATAAAGCCACCCATGTTCAACGGAGAAGTAGAAAATGGTGAAGAAGATGAGGCTTGGTTATCGGGAATGAATAAATATTTCCAGATTTATAACTATTCTCATAGACTAAAATACCAGATGGCTATCTACAACTTAACCAGAAAAGCTGACATCTAGTGGAAAGACATAAAAAGAGTCAAAGACCTTAAGGAGAAGTATCTAACCTGGAGAGTCTTTAAAAAGTATTTTAAAATGATTTTTTTATCTGAATAGTATTACAAAGAAAGAGCTAAATAATTTTATGAACCAAAACTCGGTTCAATGTCAATGAAAGAGTTAAGTAGCACATTTCTAAGTTTGTTAAGATATGTACCATATATAATCGAAGAACAGCCTAAAATACAAAGATTTTTAAGTTGTCTGTCCACTAGCTTCAAGGACAAAATTGAGTTTGATAATCCAAAGACCCTTGAAGAGGCAATGAGAAAAGATGACTTATGTTACGAACAGAGTAAAAAGAGAGAAATCATACCTAACTCAAAGAATAAGAGAACAAGTAACTTTGATCAGAAGAGAAAAGGTTTTAAGTCTAATAAAAGTTTCAAAAATAATTCTCAGAATTTCTCCATGAATAATTAAAAAGGAGCAGATTTTAAAAATAAAACACAGCAAAATACTACAACACCAAATGGCACGGATATGTCTAACAATTATGTTAAAAGTAATGAACATAAGGAACTTGTAAAATGTTGGGAATGTCAAGGGCCACATTATGCCAATTATTTTCTGAATATGAAAGGAAACTTCAACAACGTGCATACCATTCGAGATGAGGAAACAATTGGAGATGTAGCAAATGAAATGCCCAGAATAAATGCAGCCTTGGAGAATTGACAAGCTGATCATCATACTTCCATGGTGGAAGTACAAGGTATGATACAAAACCAATTTGTTTTCATTCTCATTGATCTAGGTGCTAGTTTAAGTTATGTATCGCCTAGTATAGTGAAAAAATGCAATTTATCTTTGAAAAAGTTTGAAAAGTCTTAGCTGATTTAGTTAGCTACAGGGACTAAAAGGAAAGTAGTTAATTATGTTGAAAACTGTTATTTGTTTATGAGTCAGTTCAAAAATCAAGTCAAGTTAAATGTACTACCGTTAGGATCTTACGATGTTTTGATATGTATGGATTGGCTAGAAAAACATCAAGTAATTTTAAATTGCTTTCAGAAAATGTTTACTTGTTTAAATGATAAAGAAGAAAGGATTATAGTTATAGGAATACCAGGGAAAGTTTCTGTTAGACAAATCTCAACCTTACAAATGAAAAGGGTTGTAAAGTCTTTGCTATACATATATTAAATAATGAACAAATTCATAAAGAAGATAAGCTAAAATTCAATGATATTCCAATCTTATAAGATTTATCAGATGTTTTCCCTAAAGAAATTCCAGGATTAGCTCCAAAGAGAGAGCTATATTTTATAATCGAATTAGTACCCGGAGTTATACGTAATTTAAAGGCTCCTTATCGAATGAACATTTTATAACTAAACGAATTAAAATTGCAATTGCAAGAACTAATAGACAAAAATTATGTAAGACCAAGTGTATCCCCATGGGGAACACCGGTCTTATTCGTTAATAAGAAAGACGGTACATTACGTCTATGTATAGACTATTGTCAACTGAATAAAATGACAATTAAAAACAGTATGCTCTGCCCCGCATCGATGATTTGTTTGATAAGATACGCGAAGCGACAATATTTTCAAAAATAAACTTGAGATATGGATATCATAAAGTCACAACTAAAGACGGAGATATTTTTAAGACTACTTTCAGAACTAGATATGGGCACTATGAGTTTATGGTTATGCCCTTTGAGCTATCAAACTTTATAACAACTTTTATGTGTTTAATGAATAGTGTCCTAAGCAAATACTTAGATAAATTTGTAGTCGTCTTTATAGATGACATATTAATTTATTCTACAGGTTTTAAGAGAATATAAACTATATGCTAAGTTCAGTACATGCTAATTTTATAAAGATATGATATAGTATCTACGACATGTGATATCCGAAGAAGTGATATTGGTAGACTCAGATAAGATAAAATCAATAATTGATTAACTTGTTCGCAAATATGTAACTGATGTATGATCATTTATGGGAATAACATGTTATTATAGGAAATTTATAGAAGGATTTTTGAAAATCGAAAATCCTATAACATCATTACAGAAAAAGGGAAAAAGATTCGTCTAGGATCAAAAGTGTGAAGAAAGTTTTAATAAATTAAAAGAATTGTTAATACTGCACCCATATTAAAAATAGTAGATCCAGACAAAGATTTCATTGTATGCATGGATGTATGCAATGAAGGTTTGGGTTGAGTATTGACCCAAGAATGTCACTTAATTGCTTATGAATCAAGGAAGTTAAAAACAAACGAAAAGAATTATGCAACTTATGACTTAGAGCTCGTTGCCATAATTCATGCTCTTAAAATGTGGCGCCATCATTTAATGGGTAAAATATTTTTGTTAATGTCTGGTAATATAAGCTTGAAATATCTGTTTAATCAACAAAATCTGAACACAAGGAAAGCTAGATGGTTAGCTTTCCTTAGTGAATATGATTTTGAAATCAAACACATCAAGGGAAAAAAAATTAAGTGGTTGATGCCTTAAGTAGAAATGAAATAACAAGTTTCATAGTTGCCATTAGCAATTATAAAAGTGAATTAAATGATAAACCAGAAGAAGGAATAAAATTGGACACAGAATACCAAAATCTAAGAGAAAAAGTAACTCAGAATCAATTTGAAAATGTAAAAACAAATTAGAGTTTAAATGAGAAAGGATTAATGCTATATAAAAACAGACTTTATGTGCCTAACATACCAGAAATTGAACTGATAATTTTGAATGAAGTACACAAAAGTCCTTATTTCAGACATCTGGGGTATCAAAAGATGATAACAATGTTGATAAAAGAGTATTTCTAGCCTAATATGAAGAACAAAGTTGTTGAATTTATGGCTAGGTGTATAGAATGTCAGCAAGTTAAAGTTGAGCATCAACACCAGCAGGTCTTTTACAACCGTTACCAATTCCAAATTGGAAGTGAGAAGCCATTAGTCTTGATTTTATAACTGGTTTGCCTAAAAATAAAAAACAAAATGATTCAATAATGGTAGTTGTGGAAAAATTAAGAAAGGAAGCACACTTTATACCTGTTAAAACAACTCATAAATCTACTAACATTGCTGACATCTTTATGAAGGAAATCTTTCATTTGCACGAAATTTCGAAGGTAATAATTTCTGACGGAGATTCTAAGTTTACTAGTAATTTTTGGAAATATTTGTTTAAAGGAATAGATACTAAATTGAATTTTAGTACTGCTTATCATCCGCAAATGGATGGACAGCCAGAAAGAGTCAATCAAGTACTAGAATACATGTTACAAATGTATGTTAGAGACTATCCCAAAAAGTGGGAAGATTATCTGCACTTAGTAGAATTTGTATATAATAATCATTATCAAGCTTCAGGAAGTAAAGATATTATTACTTTTGATACTTTGAAGTTTAATTTGACTAGAGAATTGTTAGAAGAAGCTACAGGGATCCCAGATGAAGGCGAATACTGGTTTTAAAAAGTGCCTTTCACCTTTGATGCACAGAAATACTTACTTCCAGATGTCGTAGTAGATTGGGGTAAAGGGGTACATATTCAAAAATTTAAACTAGAATGGATAGAGCCAATCAAAATCCTGCAAAATTATATTACTTGTGAAGGGAGATTTGCATTTGTTTTCAAGTATCATTTTAGGTTTTTTCAGCATCTCGGCCATGAAGCAAAAATGAATCTTCCATTCTTTTTCTTTAAAAGTTTACAAAATATGTCTAGTAGGGTGAAGGAACATCGAGATCACACTAAACAATCTGTGTTTCATCATGGGCTTAAAAAACTAGTCATAAGTACTATACTTCGAAAGTAGGAGAAAAAATGGGAATATTTTCTTTTGTGGTTAGGATTTCAAATAGAGAAGGAAGATCAAACTCAGAAAAGACAGTTGAATAAGGGTCATAATTTGGTCAAGAAGTTGAAAAAGAGAGTCACAGTTAATATTGAGGAGGATAATACACCAGAGAAATCTATGACTCAAGAACATAAAAATGTTGAAGTTGAACAACAGGTCAATATTGAGGAAAATGAAATATCAAAGGCAGAAATGAAAGAAATAGAGCCTATAGAAGCTACTTTTCATGAAGAACCAAATCAAGAAGTAAAGGAAAAGGTGAAAGAACAAGAACAAGTTCCCATTACAGTGACGTCTAAAGATGAGGAAAAGTCATTGTGTGATGAAGTTAGGGTTCATACTAAACAGAAGATATAGACACAATCTGAAGAAGAGGCAATGCCACGAGGGATAAAAAGAAAAGTTGTTCAGCTAGCTTCTCTCAAACATCAAGGTAAAGTTTTAAGCATGTTAGGAGAAATTGGAACAGCTTGGAGGCCCAAGACTAGACCAAAGAACAAACTCAGATTGAATATGGAGAAACTGTTAAACCCTAAACTAGCTAAAAAGAAGATTACTGTAATTGATGACTCTTCATCTCAAGAAGAATTATAGGAAATAGAAGATAAAAAAGAAAAGGAGATTCATAAAACAAATTAGTTTTTACTGAGACCAAAATTTCAGAGATATTTGAGGAAGTTTGAAAGAAGGTAATTTTAGATCAGCATGAAAGTGATTTAAATAAAAAACATTTAGTTATATCAAGCTCTTGTGCAGAGAAAGGAAGGGTTGTTGAGCAATAAACCCAATGCAGTATTGAAGCTAAAGAGTATTTGGAAATCCCTAGCCATGACAGAGCAGATGGAAGAAGATGAGGAGATTTTTAAGAAGTTGAAAATCCCTTGGATGCCAGAAGAAATGCATCCATCATCAGAAGGGAAGTGCATTGACTCTGAAAATGAAAATTTGCAGAGGAATATCAAACAGTACAAATATCAAATTGAGTACCTGTAGGAGACAAATGAAGGACTAGTGATTGCAAACAGAAGACTAAGATAAGATCTAGAAGAGGTAAATAGCCACTATCAGGAACTGATTACAGTTTCTAAGAAGGCTTTAAAAAGAAAAAGACAGACTCAAAGGCTGTTTACAGAACTAAAACAAACTATTCAAGAGCTAACACAGTAGAATGAGGAGCTGACAAAAAGAGTTGAAATTTTAGAAGAAGAGAACCTGAAAGTAAGAAGGAAGACTCAAGCTTTAGAAGGAATTGTTCTTTTAGCAGTGGCAGCAAAGGACTTGTAAAATGCTTTAAGAATAGCGTTTATTAGTTAGTTTGTGAAAAAGCTATTTTATTTTTGTATAATGATAAGTCTTATTGAACAATTCGGTAGTAGGACTTAAAGGTACTTTGTTCAATTATGTAAATGTCTTTAAGAAAACAAGATAAAAGTAAGGCTGAGAAAGGACCAAGGGTTAGATTTTTGTTGCAAGGGGAGGCTATCAAGCTGTGGTTTATGAGCTAAGTGTAAAAAATCTTATGTATTTTTGAATGACTGAATATGAAATATATGAAACTATAAGCCCTATTTATCCCATTTGTTGATTTCATTTCTAATTTGTCTAATCACTCAGTTGATATATTCATTTATTGTTTAAGGTTATTATTCATGAAGTGCTTGTTAACTGTGGATGGAATTTAATGCTGTGGTTATTGTATTGGGTTTATGTTTTATATGTTATGCATATCAGTCCTTTAGTAGTGCATGATTTAGTGTTTGATTTAGCATTGTGAAGTTTCTACCCCCTTATTTACAAACTGCACAACCAAAACCCTAAAAAAATATCTGATTTAATTGTGTTTTATGAGATTGTGTTGGCTTGTTCTTCTGTAGTTTGAGAAAAATTTCTGGCACTAACATCTTTGGCATCGTTGCCGGGGACGAAGATGAAAGCTTACTTTCCATGGGTTACTCATCCTTTAACTGGTTTTGAGAGGTGAAATTAAACAAACAAATATTAAAAGACTACTTTTCACCAAATATTTCACAGTTGCTACTAAAGGAGTTGGAACAAGAAGTAGACCTAGTTCACCTTTACAACTGGGTGTCTTAGACCCAGAACAGATTTTGAAAACAACTAGGAAAATCAAAAGGTCTTGGTCATCTCCAGCCCTATGTAGCCCTGATCAACTAGACATGTCATCACCTTTTTATGTTCTTAAGGGAGAAGAAAAATATTCATCTTGGTTGAAACCTACAATCCCTGTTGGTAATTTTCAGGTTTTTACTAATCCTCAATCTTTCAAGAAAGCAAAGACCTTATCTCCTGGGAAAATCCTTTTATTTCACCTCAAAGTTGGAAAGACTCCTTTTCAACCAAGTCCTAGTAAGTTTATTCCTTCATCTAAATCAGTCAATTTAAAGATGGCATCCCAAAATTAACCATTAGACATGATGGACTAAATGGTGGCAGCTAGGTACGCACCTCTAGTTTTGCCTCAGCCTTTAAATGCTCTTCCTGGGGGAGATTACCAAAAATACTTACCTAGGTTTAATGGAAAAGGTGAGACTATAGCTGAGGAGCATTGGGCTACATTTCTCATCTATGCCGATAGTCAGAATATAGAGGCAAAGGATGTATGGATGAGGATGTTCGTACAGAGTCTAGATGGAGAGGTCAGAAAATGGTTCAGAGAGTTACTAGCAAACTCTATTACTATAATAGAAGAGCTTCAAAATATTTTCATGAGACAGTGGGGTGATATTAAGGATCACACATATTACATTACTGAGTTTGGAGCTCTTAGAAGAAAGAAAGATGAAACCGTAGCTTATTTTTCAAAGAGGTTCAATAAAATGTATGGCAGAATTCCTTCAGAGATAAAACCTTCTGAAACTTCTGCAAAACTCACTTATTCCAATGCTTTTGATCATGAGTTTTCCCTACTCTTGAGAGAAATAACACCTGTTACTTTAATTAACATGCAGTAGTCAGCATTAGAAGTGGAGTCTAATATACTAGCTTCTAATAGACAGAAGGGAAACTCAGTTGAACATTTATATGAAAGGAAGGGAAAGAAAGAGGCAGCTCCAGTGGTTTCAACATCCCACTCCGCAGAAGGTAAAATTGATGAGATGGCTAAGCTAGTGAAAATCCTAACA
This sequence comes from Pseudotsuga menziesii, assembly GCA_001517045.1. Classification (NCBI taxonomy): domain Eukaryota; kingdom Viridiplantae; phylum Streptophyta; class Pinopsida; order Pinales; family Pinaceae; genus Pseudotsuga; species Pseudotsuga menziesii. Next base: position 292,980 of record LPNX010610995.1, on the reverse strand, counting down.
GCAAAATTAAACAAGTTGGAGTTAGAGAAAAATTCAAATAAACCTGTTCAAGAAGGAGACAGAAACCCTAATAATCCAAATCAATTCAGAAGACAGTTTGCACCTTGTTTCATTCCTAGAGAAAGAAGAAACAATGATATACAATGAGAAAAGAGATAAACTGAGGATCAAAAGGTGCCACCACCACTTCAAAATAATGTAACTGATGAAGGAGAAATAGAAGAAGAATAGTTCTTTGAGGATCCATATCAGGATATGAATTATTTTGGAGAATAGTTGACTGAAGGTTTTGTGACTGAGGAGTATTTTTTAAGCTCAGAATATTATGATGCAGATGTGTTTGAAACAAAAATGATTTAAACCTTGAAGTGACTGTTGCGGCTGCTGATATATATCAGACTGATCCAAAGAAAAACCTAAATTTAAGATCAGGACCAAAATAGGTAATTCAAAATCCTAGGAAGAAGGTAATTCTACCTCCTAAACAACAGTCTGATCCAGTATTAGAAAAAAAACAGAATCAGGATAAACAAAAGAAAATTGTTGAAGTTGAAGAGGTCAAAAAAGGTATGCATAATTTTAATCTGGAAAATGAATTGTGCAAAATTAAGATCCCTATGCCTTTTACTGAGTTGTTAAAGAATCCTTCTTATAAAAATTCAGCCTTGAAAATGATTGGTTCAGCAAATAGTCAAGTACCCTCTGACACAGTCAATCTATAAGAGGAAAATCCTAAAATTTTCATTGGAGGTGAAAACAGAAGGTTGTATAGAGAATTACAGTTTGCTTATATTGTGATTGATGACAAGAATCCTACAAATCATCCATTGTATGCTGTTGAAAAGGATTTGGGTACTTGTATGTTGCATTTTAGTGATGATAATGATGTTGTTGGTTTATTACAAGTTGAAAAAGAAAAATCAGTCAAATGCACTAGGGAACAGGAAGATGAACTTTGGTAAATGTATTTTATTGGATCATCATCCAAAGAAGGTGTTGGAGCAAGGGTTGTTCTAATATCTCCAGGTGGTGAAGCAGTAAGGTTAATATATAAATTGGAATTTATTACCACTAATAATACTGCAGAGTATGAAGCTTTATTGTTAGGTTTGAAAGATGCAAAAGATTTAGGTATTCAACATATTTTTGTGTATGGCGACTCCGAGTTGGTTGTTCAGCAAGTAAGGAACAACTATCAAGTAAAACAAGATTTGCTGAAAGTGTACCGGAATGAAGTATGGGATATGATAGACAATTAATTTGTGGCTTTTAATATCACTTATATTCCTAGGGATCATAACCAAACTGTTGATTCTCTTGCCCTAGCAGCCACACATTTCAGGATTCCCAAAACAACACAGCTGAAGTATCCTATTGAAGTTAGGTACAGACCTTCTGTGCCTAATAATATAAAGCAATAGAGAGCTTTTGAAGATGATTTTGAGATAAAAATATTTTTAGAGCTGACAGGTGAGTTTTCCAATTCTGTAATTGACCAAGAACAAGATGATGAAATCGAACATATAGAGGGTGTTGCGGGTCACAAGATCATTAAGCTAAAAAGTAATTTCATTCCTAAGGGTCTGGTGCCTTTAGAGAGGATATTTTCAAAGGATGATACACCTTTAAAACCAGTTGTAGAGTCTTTAGAATAAAATGTAATGGACTGTAATATTGGCACCAAGGAACATCCCGGAATGGTGAATATCTCAAAGGCACTCACAACAGAGCAATGAAACAGGTACATCAAGTTGTTAAAAGAGCATGTTTATGTTTTTTCTTAGTCATATGAGGATTTGAAGACATACGATACAAGTATTATACAGCATAAAGTACCTTTAAAACCAAATGTTAAACCTTTTAGATAGGAATTAAGGAGGATTAATCCTGCTTTGTTTCCCATTATAGAAAAGGGAGTTAAAAAGTTGTTAGATGCTAAGATTATAGTTCCCCTCAGATATTCTTCATGGGTAGCCAATCTAGTTGCTATCAGGAAAAAGAATGGTGAAATCAGACTGTGTGTTGATTGTCAAAATCTGAATAGGTCTTCATTGAAGGATAATTACCCTTTGCCAAAGATAGAACAAATATTGCAGAAGGTAGTTGGTGCACAAAGAATCTCTATGGTTGATGGTTTTTCAGGATATAATCAAATTTCCATGCACCCTGATGTTACAGAAAAGACAGCTTTTACTCTTCCTCGGAGTACTTTCATGTACGATAAAATTCCTTTTGGATTAATGAATGCTGGAGCTACTTTTCAAAGAGCTATGGACATAACCTTTGTAGGAGAAAGAGATAAGTTTGTAGTGGTTTACTTAGAGATATTACAGTCTTCTCACAATATGATGATGAGCATCTAAAACACTTAAAACAAACTTTCCTGAAATGTAGAAAATATGGTTTGTCTCTCAATCCTAAGAAGTCACATTTTGCTGTACAAGAAGGTAAGTATTTTGGTCATTTAGTTTCAGCTGATGGAATAAGGATAGATCCAGAAAGGGTGAAAGCAATTCTGAAAATTAGTTTACCAAGGAGCAAGAAGGATGTACAATCTTTTATTGGAAAAATAAATTTTATGCGTTGGTTCATACCAAATTTTGCTGAAACCATTAAACAGATTACAACCATGTTGAAGAAGGATCAGGAAGTTAAGTGGACTGCAAAAGCTAAAAATTCATTTGAAAAGATTAAGACAGTTCTCACAGAAGCACCGGTATTAGTAAGTCCTGATTTTACAAAGGAATTTTTTATTTTTCTTTTGCATCAGAAGATACTTTAGTTGTTGTTTTATTACAGCAGAATAAGGATAGACTTGAACAACCAATTGCATTTTTCAGCAAGACCCTCAGAGACTCAGAGCTAATGTACACCACTTTAGAGAAGCAGGCTTACTCATTGGTAAAGGCATTAAAGTTTTTCAGAGTTTATGTTTTACATTCCAAAGTTATTGCTTATGTTCCTAATGCTGCCATTAAGGATGTTTTAACCCAACCTGACAGTGAGGGAAAAGAGGGAAATGGATTGCAAAAATAATGGAATATGATATGGACATTAGACCTACACAACTAGTAAAGGGACAAGGTTTGGCTAAATTGTTAGCTGATTCAAATTTCCAAGCTTTAGGTCTACAACTCATGGCAGAACAACCAGCACACGAAGAATTTCAAGTAGAGCAGGAGAAATAAAAGATTATGGACTACTACGGCAGAATCCACATGGTATGCAGATATTGTACACTTTCTTTTGTATTTACAATGTCTAGAACATCTAGACAAGAAAGTTGCTAGGTCTTTGAAGTTGAAAACTACTAAATATTGTTTGATAGAACAACAACTATTTTGGAAAGATACAGAGGGTATTTTACTTAGATGTTTGGATAAGCCAGAAATTGAAGAAGTAATATCTGAATCACATGAAGGTGCTTGTGGGGGACATAAGTATTGGAAAGCGACAACTTATAAAATTCTGAGAGACGGATACTATTGGCCTTCTTTATTCTCCCATGTATATCAGTAGGTAAGAGCATGTATCCATTGTCAGAAGTTTGTTGGTAAGCAAAAGTTGTTGTCATTACCATTAAAGTCAATTGCAGTAAATGCCCCATTTCAGTAGTGGGGCTTGGACTTCATAGGAGAGATAAATCATTCCTCTTCAGGGCAGCATAAATGGATTTTTACTGCTACATATTTCTTTACTAAATGGGTAGAAGCTATTCCCACAAGGAATGCAACAGACAAGGTGATCATAGAGTTTTATCAGGAAAATATTCTTAGCAGGTTTGAATGTCCCAAGAAGTTATTGACTGATAATGCTCAAGCTTTTAAGTCTAAAGCTATGGTGGCATGTTGTGAAAAGAATGGGATTATTTTGAAACACTCAACACCTTATTATCCTTAGGGAAATGGGTTAGCTGATTCAACTAATAAGAGTACTATTTAGAGTATTAAGAAGTTATTGAAGCAGAATAAATGATCTTGAGACTCTATGTTAAAATATGCATTGTGGGTAAACATAATAACAATAAAACTGAGGCAATTGGAACTTCTCCTTTTCAATTGGTTTATGGTACTGAGTAGTATTTCCTGTCCAACTTGGTATTCCAGTGGTGAAAATTCTTCAAGATAGTCAAGAAGAACCTAGTGATATTCAAAGAAGAATTTATGCACTAATAGAATTACAGCAGAAACGTGAAACAATAGAGGAAAAATCTCAGCTATATAGGACAAAGGTTAAAGAAAGGTTTGACAGAAAAATCAAGGAGAACACCTTTTCAAATGGAGATATGGTCTTGAGATGGGATGCTAGAAAGGAGCAGAAAGGAAAGCATGGAAAGTTTGATAATATATGGTTTGGTCCTTTCATAGTATCAGAGATTCTAGAAAACAATAATTTTCTGCTACAGACTTTGGATGGTGAGGAATTGTCTAATCCAGTTAATGGATGATTTCTCAAACATTTTTACAGCTTTTGAGGTAAATATTGGACTTTCATTGTATATACCGGTGTGAATAACAGAATAAAGACTCCATGACCCAATGGAATTTTTGCAGATTAGCAAAAATTTACAGTTACAGGACAGAAGGCACTGATCTACAGGTTCTTGAAGCCTCATAGGGAGGACTTCATCTCGCAGCAGGAGCCAGATGTTATAGCATGTTTTTGCTTCTCATTTTTAATGCATTTGTTTATGTTTTGAAGCTTGGTTTTTTTCATTTCTTTTAAAATTTTGATTCTTAGGTTAGTTTTAATCTTTTTCTTTAATTTTTGTGTTTGTATTTAGGTGATTTCATAGTTTTGTTTTTCCAATTTTGATTTTATTTATCAAAATTCATAGTTAAGGGGCTTATAGAATGTTTATATGAATTAAAAGGTCCTAAAAATATCATAAATTTTTGATCTAGATCATTTAACCAAAGTTAAATCATTGTTATGAGTTGTATTTTCTAGAATCATTGAAACAGGTTTTCTTGTAGCGCAAGCCTGAAAAAGTTACACATGCGCGCTATAAGAAAATCACGTTGTTTGAAAATCATGATTTTTGTTTCAAATTTTTGGAAATTCACACAAATGAGAGGTCATTCATACTTGGTTAATGGATTTGATACGTGTTTTCATCCAGAATTATCATTGTGACAGGTGTTAATACTTCAAGCAAGAAAACATTAGGGTCAGAAAATTAGGGCTTTGAGGAGCGACTGTTTGAAATTATCATGGTGGTCAGAGGTGGTTTAAAGAATAAAACTAGACACCTAGCAGAAAGAAGCACGTGATTTTAGCAGCTGAATTCATTGTTCTAACAGGTAGGATGCAAATTGCTCATGTTCCCTGTATTTTGGTTTTCATTGACAAAAGATCAATTAGGTATTAAATGAAGAATGCTAGTATATAATCCTAATTGATACTAAGGGTCGAATTTTCTTTGTTAAGAAGATTAAAATACTCTCAGACTAAGTGATAAAGTCCAGTTTGGGGGTTTGGTTTTCCAACATAGTACTATCTGTTAAGTTGCTAGGATTTGAATAAGAGTTAGAGTTTGTATTACTAAAAGAAGCAATTTGACAATCATTTAAAATGAAAAGAAGTTGTAAAACCAATAGAGCTGAACCTTCAGACATGTCCTGGGTTCATACTTTTCCAGAGTGTGCAAGATTGTTTTTAGAGGCAAGATGGTTAAGTTTTTTTGAGAGAATTGATGGGTATGATACAGAAGTCTCTTATAAATTTGCTCAGTGTTTGGATAAATATATTATTACTTTTGATACTTTGAAGTTTAAGTTGACCAGAGAATCGTTAGCAGAAGCTACAGGGATCCCAGATGAAGGTGAGTACTGGTTTGAAATAGTGCCTTTCACCTTTGACGCACAGAAATACTTACTTCTAGATGTGGTAGTAGATTGGGGTAAATTGGTACATATTCAAAAATTTAAACTAGAATGGATAGAGCCAATTATTATACCAAAATCCTGTCACCACCATGTGATAAGACCCTTGAATTACATATTTTCCCTTAATCCAAGCACTTGGAGAGGAAACCCATGTTGATTGTCAATCTTTCATGAAAATACTCAGCACCACACTTTCCTCATTATCCATGAGTGGTACCTTCCTCGCACTGTTTGTAACTTGTTTATCATAAGTGGTGCCACTGCTTATAGCCTTTGGGCCATAAGCATTTTTAACCTGTCCACTCTGTCATAAGAGGCAAAAGGTGGTGCCCTGGGTAAAATGGGAAAAAAGAGAGGTTTCTCGAGGCTTCTAGATCATGATACTCGTGTCCTCTAAGTTATCCCTATCATTGTGGGTCAGTTGAGCTCGAGATCCCCCATCGTAGGATCTTAGAGGCCACCTCATTCACAAATCTCTCAACCATTCTTATCCATGGAGCCTTATAAATACAAGCTCATGTCCATGGTTGAGGGGGGGACCATAGAGGTATTGTTATGTTGTTGGATTGACCACTTGGCCCAAGCCATTGGAGAGAATAGATAGCAAAGTTGGAGCTTATGGGGATGAAGTGTTGGTTTCATGGAGATGCATGTAGACACTAAGGCTTAATTGGTTGTAAACTTGTCCATTCATCTTAATGCAAAGCTAATTTGCGTCCCAAATTACTATTTTTTTGATTTCGCATGTAAATGTTGTTGGATTCCTTAGTCACTCACATGGATGAATAGATTATGTTCTGGTAGCTTTGATGTGTTTGCTCATTTAATCTGGTTGTAGGTACACAATTTTACTATCGAAGCGGTATTCCAAGTATCTACGACATCCAGGGAGGGTATTCATCCTTTGTCGTTCATTTGCTCTGGATCTGAACCATTCAGATCAGAGGAATAGCTTCTGTCCGCATAAGGTGAAATATTTCTGCTTAGAAATCTGGCGATCCACTGGGGATTGAATATACATATCAGTTGATCTAATCTTCCTTAGTTCTTCAACTCTTGTCCGAATCCAGGCTCCTTCTCCAACTCTCTTCAGTCAAATCTGCTATCTGACTAAGTGGATTTTGGTTTGAAACTTCCTGATCTATCTAGATCTGAATTATTTCGACCTTTTATGCTCTTTTTTATTCTCAATCTATCAGTTTTTACCTTGATCTGGTCTTTTTCTTACCTGATATGTTGTTCTCTTTTGTGTTTTGGATTTTTACAGGGAACCGCACTTAATATGCAGTTGGCCAGAAGCGGTGCCACTGCCTGAACCTAGTTAGCATCTCGCAAGAAGTGGTGCTAGTCTAGAACTACTCTATCGAGATCTGTCCAGCGCGGTGCCAGGTAGGCATCATTCCAAGACCTCTTTTTTTCTCATCTTTTGCAAAAATTTGAGTTGCTTTGCTTTCAGCCCTGCACTGTCAGGCTTGTGTGTCAAAATCTGATGCTTATGGTTTGAAATTTTATGGTTAAATATTGGTTTGATTGGAAAATTCAAAAGCTAGATTAGGCTTATCGATTGTTCATTCACTTTGGTGCTTGTTGGTTGTGATTGTGAAAGGACTTCTTGTTTTTTGAAAATCTTAGGGTGTTAGTAAGATCTCTTTTCATCTTTGTGATATAGACTGAAAGAAAAACATTTGATTAGCATCTAGGTTTCATTTCTTGTTTGCATAGAGAACTTCTTTTTTCTCCTTTAAAAAAGAATTTTTTTTACTGAGATTAGGTTATCATCATTGAGCATTGGACATTGGATCTCTGATTGGATTTACAAGCTTTCAGGATCTTTATGTTCTTTTGTCTCTTATGCATTTAGTACTATCTCATCAAAATAAAAATATGTTAGTTTTAAGTTAGATTTCCCTATGTTTTGAGAAAAATTGAAAAATAGAGTGCATTTGCAGGTAGTGTGCTTCTTGTTTTTCTTTTAGGAAAAGAGACTCTTCCCATTCTTATTTCTTTCAGAAAAGAGAAATCAATTTGGAAAGTGTTGCTTGTCTTTGAATTTGTGTTCAAGATTATTGTTTGGAAATATTTTTGGTTTTGAAACAAAATAAAATACTCTCTCTCCCTCCCATAAGTAGGCATACTAAATGGTAAAGTGAAATATTTGCATACGCATACTGCATGTTTTTAATTTTCTGTCAAAACACCATGCATTCACCTAACCATCCACTTTAAAATTAATGGTAGTTATAGGTTAAAATTTACATAGCAATTGGACTGATAGGTTAGAGACATGATCGGGCATTGTTAAGCGTAGGAGCTGTCGTTATTTGTCCGCATTACATCCCGGGACTTGCGCGGTTCTTCCATGTACCGTCGGTATATCAAACGGCCTTTCACGTACCCTTGAGGTATATAGAAAGGTACTTCATGTACTCAATTGTATATCAAAAGGCCCCTTGTGTATGGTTATGCATTAGACATCACTACTACCGATTCGAGCTCCCACGTACCTTGAGTATATCAGGAGACCCCACTAAGACACCTTATCCAACAGAGAAAAGCCCTTTGGCCATCTTGCTTGGAGCCATACACTGAAAACAACATTCAGGGAGATTACTATGCACGTACCCTCGAGGTATATCATGAGTGGCACCTTCTTGACAAATCCTGGTGAGAGATTTGACTATCTAAACTCCTCTTATCATTTTAAGTGTGCTTGTTTGTCCTATACCTTGTGTAGGAAATTTTTTTGGTGTGTTTTCTAGTTTTTTCAGACCCTAGGTGAGATAGGAACTATACAAACTGGCTGAGTTAAGACAGTCTAGAAGAGTATGGGGCTTGCCACCCAATTTTATTCCTAGTTCAAGAGAAAATCCAATGGAAGCTATCGACCAAGGAGCTGCTACCACCTCCCGGGTGGGAGATAATGTGGTTGCAGAAAGTGGAGGACCATATTCTTCACACTCACCTCCCTTGGTCCAATAACCTTCTCAGGGAAATACCTTGTCCCATTCTCCCGAAGAAGGTCATGTTGATGATACTACCCGTCCGGATTATGGTCCCAATGCTCCATTTTAGGATACCCCTATAGGTCAGGCCATTACCTCATATGGCACAGGTGTAAACCCTTCTGGAGAAGTTTCTCTAGATGAAGAAGAATGTAGACAATACCACATAGCCATTCTCCGTGCACTAGAGATTGAAAGAAAAATAGATGACATATTAGGCACGCCACCAGCATGTTCGACAGCTATTACTGTGGGATATCGTTCACTTGCCGATTCTATGAGACCCATTGAACCGATTATAGATCACACAGTAACACCACACAACCCAGGATAAAATACCAACCCCACCACCTCCCATGTTATGTCTGTTCCCAGTATTCCAAGGTATTCTGCACCTGGGACCCAACCTTCAATTCCCGTGTCATCATTAACTTCTAGTGCTAGGGGGAAACCCTCGGCATGACGTACGTTATCTGGCACTGGAATTGTACCTAATCAAGGACATACCTCTAATATAGAACCATCTATAGTTTATGTCCCTCCCACCCATACTAATGTGGTTAATCCCCCATCCAGTTCAGGTCAACCCTTGGGGGCACAACCTATAACCATTCAATCTTCTGGAGGTTATGGTTATCAAATACCTATAGGAAACATTAATCATCCACCTAATCCTATAGGAATGCCTTATACTAGAATTCCATACCCTAGTAATACTTTTACACCATGGGGGAAACCTAACTGGTCTTACATGCCAGCTATGGGGGGGATACCCATACATACTGCGGGAGGTACTGAAGGACTGCCTTATGGAGGTCCTCCCCCTCGAGGGCCTAGTGGTTTTCCCCCTTTTGGTCCTAATGGTCCTGGGGGTCCTGGTGGCTTTCCTCCTAGTGGCCCTCCTCTTAGTGGTTCCGGAGGCGCTGGAGATTTACCTCCCAGTGGCCCTGAAGGGTCTAGTGGTATCGGTGGTATTGGTGCTCCCAATGGTCTTGGTGGTCCTAGGGGACCTAGCAGTCCTCCTCCCGGAGGCCATAGTGTTCCTACCAGTCCTGATCCTGGAAATCAACCCCATGCTGGCGAATTTTTCGTTAGTTCTTCCTCACAACAACCTGTCTATCAGTCCACTTACGGTCCTACTGGTAATTATATGCCATATCAATATTACCAGTATGTGCAACCCAACCATCAATTACCTTTCCTAGCAACTTTGGACTTACCTGATTTGTCCAAGTTGATTAATGACCCCATTCGACACAATCCCTCGTGGCCTCCCATTCCAGTAAAGTTACCATTGAACATCCCGAAGTTCGATGGGAAGCAGGGAGACGATTTGAAAAACCATGTCATGACATTCCATTTGTGGTGTTCTTAAAAATACCTCATGGATGATTCAATTTGGTTACGACTTTTTCAGTGAACTTTGACCGGTACAGTCGCGAAGTGGTACATTGAACTCCCACAACATTCATTTGTGGATTTTGGCTCGTTGGAAACTGTATTTCTTACACAGTTTCAGCTCCCTATTCATTATGAAACTAGTATTGATCTCTTAACTTCGTTGTGATAGAACACCTCCACCCACATATCCAATCATATTCATGAATGGAGAAGGCAGAGAAAGCTTATTAAGGCTCCTATTCCAGATCAGTTATTAGCTGATTGGTTTACCAAATATTTGTTGCCTCCAATTGCCAGAGATGTGGCTATGGGTGGTGTCGTTAGTGAAGAGCAGGCTATTAGTCAAGCCTAGTATCTATACTTGGTCTATTCCCAGTATGGAACTCTTTATGACTGGATTCCACAAGCTCCTCGCCCAAGCACCGATCTAGCCAAGCCACCAGCAGAAGTACCTGTCGATGGGATTGTTGATTCAATCCAGTCCCCGTCAATAGCAAAAAATTCCAAGCAACCTCAGACTACCACCTCTACTCCTTCGACTCCTAAGGTTTATGTCGAGGTCAATTCTATTCAAAGTAATCAAACCTCAGGAAATAATAAAAAGAAGGGTAAAAATAAGAATAAAAATCCCAGAAACCAACAGGAGAATCCAAGAAAAACCAATAGTGATAAGGATAAAGGGAAAAGAAAGGAAAAATATGCATGTCTTCTATGTGGAGGTGACCATTTCTCAAAAGAGTGTCCCCGTCGGGACAAAATATCCCAATTTCTAAAGTCAAATCCCACACACGTAGTACTCACGGATCCTTTTCCCTCTCAACAACAACTGATAGACCACATGTCTAATAAGGGTAACTCTAGTTTGTCAGAGGAAATTTGTATGATGTCCTCAGATACCATTAATCCGCAAAATCAAAGCCAGAATTATGACAAACCCACAGACAAGAAAGAAGATCATTCTTCTTTAGGAAAATCTCCCTCTACTGGTTCTCCTGAATCCTCGTCTACTGTCCCCCTATCCATCAAGAAGCCTACTCTCGACACAATTTTGTGCCCTCCCAAGAGTACTCTTCGGAAGCTTGTATTTAACCCTAATTCCCAAGCTACTCAATTTTCTAATGTAGTTGAAGATCTCGCTTAGGCACCTTGTGAAATGTCTACCTTAGAGGTACTCCAAAGTTGCCCTACACAGTGCAAAAACTTGTTGACAGCATTAGGAGCTTTAGACCTGGATAATACTAATTTGATTCATTTCAATGTTGAGAACTATAAGTCTAGGTTACCTCATAAACTTTATTTTCAAATCATTACGAAATTAGTTGGAAAGAAATTTTTTCGAACGGTTCTAAATGAAGGAGCTTCGACTTCGGTTTTGTCTCTATCTTGTTGGAAAGCTCTCAGCTCTCCCGAGCTTATAACATCACCTACGACTCTCAAGGCCTTTGATGGATGGGGTTTCCAGCCCCATGGTCTCATATCAACCCTAGCAGTCGAGCTTGGGGGCAAAACCATTTCCATTCAAGTAGAAGTGGTAGATGCCCCGTTAGATTACAACCTCCTCCTAGGAATAAATTGGTTCTATGCCATGACTGCTGTCGCTTCAACAGTATTTCGAACAGTCCAATTTTCGCTTCTAGGGAGAATTGTTACCATTGACCAGCTTGATTTATGCACATCGGATGTTACTACCTCCATAGCTAATAACATCCCCATGTTAGACCAATCCCCTCCTCCTTACCAATCGATTGGGGTAGGCATGTTGAAGTATTCATCCCTTATGGGGATTTTTCCATCCACTCCTCCTAATACGGATACCACGACAGTCCACATGATCACCTCATTTGCCTAAGGGAAAACAAGTTGTTGAGTCCACCTTGTTGAGTTCACATGAAGCAATGTATGACACCATTCAAACCTTTTCCGATGATCACACTAATGACCTTCATCTAGTGGCTTTGGAACGTTACCATTTACCATATTGGTTAGAACCTTCTCTTCCTATTCTAGATTATCTCTATGAGACTTTTCCTTTTGATAAGTCCATTATAGAGATCATGAATACGGATGAGCCCATTTGGGAGGATCACCATCATAGATCCATGTTCCTCCCCAACACCAGTATGGTTAAGCATGATTATGCATCCTTGTTTCCTACTGATATTGTCAACATACCCCAAAGTCCCATATTGTTGCAAGATACAGATTATGAAGGAAACCTTTGCAACATTACTTAGATGAATCCAATTGACATATTAGCCAAGTATACAAGCCACTTTTCAAAGAATTTCGTGATATTTTTTCCTGGTCCTATAAAGAGATGCCAGGGATTGACCCATCCATTGTGGTCCATGAGATCAAAACCTATCCCACAGCTAAACCTGTTAGGAAAAAACTAAGGCAAGTCCATACTCAGAAGGCCGTAGCTATTAAAGCTAAAATTGAGAAACTTCTCAAATCTAGGTTTATTTATCCTGTACCCCTGACGGAATGGGTATCGAATGTTGTCCCTGTCAATAAAAAGAAGGGCACCATTAGAGTCTGTATCGACTTTAGGGATTTGAATAAAGCTTGTCCTAAGGACAACTTTCCTACTCTGCACATCGATTGCATTATTGACAACTATGCTGGAAGTGCCATCTTCTCATTTATGGATGGCTTCTTTGTCTATAATCATATTGAGATATTACCCACCGATCAGCATAAAATAACATTCATTTGCCCATGGGGAATGTTTGCATATAAGAAGTTACCTTTTGGCTTGAAAAATGCTGGAGCCACATTCCAATGTGCGATGTCCTATGTGTTTCACGATATTAAACATATTGTTGAATCATACCTTGACAACCTCCCTGCTCATTCACAGTGACGGAAGGACCACCCCGGTCATCTTAGAGAGATATTCCTAAGATGTCGTAATTATAATATATGCCTCAATCCGCATAAATGTGTTTTTTGCATTGAGACGGGATGTCTGCTAGGTTTTGTGGTATCCAAAGATGGCATTCGGATTGATCCTTTGAAAATTGCCACCATTTTATCTCTACTAGCCCCAACTAATCTCCTTGAACTCCAAAGTTTTTTAGGGAAGGAAAACTTTCTTCGTTGTTTCGTGTGCAATTTCATAGAGAAAACACACAGTTATATGCGTCTCCTCAAGAAGAACACCCCATTCTTCTGGGATGACCAAGCCCAACGCACCTTTGAAAATATTAAACATGCTTGGACTCATTCACCCATGATACACCCCCTAGATTATTCAAAGGACTTTCTCCTATATATTGCTACCTTTGCTACTACCATCGCTATGGCTTTAGTGCAAGAAAATTCCAATGGTCAGGAGCAAGTGCTTTACTACACTAGTAAGAATATCATGGATTCTGAAACTCGCTATTCATGTGTGGAAAAGTTAGCATTGGCCATGGTCATTACTTTGGAAATGTATTACATCCTGACTCGTCAGGTGCTCGAGGGAAAGTACTCCCACTGGATAGTCATACTTCAGGAATTTGATCTGGAATTTGCCAAAGCCACATCAAGGAAATCCTTGGTCTTTGCCGAGCTCATGTGTGATATTCCCTGTGCTTCGACAAAATCTAAGCTCAGTGATTCATTTCCAGATGAATTCCTGTTCCTGATTAGCAGCACCGATCCATGGTATGGATATTTTCTTGTTTATCTCCAAACACAATGTTTCCAGCCACATTTATCCTGTGATGGTCTCCATCGTATCCATCACCACACAAAATACTACCTCATCCTGAACGATACCTTGTATAGACATGGGATTGATTCTATTCTCCAGTGATGCCTCACCCATGAGGAGGCTGAACATGTGTTGAATGATTGCCACTCTAGAGCATGTGGCGGTCATTTATTTGGGATGGCTACAGCCCAAAAAATCCTTCGCGCTAGCTATTTCTGGCCTTCCATATTCAAATAATGTCATGAGGCTATTAAGAAATGCCCACCTTGTCAACAATTTTATCCCAGAAAGCGCACACATCCTGCTCCGCTACACCTTGTCATTGTCATTGTCCCATTCGCCAAATGGGGGATTGACTTCATGCATTGTAAGCCTACCTCAGCCGGGGGGCATGGTTAGATCATCATAGCCATTGACTATTTTACAAAATGGGCTAAGGCCATGCCTACATTTGTGGAAGATGGTAATATTGCCACTCTCTTCTTGTTCAATCATATTAGAGCTAGATTTGGAGTCCCGCAGTCCATTGTTATTGATTACGGATCAAACTTCTGGAATCAAATGATGGAGGAACTGAGTGCCAAGCTAGGTTTTCGCCATGAAAACTCTACACCATATTATCTACAAGCTAATGGTTAGGTAGAGGCCATTAATAAAGTTTTAAAATCTATGCTTCATCGGATGGTTAGAGATCATAAATCCAACTGGCACCACGTTCTTTTCTTTTCTCTTTGGGCTTATCAGACTTCGGTGAAAACAACCACTGGTTTCACACCATTCCAGCTTGTCTATGGAATTGAAGCTGTCTTACCGATTCAATGTTAGATTCCATCTTTACAACTTATCGTCAAACTTCTCCCAGTCACTTCCGTAGAGGAAGAAATTTTTTTGTACTTGAATAACCTTAAAAAGACTCGAAGAGATGTCACCTTGGCTAATGAGACACATAAGAAATGCTTCAAGGCATAGTATGATAAATCCATCCAACCTTGTGCCTTTAACGAGGGTGACCTAGTTTTGGCTTACGACCAAAGATATGACAAACTAGGGAAGGGTAAGTTCGAGTTCATGTGGTACGGACCTTTTGTCGTTTCTAAAGTTTTAGAGAAAGGAGCCTACGAGCTCATATACTACAATGGAATCCCTTTGGGGAAACCTCGCAATGGGTTGTACCTAAAAATGTACTATGCCTAGGTCTTTCTTGGATGGTATCTTGTATATATGTATGATTGCTTGGCTTTCAGTGTGCTTTTAGTATTTTCAAGATGGTTTTGAGTTTAGTGTCCATATCTATTTATACCATGTTTTGGTCATGCAGATGGCTTTCTACGGCTTCGCTGATGGTGCTTGCTGCCACACCTTGAATCTTGCCTTAGCTGCTTGGGTCCTCTATTCCTCGGTTGAAAATTTGGTCAGTTCAGGAGTGGTTTGTATAGGTCCCGCTACTAATAACATCGCCAGTCATCAGTCTTCTGACTGAAGTTGCCTCCCAATATGTTCACCATCTGTTAGTCTTGATGGACTCACAACTTGTGGTTTACCATCTGAACCATTTCTACACCATTAGAAACCCTGTGCTTCTCCATCTCTTCCGGAGGGTACATTTGGTAGAAATATCATTTGAAACCATCACTTGTAGGCATATCCCTAGGGAACATAATGTAGTTGCTGACTCATTAGCTAACTACATCCTAGATTGGCATATTTCCCATTCATGACATTGAAATCAAACATGGTCTATTGTAAATAACAATTTAAAGACACATAAAACTCATGTAAAATACATTCACCATNTATATATATATATATATATATATATATATATATATATATATATGAATAAGTTTACAAAAAATAGTTCACGAGACCTCATCCGAAGCATGTAGGCTTTAAGGAAAAATCATCATACAAAATCCTGAAGCTGTAAGATTTTAGTAGATATCTCATACACACAATGTCTTGTGGTGCTCGTGGTAGCACATCACTACCTGAGCTACTCTACGTAGCAGCCTACTGAATCGAACTGGGACTCCCGCTGTAGGTCTCTGATACCTTGGAAGGAGGTCATAAATAGAAGCATCTGGGATATCCAAGGTCAACCTCTCCAGGTTTTCCTCTAACTCCCTGGTGATATCATCGCCCTGTGGTACAAAGCGGGCTCCAGCTTGCCTATCCAATTGGGAGGCTCCCCGAGGTCGCGCTGCTCCAACATATGCATGAGAATATCCAGTTCTCATTACTTAACATAAAATGTATAAAACATCAAAAAACATAAAAACATTTCATCCATTTTAGGGTTTCTTTCTTCTTACCGATGTTTCCCCACTGTCTACCAGGTGGGAGAGGTAGGTCAGGATCTCCGCGGAAGTCTGTGCCCACATAAGCATAATCCTCCACCATGAGGATCTAATCACAGAGCCATCTGAAGAATGGGTCACCGAACTTCACCTTCCCCTTGCCTGCTATTGTACGAGCCATAATCTAGACCCACCTCAGCATACGGGGGTCCCGTGCTCTTAGGCTTCTGAAGACCACTTGAGGTCTCATCTGTGGTACCCTCTCGAAGAAGAAGCAGGATAAAATGGAACCAAAGCCAAACTACTTTAGCTCTCCCTATCGACACTTAGTCAATTGATCTTTGAATATCGAAAGCATGGATTCCACCCAGTTGAATACTATGGGTGCCATGGCCTCTATGGCATATACCACGTGTTCCATAGAATCCTGGTGCACACCCTAACTCTTGACCACCCTCTACATGGTAAATAGGAAAGTCCGTAGGGGTCCGTTCGTTACTGCTCTGATGGGGATTTTCTTCCCTAATGTCCTCATCCCTGGAACACAGTGATGATCTATCAACTCTCAAGTGGTAATATCCCCTCCCCAGTAGCCTATCAGCAAGATGGGGGCACCCCATCTCGAGAGACCAGTCAAGAAGTAGATTTCCTCTACCTCCACTGTAGGAATATCGGCCCTAACCTAGAAATGCTATTGCTATGGATTCCACATCCAAAGTATGTGATCTAACAACCGCTCATGTGATACCATGCTTGCAGTTCGGAATAATTTCAGGAGCCCACAGTCTCGTAATGAGGCTATACAACCCACATTCCTTTTAGCGAAGGCATCATCATTGTCATGTTGTCTTTGTTTCCATATCACCATGATTGAGCAACAAAAACCTGCCAAAAACAATTATAGCACACATTAGAATCATCTCTAATCATTTAAATTCAAAAGAATGGTTTCTTATTTCTTGTGCTATCAGTTTGAAATCTCCACGGCTGACACCACCTGTGCACCGTTGGAGACAGGCGGTGGCTTCGCCTATCAGCTTTGTTTTAGGTGCGATTCTAGTGAGGTACCGCGTATCCCGCAAGGGGTATGCGCGGTGCCCATTTTCATGGTTTTAGGGCTTGGCATACAAGCCCAAAGCCCCATCAAAACTCAAAATAAAGACTATGAAAGGAAAGAGTAAGGTTTTAGCTATTACGTGGAACTGATGGTGCTCAAGTCCAATGGTGGAAACTCCCGGTATCAGTTACTGAAGATTTGACTAGGAAAGTAATCCAAATTCTCTCCATTATGGGTAAAGAGTAAAATGATTTGGTTTTCTACTATTTACATGACTTATATACACATTTTTAGGGTTTGATATACTATAGTTTTGATTTAAAATCACTTTTTACTCGAAATTTATCGTAATCCCTTAATATTCATCATGAGCGCATTTAACACTTGTTTTTGAGTCGATTGCAGGATGGAAGCACCATAGCAAAAATATTTTGGAGTTTGTTTACGACTTTTTCGTACTTCCATAAAAAAGAAAAAGTCGATGAGCATTTGTAACAGCACTTTGGTCATGCTCCTTAAACCTAGTATCAAAGGTCTGAGTCCATTTCTGATTCTTTTTAGGCTCATAAAAATTAACATTGTGTAAAGAAAACTCATGGTGTCCTCTTTAAACTCTTTTTAGGCTCCCTAAATACGAAAAGATTGTTGAGCGATATTGTCTTCTTCACACTTGTTAAAGCATTTGAAGAGTTGTCTCTCCGACGGTAGGTTATCTCTTTTTCGGTTCAGATAGACTATTTACAAAAAAGGAACACTCCAGCCAATCATGACTGGAAGAGTTCTCTAAGGTATGATTTTACACTTTTTCGGGCCTTAGAGACTAAATCATACAAAAAAGGACCCCTCTGAAGTCTTCTTCCGTAATTATTCAGACTCTCTAAACATGAATGATACCGAGTTTTCTTTCATTGGACTCCTTAAATTAAACATTGAGAGACCCATTTTGGGAACGAACCCCTCCTCTCTCAGGTTCGTAAAACGTATGAGTTTAAACTTGTCTTCCGACAAGCTATATCGAGTGTTTGTTACCCTCTTTGAACTCGTAAAACCGAAAAGAGGCACTCATTGATCATGATGGGGAAAATGGGAAGGGAATCATTTTGCAAATAAATGGCAGTAGTTTGTTGTTACCTTTGAACATGGCACTTGTCTGCATATCATGTCAGTCGATTGGGTATTCAGCTAATCTCCATGATGATCCACTTTTATGAGTCATGCTACTCCTTTGAGTCTTTCAAAAGAATGCATTGTCCACTATCACATTGTGTGTTTGTCCCATCCAGTCATGCTACCAAGTCTTTTTTTCATGCCACACAATGTTCAAAGGGAATTTAAAAAATTCTTACCTCTGCAGTCAACACAGTCTTTGTGTCAGTACTTTTGAGTCAGTCCTATGGTTACTACATTCACATCATTCTAAAACTATGTTTCGAGATTCATGTCGTCGATGTGGGACTCATCATGGCCCTCCTTCGATGGAACTATTCCCGTCGACATCAGTGCATCATCCAGGAAATAGTCTTAGAAACAATAATTAGTACCTTGAGATATGTATGCCTTAATGACAGATTCTCTCACTTTCGACATAGGTTCACATCATTGACCTTTGATCAATAGAATCGACTAGGTTTTTGACATCAGGACATCTATTCACACTTAGTATATTGTACTAGGGTACCTTGGGAATCATTGACATCAATGGTGATCTCCCTCGCACTTGTTAACGGTTCACATCATCGGCCGGTAATCAAGTGGTTTCTACCATGTTCGAATTCAGATCATTGTAATCACATGGATAGAATCGTACTTTGTGAAAGACGAGATGAAGACCTTGGGTATTTTTTTAAAGCACTCATTGCTTTTCCCCCAGGTTACAATGGAGTTTTGTATATCTAGCATGGATCCACATTTGTATGGTCATGGCTATGCTCAAATTTACGTCCGTATGACATAGATCTATGTTGTACGCCTGGTAGCTATGTCCAATTTTGAGTCCTCCATCACATGGATCTACGTTGTATTCTAGTAGCCATGCTTGTTTATTCCTCCCATGGATCTGCCTTGTATTGGTCTGCAGCCATGGGTTGGTTACTTGTGTCTATGAGTAAAAAATATTGATGTTCTACAGATGCCTACTTGACGACATGCTCCGATCGAGCCGACATTTTCACCTCGTAGCGACGACTTGTTCTCTCAAAGCTCTCATTTATCTTATCTCTCTAAGACTCATGCTTTAGGGGACATCCTGTTATACCAAAATCTTGTCACCACCATGTGATAAGACCCTTGACTTACATATTTTCCCTTAATCCCAGCACTTGGAGAGGAAACCCATGTTGATTGTCAATCTTTCATGATAATACTCATCACCATGCTTTCCTCGTTATCCATGAGAGGTACCTTCCTCACACCGCCTGTAGCTTGTTTACCATAAGCAGTGCCACCGCTTTAGCCTTTGGTCCATAAGCGTTTTTAACCTAAATGGATCTGTCATAAGAGGCAAAAGGCGATACTCTGGGTAAAATGGGAAAAAAGAGAGGTTTCTCGAGGCTTCTAGATCATGAGCCTTGTGTCCTCTCTTATCCCTATTGTTTGTGCTAGAAATTGTTTCTAAGGCCAGAGAAAGAAGCCAAGACACACTCAAGATAAAATTCAATAAAACAGATTAGGTTTAGGGTTTCTGCAATGTTTTAGTGGTTGTAAACTTTTGGAGAAAGACAGGGAATGCATTCATGAGAAAAGTAGTAACTAAATCATAAATAGAAGATGATAAAGATGCATAATATATCACACAAGATCCAACAGAAACACTATGTTGGGGTTCATTCAATAAGGACAAGCATCACCAGCAAATACACATAAACCAGTAATGAATATATCAATAAATAAACTAAACAAGTTCAATAATGAAGCCAACACAGAAAACTGAAGGGGAAAAATGTCATATATTTCATAATTTCATCATCAACAGCATATAAGAGTCTTGGTACTTAACTCCTAAACAAGTCTGAAGACAAAAGCAGTCTGAAGACCTCCTGTAGCTTCCAAAAATTAGAACCCTCCTAATGACTCTCTAACCTCTCTAAATAGTGTTTTTTACAAAAAATAGTTAGGTATCAAAAACCCTAACTGCCTCCATCCACTCGATGCGGTAAGGTAAAAAATAAAATATTACAAAACATAACTTTTCTAAAAATAGTAATCCCTAACTAACATGCTTCTGAAAAAGATAACAAGTAACTGAAATGAACAAGTGACTCATACCTCTTTTGCTGCCTCAGCTAGCAGAGCAATACCATATAATACTTGAGTTTTCCTCTTAGCTTTCTTCTTCTCCTTCTCCAGATTAGTTATCCTTTTGGTGATCTTCTTGTTTTCCTTCTGCAAGCTCTTTACTGTGTTTTCCAACTCTGTACAGTGTATGTCAGTAGTTCTTTTCCTTCTGAGAACCTCTTTGGATACTTCTGACAGCTCCTGGAAATGATTATGGACATCCTGTAGTTCTTCTATAAGCCCTTTGTTAACCTTCATCAACCCATCATTAACATCTTGCAATTATTTCATCTGCTTCTTATACTGCTGAATACTTTCCTGCAAGCTTTCTTTATCTATGTGAAAACTAGGGATCTCAGGTATGTTTGCATCCTTTATTAACAAGTCTGTGAAATCAGTAGGAATACTATGCTCTTTGAGAATTCCTAATTCCTTGAGTATAAGCTCATCTTCTTCATCCCATTCTTGATTTTCAACAAGAGCTACTTTAGCTTTCTCTTCTTGTTACTGTTTTGAAAGTTTATTTTTTATCTCAAGAATTATTGCAGACAATTCAGACTTGGGCTGCCCAAACTCTTTTACAGACTGTGATCCTTTCACCTTTGCAGGCTAAGAAGAAGAAGGTTTAGCAACTGATTTTCCTTTGCTTTTGTTGTCCATTTTACCAATTTCTGTCTCTTCATTTGAGGTAGTATCAATCAAGACACTCTCTTGTTTAGAATTCAATTTTGGATTAAGTAACCTCTTCATGTTCCATCTTAATTTATTTGTTGTCCTGGTTTTAGGCCTCCAATATGGGGTTACAGTCCTTTTCTTCTTCTTATTAGGTTTAGCTGCTTTGATCTTTGAAATGAAGAATTCTCCACAGGTTTCATGCTTGCCTTCTGCTTCATCAATGGGATGATCTTCTTCTAGTAAATATCCCTCATCATCTGAGAGAATGGTGAGAGGAATTCTCTGTTGGGTTTGAAAATCATCTTCAGGCATATCAACCTTTTCTATAACAGCAGCTCTAGGTTCCTTGGAAAATGCTGCTGATCTCAACTGTTGCCTAGGCTGTAATTCTTCTTCGAAAAATAGTGAATATCTACCTGTAGTACCAACTGAAGACACCTTGATTTTACTGTCAACCTCAACATGCTCTGCTGCCTTCTCAACTTCAACATCCTCCTTGTCTTTAGGTTTGGCTTTCTGACCTAATTTCTTCATCATTTCCTTCCCTTTATCTGCTTGCCTCTTAGGCTGCTGATCTTCCTGTTTTACATGGAAACCTGACCAAAAAAGAAATAAATTCCAACTTTTACCTTCATGCTGCAAAACAGTGCTAATAATCAACTTAATCAGCCCATGATGAAAGATGGATTGAGAGGAATGGTTCATATGCCCTTTTACCTTGCTAGCCATTTTTTGCAAGCTCTTCAATAGGAAAAATGGAAGGTTCATCCTAGACTATCCCACCATATGTTGCAAAAACCTGAAGTGATACTTAAACACATAAGCATACCTGCCCTCGCAAGTAATGTAACTCTGCAAAATTCTAATTGGTTCAACCCATTCCTTTCTGAAATTTTGAATAAGAATGCCTTTATTCCAGTCAGGAGTGACATTTGGTAATAGGTATCTCTGAGGATCAAAGGTAAAAGGAAATTTCTTAAACCATAATTCACCTTCATTGCTAACCCTTATGGCTTCTGCAATCAGCTCTACTGTCAACCTGAAGTTAAGGGTATCAAAGGTCACCATGTCATCTTTTAAACACTGTGCAAACTTGCAAGAAACTTCAACATTATACCCATTTATTCTTTTAAAGAACTCAAGCCAACCATCCTATTGAAATAATTCAACACATCCAGGGAGATTTTCAATCCACCCTACATCATTTGGTTCAGCTCTGTTAATTTTACCACTCTTACCACTCTTTCCCATTTTTTCATAAAAAAACCAGAAGCTGTATGACTTCAGTAGATGATCTATGAACTGATTTTCTGCTTCTCGAGCCTCTTAACAACTCCCTGCAATTTTCTTGACAGACCTGTATGTTTTTTTCAAAAAGCAAAATAAATCTTCCCAGCAGGTGGAAGGATTCAAATCACCAAGGATTCAATGTTCTTCATCAAGCTTGTGAGTGAAATTTAACCATGAATGAGACTGTCATAAAAAACAACAAACCACTGCCCATCTTCAAAATGCATAATAAACCATAGTGTCTAAATGTTTTTAGGTCACAGGCTACTCAAACTCCTCATTGCACTGTTAAGGAAACTAGATATCATGTACATTGTCCATTCAGATATGAGACTCTCCTTAATGTTTTCTTAATACAAAATGAGTTTTATAACAGAAAACAAAATTTAGATCTTTTGAAGTATTCAGACTTTTCAGTGCAACTAAGGACTATCACTCAATGTAGTTGTTCTAATGGCTTTCTATTTCCAGCATGTATTCCTACCCCTGTGTATCAATACCAACATCAATCCTCGAACCCATTTTGGTATCACATATCAACAATTCCCTCACAGTTAAGACTTTTCAAATGTGATATCAAACATTGGCTTCTCAGGTTAACTGGAGACTACTTGTGTGTTGGATGAACAAAACAAAACATTCTGCAATATATTCAAATTATTCTTCCTGTAGCCTTAGTATCAAAAATGACACTAGGTATCCCTGCAATCTTAGTCATTCAATTCATTTATCCCACTGTGTATGAGTATCAGATATTGTTATGCAATTTAAGTGCTAAAACATACACAGCTTTCAACCCAGACTGTTTTGAGCTTCAGCAAATGAACAGTTCAACATAGAGCTATTTTTCAGTCCTCCATTCAACAGAACATCTCAGAATGGCTCAAGCAGCTGCTTCTTTGGTTGAAAATTCATTTAAGGGCTTAATTTATCATTTCCATTAATCAATTTTGCTAGAACGTACCACACCGAAAAAGCCCCAAATTTTAGGTTATATGGGATTATCATAGAATACCTTTTAATTGATCGAGTGCAGGTATTTTGAACCGCTCTTCGTAACGACCTGAGAGTTACAGGTGTCTTTCAGAGTTGAATATAACTCCAGGTGTCAAGCTGAAGAAGCCCTAGTTTTCTGAGCGACTAGGAAAACCTCCACTAGGCTTTGCAACTGCAATCTCCATGTTTTTAGGCAAGGACCATCGTTCCATTAACTGCCCAGCTTTTAAGAAAAGATAAGAAGTAATTTTACTCAGATTAAACTTGATTTAACTGGCCATCTGTCATGATAAGCTGTATTATAATTCATAATGAACACGCCCTTCTCCACGATATGAAACTGCCAATTCTCATGATGATCCCTATGTTCACACGTAGAAAACAAATCACAACATGTGATTAGACACTCACCGTTTGAAATCGTGACAAAAATTTGCTAGAAAACCGGAAAAAATGAAGGTCGTGATATTCTTGTAGCGCGCCTTCATTATTTTTTCTCCTTTGCGCTACAAGAATAATATCAATGTTATTTTATCGTTGTTTTACAGCTTTTAGGCATTTTGCATGAAGTTTTAAAAGCTGCTTGAGTGATAGCTATGCTCAAAGTATGCTTTGTGAATCCACCATTTGATATAATGACTTTCAAAAACCATTTAAAATGTAAAGGATAAAAAAACAAAGCAGAAATTAAAAAGCCAAATTTAAAATTTCACCTAACACCAAAATTTTCCTAAAATAAATAAAATAATCAAACTCAAAGCAAAAGATTGACTCGAAAATAAAATGAAAATCAAACCAAAATTGAAGAAACAAAACCAGAATTGAAGAAACAAATTACTGACTAAACATCTGGCTCCAGCTGCGGGATGAAGTCCTCCCTGCGAGGCTTCAAGAACCTGTAGACCGATGCCTTCTGTCTTCTATCTACCTGTCTGCGAACTTCCATTGGGCTATGGAGTCTTTATTCTACTTCACTCACACCGGTATGTACAATGAAATGTGAAAATACCCTTACAAACTGTAAAAATGCTTGAGGAATCGCCCATTAACAGGGCTGGACAACTCCTCACCTTCCAAGGACTGCAAGATAAAAGTATTATTTTTCAAAACTTTTGATATCAGAAAAGGGACAAACCAAAGATTGTCAAACTTTCCATGCTTATCCTTTTGCTCCTTTCTTGCATCCCACCTTCAAACCATCTCACCTACTGAGAAAGTATTTTCTTTAATGTTCATGTCAAACCTGTTTTTAATCTTGGCTCTATACTGCTGTGCTTTTTCATCCACCTTCTCTCTACTTTGCTGTAACTCTATCATTTCAAAGATTCTCCTCTGCATATCATCTGGCTCCTCTTGAGCATTCTAGAGAAATTTCATCACTGGGATCCCCAAATGAACAAGGAAGACTGCCTCTGCACCATATACTAACTGATAGGGAGAAGTCCCAATGGCCTGCTTCACTGTAATCCTGTCTGCCCATAATGCATATTTCAGCATTGAATCCCAAGACCTTTTGTTATGCTTGAGAAATTTCTTGATGCTCTGAATGATGTTCTTGTTAGAGGATTCAGCCTGACCATTTCCTTGCGGATAATAGGGGGTTGAATGCTTCAATATGATGCCATTTCTTTCACAAAAGGTTACCATTGCTCTGGATTTAAAATCCTTTGCATTGTCTGTTATTAATCTTTGTGGACAGCCAAACCGGCTCATAGTATTTTCTTCAATGAAATCCATGATTACCTTATCTGCAGCATTCCTTGTAGGAATGGCTTCCACCCATTTTGTGAAAAAATCTGTTGCAGTGAGAATCCAGTGATGCTGTATTTATTTCTCCAATAAAGTCCAGACCCCATTGCTGAAAAGGGGAATTGAGTGCAATAGGTTTCAAAGGCAAAGACAATAATTTCTGCTTACCAGCAAATTTTTGACAAGGAATGCAAGCTCTTACCTGCTGGTAAACATCTGTGAACAAGGATGGCCAATAATATCCAGCTCGTAAAATTTTGTATGCTGTTTCTTTCCAATACTTATGCCCTCCATAGGCACCTTCATGGGATTTTGAGATCACTTCTCCTATTTCAGATTGGTCCAAACATCTGAGCAAGATACCCCCTGGATCTTTCCATAACAATTGATCTTCTACCAAACAATATTTGGTAGCTTTGAGTTTCAAAGATCTAGCAACCTTCTTGTCTAAATGCTCAGGACATTGCAGAAATAACAGAAAATGAACAATGTCTGCATACCAGGTAGATGCTGAGTAGAAATCCATGATCTTCTCTTTCTTCAGAGCTGCTTGATCTTCTTCTTGAGCTATTTCTTCAGCCATAACATACAGTCCCAGAGCCTGACAATTTGATTCAGCTAGCAGCTTGGCTAAACCCTGTTTAATAGTTTCAGCAAAATTGGGAATAAACCACCGCAGAGAATTAATTTTGCCAATGAATGATTGAACATCCTTTTTGCTCCTGGGTAAACTAATATTCAGTATAGCTTCCACTCTTTCAGGATCTATTTTGATGCCATCAGCAGACACCAGGTGACCAAGTAATTTACCTTCTTGCACAGCAAAATGTGACTTTTTGGGATTTAGGGACAGGCCAAATTTTCTGCATTTTTGGAAGGTCTGCCTTAAATGCTTCAAGTGCTCATCATCTGACTGGGAAAAAACTGTAATATCATCCAAATAGATAACCACAAACTTATCTTTTTCACCCACAAAGGCAATATCCATTGCTCTCTGAAAGGTTGCTCTAGCATTCATCAGGCCAAAGGGCATCTTGTCATACATGAATGTCCCCCAAGGAGTTGTAAAGGCTGTCTTCTCCTTGTCATCAGGGTGCATTGCAATCTGATTGTACCCTGAGAAACCATCCACCATAGAGATCCTTTGTGCTCCAACCACTTGCTGCAATACCTGTTCAATCTTAGGAAGAGGATAGTTGTCTTTCAATGATGATCTATTCAGATTTCTGAAGTCAACACATAATCTGATTTCCCCATTCTTTTTTCTGACAGGAACCAGATTAGAAACCCAGGAAGAGTACCTGAGAGGCACTATTATCTTTGCATCCAGCATCTTCTTTACTTCCTTTTCAATCATAGGAAATCAAGCTGGATTGATCCTTCTTAGTTTCTGTCGGAAAGGTTTAACATTAGGCTTCAAAGGAACCTTATGCTGAATGATTGCTGTATCATAAGTTCGTATTTCTTCATAAGACCAGGAAAACACATCTACATGTTCCTTTAATAGTTTGATATATCTATTTCTGTGTTCAGCTGTCAATGATTTTGAAATTTTGACCATTCTAGGATGTTCAGCTGAACCAATGTTGCAGTCCACTACATTCTCTTTTGAAGACTGAACAACAGGTTTTGAAGGTGTATCATATTTTGTGAATATTCTCTCCAGATGTACCAAACCTTTGGGAATGAAATTGCTCTTCAATTCAATGATCTTATGACCTGCTATCTCTTCTACAGCAATTTCATCCAGCTGTTCTTCTTCATCATACTGATCCTGATCAATTTGGGAATTTGAGAACTCATCTGTAAGTTCAATGAACCTTTTAATCTCAGTATCATCCTCAAACATTCTCCACTGTTTCACATTATCAGGTATAGAAGGTCTGTACCTTATTTCAATTGGATACCTCAATTGAGTAGTCTTAGGAATTCTGAAGTATGTGGCAGCTAAAGCCAATGAATCTGCAGTCTAATTGTAATCCCTGGGAATATAGGTAATATTAAAAGCTACAAAATAGTTTTCAAGCATGTCCCATACCTCATTCCGGTAAAGCTTCAACAAACCCTGCTTCACTTGATATTTGTTCTTCACTTGCTGAACAACTAGTTCGGAGTCGCCAAATGCAGCAATCTGCTGAATGCCTAATTCTTTAGCAGCCTTTAATCCTAGTAGAAGAGCCTCATACTCAGCAGTATTATTTGTAGTAACAAATTCCAACTTGTACATGAGCCTCACTGTTTCACCTCCAGGAGATTTGAGAAGAACTCCAGCTCCAGCACCCTCTTTGCATGAGGATCCATCAAAATACAATTTCCACAGTGCATTTTCTTCATTTCTGCTGTGTTTTACTGGCTGTTCTTTTTCCCCTTGTAACAGACCAGCAGAATTATCCTCATCACTGAAATGTAACATGCATGTACCAAGATCTTTATCAACAGAGTACAGTGGGTGATTAGTGGGATGCTTGTCATCTGTCACTATGTAAGAAAACTGCAGTTCTCTATACAGTCTTCTAGTTTCTCATATATTGTGGAAGACTCTCTGGTGCCGACGGATCCCACCTGATCATCATTAATTATATGCACAAATTTTGGTTAGGTAAATGTTCATGTAAATACATGCTAAATATTTTGGTTCACGACCACTACCTCTTAACTGCAGCTGTAAAGAGTTGGAGCTCGTCCATAGTTCCAAAAGTGTCGTACATATCATCCAGTATGGTTATAAGATGACATATTTTGACAACGGCCAATCTGAATGCAGAATGTTTAGGGTTCATGTCAATGCCAGAGACCAAAGTGTAGAATTCCACGTAACGATGTCGAATAAAAGTTAATTCAGGGAAACCCGATTCTTTCCACCATCTACACATAAAAATGACACGAATTTTATTTTACTGATCACTCGAATCCATTTAGACTATGAAAAACATTTAAAATAACACAGAGCTCATTACCTCCATACACATTGTAACACTTTCTGTTGCAAAGTGGAAGATATTGAACTTCAATTTCGCAAGTTCTAAAAGTTTCTCAATGTTCATATCTGGTTTTCTGAAAACAAATGCGACAAGAGTTAATTAAAAATAAAAAAGAATGGAAGGTTAGACTTCTTCGATAGAGGCAGGAAAAGAAAGATACTAAGTCCCACCTTTTAACCACAATGTCACGTGCTCTAATTAATTAAAAAAATCAGGACGAAATAATTAAAGGGAAACAATTGCATTCAAGAAGGTCTCCAGGATATAATTTGAAAGAAAAATTGTGTAAAACAAACGAGTTTTTTCTCCTGCACATGAACTTCATCAATACTAATTTATTGCCTTCTCTTGAACCTAAAGAATATGCCCAGTCATTATGCATGTTGTATATCTTTTTAACGTTTTTGTTGTTCCTCAGAGAAATGACTGAATTCTGATTATGTGAAAGATTCGACTTTCCATTTTTATTTATAGAAAAGGAATTTAAACAACACTGGTAAATGATAAAATAGGAACTTAAACAATACTAGTAAATGAAAATAATAGATATAGTAGTAAGTTAAACTCTAGACTATTTATACCTTGAATTCAGTGAGTTTTCTCGATTTTAAATAATAGATATAGTAGTAAGCTAAACTCTATACTATTTATACCTAAAATTCCGTCAGTTTTCTGGCTAAAATCCAACTGAATTTTTTTAAAGCATAGTTTTCAGTGATTGAGGATCTTAACTCCATTTTTGCAATAAAATTTATTGCAATTTTATCAATGAATATCTCATTTAAACAACACTTATTTAAATGATAAAAAAAAAGAAAATCCTCTAATAATATCTAAATGATATTTCTATGATCAACCCACCTCACTAGTGTTCCAAGATATTATATTTCCATGATCAACTCACCTAACAAACAGTTCAAGATATAATAATGATATATATATTTAATATAAGGTTATTAAAATTAGTATCTATTTATTTTAACTATAGTTATAATAAAATAATAAAACCTATCACAATTTTATATTTTCTAAAAATAAATATATTTAAAACCATTTTCTATTTAAAATAAAAGTTGACATAAAAATATCTTTAAATTCAAATATTTCTGTAAATATAATATAATAGTCATAATATTAAACCAAACCAAGATATTATAGAAAAATAAGATGTTATAAAAAGTGATCACTAAAAAAAATAAAAAATATCTAAAGTAAACCAAACCAAGTGATTCTAAATAAATAAAACTCTAAAAAAAAATAAAAATATCTTTTTACCTTTCCCTTTCTAATAAATAAATAATTAATATCTTTATACAAAGATTCATGATTAAACAAAATTAAAATATACCCTATCTAATAAGATTTTTTCCTTTTTCCTTTCTACCTTTCTAAATAAATGGTTAATATCTTTCTACTACTAAAATTTATAATTAAACATAAATCAAATATAATAGATCTAATAAGATTTTTTCCTTTCCCTTTCTACGTTTCCAATAAATAAATAAATGACAGATGGAAAATCGAGTTGGCAGGTGGCATCATCTCATACCAAGATTTAATGAAGTTGGTGAATCAGTGATGCATGCTAATGCCATTAAATGCTTTGAAAGTGAACATTGAATCGTGAGTCACAATCCTGACTCACCAAATTGAACTTGACACTAGGCAACCTAGTGGCCCACTGTGGTCTGCGTCGATTGGGATTGAGATCCTCATCCATGATCCGACTATTCAAGGGCACTTGGGAAGACTCTGAGTCCCAACTTTCCCATAGTCCACTGTATCCCTGGATAGGAAAATTTTGTAGCTACCCTTCTATTGCAAATTTATGGAGGATTACTCAATTTCATTATTGAAGTGTTGGAAATGAAACTAAATTTTTTTTGCATGGTAAAATTCCTTGTGGCCTTCTATGACGTTTAAAATGGCCTTTGAAGGGCTATAAAGGCTTCAAATTTGAAGCCTGGTTCCATGATTTTATAACGATGATGTCAAGTCGACTTCTGTAAATGGTACAAAGGTAAAGTACATAGCTACGGTGGGTTGAAGCATCTTTTGATACTTTTGGAGGTATTATATGCATAGCATCTTTTGTTGCTTTCGGAAGTATTATCATTTTTTTTGTCAGGATAGAGACACTGCACTAATTAGTCCATATTTATAAAATCTTTGTAATGGAGCAGACTTATGATCAATTTCTATTGGGCCTTATATAAAAATAAGTTCAAGGCCCAACTCTCCAAATGAAAAAAAAGTATTAGCATCTTTTTTCTTCTTATCCAATGAGGAGATAAAACTTGAAGGGCTAGTCATAATTTCAATTATATTCATGTAGCACTTCAACTATGAAAAGGTTAGAAAAAATCCACATTTTATTTTACAATATTAAATTAATTATATATTTCATTAAAAAAATGTTTTAAATATAATATTATATTTTCAATCAAATTTATGTCATTAAATAAATTAATAAATCCATAATTATCATATCTACAATAAACTTTATTTCAATATAAACTTTTAAAATGGTAATAAGTCTTTTTGAAATGAAATAATACATTTTATTTTCAAAACAAATATTAAGTTTCTAAACAAACACACTAGAAAAATAGCAAAAGGAAAATTGGATGGGAGATGCACAACTACCTTGAATCCTTGCTTAGAAATCATTGGTGTCAAACTTGTAAATAGTTTATGTCGATCTTAGGAATCTAGTGTAGCTAAACCAGAATCTACTGTAGCTAAACCCAAATTCTGTTTTCCTTTCTTTTCTTCTTAATTAGCCAATACCAGTTCATAAACTCATTCTTTGCAACCATTTGTGTGGTGGAACTTATAGTGAAAACCTCATTTCTTCTTGAAACCCTGTATCATAACCCATGCATCCATTTATCTGAGATTCAATAGTTCAAATTAACTGGAAGTTTGGGTCTAGGTTTCTAATATCTAGGCTTGACCTTTATAATATTATATAAATGTTGAGATATTTAGATGGTCGAACCTCATGGTAGTCTTTGCAACTTGATACTTTATTCAAAATATCCTTTTCGATTACAGGCAACTCCCCCTTTGCATTCTCAACTCATTCCTTCTAAGGCAAATATATTCATACTTGTATAACATTTACCCATTTTCAATTTTTTAATTTGCGACATTTGGATTTATTGGTTTTTGGTGGGATGATTTAGTGCTGCAAAAATGTATTAATATAAGTGGGGTGAGACCACAGTGAGACTTCTTATCATCAGTGGGAATCATGAGTTATTCCCTATAAGAAATGCCTACAGTGAAAATGCGACAAGTAATTGAAGAACAACTAGTTCGTTAAATGAATGTGTGTATCGTAAGTCATGAAAATCTATCGTGGTCAGTAATTTTGTGGTTGATAAAGGAAATTATGATGTGACGTAGCCATTATTTTCTTGTAAAGGCAGATGGGATAACGCTTAATCATAATGGGTGATCAGAGCGTTAAGCCTTGGCAAGACATGATGCCTCGAGGAATTTCCTTGAAGTGATATGACACTAGGCTTCACAACACATTACATATTTAGAAATTAATAGGGAGAAAATAACTCGTTTAATGGTATGATCAATAGAAAGTAACTCACATAGATAAATACAACTAAAGAAGAGATTTATCCATACTAAAAAAATAACAAGAAGCCAAATTAATCACTTTTCAACCCAATTCCTACACGCTTGATCCTCTTCATGGGCATGCCATTTATATATAGAATTGGCAATGGCTATAGGTAGAACAGTTGAATCGATCGAGAGTCAGGATTGCAACTAAAATTGTTCCATACTCAAAATTGTCATGAAGATCATTAATTAAGAAATTTGATGTGAACAAAAGGAAACCTAGTTGTATCATGTATCACTATGATATGTTTAGCAATGGAGACTCATAAATTCAGATGTGACATCGAGCAAAGTAAATTAATCTCACTTGGTCACTAACTTATTAAGTCTATCATTTTGTTATTAAATAAATTAAGAAAAAATTCTCAAAACTTGCGGAGATTAGATATGAAAATCGTGGAAGATAAGTTTGTAACCATGCATTTAATATTTTTTTTGAATTTTTGAAGGGGTAGACTTGGGACATAAATGGCCAATTGGAACATAAAGGGATACAATTTCTCATAAAATGTCACAATTAAAAATTGGCATTTTTGTTGATGTGCAATATTTTATAACACTTTTGGGATGTGTTGGGAGCCTTTTGAAAGGATGCGACATGTTCAATTTTAAATCTGCTTGGAAGAACATGTATTTACACTTTCAAAAGTATTAGAATCTTATGTTTTTTGTCATCTTGGAAGGAAGACTTATCTACATTGTGTAAGTTTGCAACTTTTGGTTTTTATGGTCTCGGAAAGAAGACTTATCTACATTATGTAAGTTTGGGGTTGAAAGTATTATATATGATATTTAATGCTTTACATAAAAGTTTTCATTAAAGTTTGTTTGATGAAAATGAATGGTAGAATTTTTAAAGGTTGCTAGATGAAAATCAATAATATGATAAATTTATTTATAAATGTTAAATATCGTAAATTATTTTATTTTTGTTGAACAAAATAAAAGTTCGTAGTTGAAGAAAATTAATTTGTAGATATGAATATTTGGGAAAAATAGGTTACAAATTTTTTTTTTTCGAATATTGTGATTTCATTTTTGTTGAAAAAATAAGAATAATTTGGAAAAAAAGATTACAAATTTTATTTTATTTTCCAAATATTGTAAATTATTTCAGTTTTGTTGAATAAAATCAATTAAATGATATAATTCTTATTGATAAGGGTTGTTAGTTGAAGAAAAATAAAGTAAAGATTCAACAATATGCAATTTAGTGATTATCATTTTTTTAAGGAGCCTAACGGGCGCCTGTTAGAACCTGCTACCCAAATATGATGCAATGGAAGCACGCAAGTGGGTCAAAACAACAACGCGCTTGAACCTCCTAGATGCACGCATGCACTCTTGCTTTGGAAGTGGTGAACCTCCACATTAGATTTCCAGTGTGGACAATAAGAGCACGCATACGCCCTTAATGATGCACACGTGTGCCTATGCGTGCATGTGTATGTGGATGTGTGCGTGTGTTTGGCACGATCACACATAGGGACGCACGTGCGTCCCTATGTTTAAAAAAAAATTCAACAATTGTTTTGTTTTCTACCTAACCACGAGCATGCAAGGAGGCGTTAACAACCCCCCAAGGAGACGAAAACGACCCCCAAGGAGCCCAACAGAATTGTCCAACTTGCCTAAAACAACATTGGAGTAAGGTAAATAGAGTAGGAATGCTAATTTTTTTGTTTATTTCAATGTTTTTTATTGTTTCTCAAATAAAATTGAAAATCAATTGAAATGGAAAAATTTGATATTGTAGGTACAAATTACCTAAACACAATGACAAATACCAATGAACCATTCCAAGAAAGGAATGACACAAACCAATAAGAGGACCCAAACCCCAAATTAAACCAAGAAAACCCCGAATTAAACCAAGAAAACCTCGAAGATGAATTACATGGGGATTTAAACCAATTAAGAATTTTGAGTGATGAATTGAAGAACACTAGGGAACCCTCCCAGGTTTCCCTCGCCACATCAATACAAAACATAATAGAATATATCAACATTGCCCACAGTGAGATAACCAGTTTGAGCGAATATAGAGCGAGAATGAGAGAGCATTATAGCACTGGTATATCCAAAGAGGATATAAAAAAACTGAATATGACGAAAGCCCAACTATGGAGCAAATTTACAGATACGAGAACAGGACAGCCTCTAGATGTGAGGAAGAGGTGAGTTTGCATTGATTGGTGTAATTACCAGCCATGGAGAGATAACTGGAGGAAGAGATGGTTCATGGTTTTTGACAAGCATCCATGCAACAATGTCTAGGTCCCACAGTATTTTTTCAGGAAACTGTGGGCTGAGTTTGTGTTAGGGTTCCATGTGAACTACTCCGACATGAGTGAGTTCCAGGGCGTCAGTTTTGGCTCAGCCCAAGATCAACCTCACACCCACCGAAACCCACTCAGAGGACCTCCTACACCTAGGTGAGAGCTTAACCCGCTTCCTCAACCCCATGGGTTAAATAGAAGGCTAGATGAGATCCATGAGCCCGTTAGACGTGCCACACGGTACCTTCTCAGGCATACCACATTTGTGGCTATGTCCTCGTAGAGCGAGCAAGACCACCCCGAGAGACACACTTCTGCATAGTCTACTCGTGGCAGGCCAGGGAGAGCAGCTACAAGTTGTAGCCAGGATGATCCATCCAACTCGATGGGACCAGTGCCACATTGTTGTTCTCGTTGTGGGAATGCATGCCAGGTTCCCACACAAGACCATGCCATAGAGAGCTACCTACACCAGGTTAGTTATTGTTTTATTTAATGTTCAAGTATTGCTTATACATTATGCAATCTCATAATTTATAATAAATTTATCTTAGAATCAGATGTTGATGACTTGATTTTTTTTAATGTACAGCTATTCAATGTTGAGTCTCCAACACCTGGGTGGAAGGACGTTGGTTCCTTCAACCTAAATTGAGCCATGGCAGCTGCAGAGGACATTGCGACACCATACACGGGTATTTTTCTTTCAGTAATTAAATTTAATGTAAGTAGTTAATCTTGGCGTCCAATGTAGTTAATATTTAGTAATTGAATCTAAATATTTTTGTGCAAATGAATAGGTTTCAACAAGATTGAGTGACCAACCATCCTTGCCGAGGATCACCAAATCCCCTCGTGAGCAGGTATATTGTAATAAAGTATAAATTTAATTTCAGTTTTGATGGCTTAGATTTGTATAGTTATATTTTTTATGTACTAATATACAAGGCCGTGAATATGTATCCAGGTCAGAGTACATAGGCACGTTGATGTCACTCTCTCTCCATCGACTACCTTTTTCCCACCATATATGCCAGGTGTAGCCCCTGACATACATGTCCCTTTCCCTGCATCCCTCCCCACCCCGTTCCATCCATCCCTTGTCTCCCACCCATCACCACACTTCCATCCATCTCCCCCTGCCCCACCCATCCACTTCCTCCGTTGTAGTTTCCCATGTTTCCACCCTCCCCCTTCCTACCACATTACACCATCCATCCACATTCACCCATCCCTCCACCCCATCCCATACCTCAT
This sequence comes from Pseudotsuga menziesii, assembly GCA_001517045.1. Taxonomy (NCBI): domain Eukaryota; kingdom Viridiplantae; phylum Streptophyta; class Pinopsida; order Pinales; family Pinaceae; genus Pseudotsuga; species Pseudotsuga menziesii. The sequence continues at coordinate 257,487 of LPNX010610995.1, read as the reverse complement.
CCCCCTCCCCACATTCCCCCACTACCCTTGTTTCCTCTTCCAAGGTGGCTCGTTCCATTCTATAGCCAGTTGGCATTTATCATCGTACATCACCACTTCGCCCACTCCAGTCCACGCCCTCTCCCACCGTGCCCCCCAGTGTTGTAGCAAACATCGTTGTGGCTACATCCTTCGCTATGCCATCCACCCTAGCATCAAAGTAGGTTGTCCAGCCCACTGCTCCACCTGCCACCCCTAAGGACCAGTCGATTTCTCCACCTGCCACCCCTGAGGACCAGTCGATTGCTCCACCTGCCATCCCCCAGAACCAGCCTGTTGTGTTTATGGTGGGATTGATTAGTTTATGTAAATCTCATGCAATATTAACAAAAATTATCATAGGAAGTAAATTGTATGAGTTATCTTAATGTTTAAATGTTGCAGAGTGGCATTGCCGAGAGAATTGGATCATGGAGGAGGGTAGACCGCTCACCACTTACGGTCTCGTCTCAGGTGAGCTATTTAAATTTTGAAAATGTAATTTTGATTTTTAAATTGTGTTCTATACTTGTATAATTTCCTATAGGAGTTGACATTTGATTGTTGTCGTTTCAAAGCCCAAGGGGAGGTGGTCAAATCGGTTAGAAGAAACGAGCTTCCTCTAGCTCGAAGAAGAGGAAGCTCAATTTTGGAGGTGCACCTATGTAAAAACCCCAAATTTTCACAAAAAATTAAAATTTTGAGATAACAAGAAATGCTAAAACCTACGGTCTACTAACAGCTAAAGGTTAGCAATAGAAGAAACAGTCAAGTGATTAGTTTTACAAAATCTTAATTATGTTAACTCAACAGTTCAATTTGGTAACAAGAATAAGGTTTACTTGCTTATTGTTTTACTTCAGTTTACTGATGAGTCTTTTCATGTCAAGTAGGTGGAATCTAACTTTTGAATCTGAGGCTTACTTATCAATTATGCTAACGCAGAAGATTACTGGTTCTTACAGGTTTACAGGTATGATCGAATGAGTACATTTTTAAAAATTCTTAAAGTATCCAGCAGTGTTTTATTTGCAATTATAAATCTTAGTAATTAAGCTGCTAAACTCTAAACAAATTCCGTGAGGTAAAACCATTTGGCTTCCTTTAGTTTTTCTTATGAGTAAGTTTAGAAGTACGTTGCGATAGTAAGATATGTTTGCGGCTCTAAAATTATAATTTCAGTTGTGAAGTAACTTCTACTTTAGTATATATAAATTGCAATGTTATAATGATTGTTTTGAGAGTATTTATACAATAATGCATTATCTTATCTATGTAACAACTGTTCCACATTTCGCTTCTGCGAGATAACTTACAGCCTGTTAACCTTTTGACAGTATAAGTTCGATTGTGCAAACTAAAACCATAATGCCTTCTTACATGAGATCATTGTTTGCCTATACTTTAATTTCATGTCGAACCATGTGATTCTAATAATTTCTGGACTCAATAGGATCATTAATTTTTTAATGATACTTCTCTTGAATTAAGTTACTGTCTACAAAGAGTTTTTCTGAGATTGATGCTTTCGAAACAGGTCGACTTTCTAGTTATTTTGTTTAATTCTATAACTACTTTACTACCAATTGACATGGTGAATCTTTAGTAATTACCAAGTTGAGTCATAACCAAAATCCATCAAAGTTTCGTCGCTTTGAACTATGTAAAAGAATTTCATAAAAGTGTCCTTACAAAACACTTTGTCAACTTCTTAGTTTTGCTCTCATTTGAGTTATTAGTTCTTATGTGACTTATAAACATGCATACTCTATTTTGTTAATAGACATTCAGTCTATAAATAGCTCAAGGTCATAAACATGTTTAAATTAGAGTTTATGATTCTCCAACTATTACATTACTCCATTTATAAAAGTTATAACTTGTATTGTCCTTTTATAAGAGATTAACTATGCATTTTTACATAGGAGAACTATAGTTGTTAGCTTGATCTTTCCCTTAAAACATTTGATATCTATCTATAACAAAGTCAACGTTTAGAGAAAAGAAATGCCACGATCCAAATTGTGTTTGTGATGTTACAATATAATAGACATAAGGTAAATGGTGAAATGAGTCTTATGCATGAACAATTTTTAGGCTTTAGCCAAGGTTTTGCTAGGTCAATGTAATCATAACGTTGATATTATAATATTAAACTAGCATATGATATGGTGCACAGTATTATTGATTTGCATGGCAATTATTTGGTTGATAACATGGTTTAAACCTTGTTTCAATAATTAAATAATTTGGTTATCATTTTATGCAGGAAACCATAGAATATGACCCACTGCATGGTTTGATTTACGTGACCACATGGTATTCTCTTGACCAAGCATGGAAGATATAAAAACCACAGTAACCCTACAAATTATCATTTCTCCTCCGCAGTTCGCGTTGGCCCTTGAGGCTGCCATGCTTGGCTTTCATGGCAGCCGTCGGTCTTGTTCTGCTCCAATTGTCTTGAGTCTTGGGTTAGTGTTGCATTTGTCTCTGGTGTGTGGTTTAAAATCCATTCTCAGTGGCTGTGAGTTCTCACTCTACAAGCTTTGGCCCTTGGCTTGCGGTCTGCTCCATCTTCTTTTCATTGTCCTCGTATCTCATAGTTTGCTACAGTTTTCTTTTATTGTCCTCGTGGCTTGCCGTTCCGTGAGGTTTAGACTTGTAGGCCATTGAGTATTTAATTTGAAAATCCTGTAGGTGACAATGCTTCTATGAGACTGTTCGTTGTTTCCATTGACAGGTAAATGTTTTTTTTTGCTTTTATTTAAATTGCAGCAGGTGTAATGTTGTTACAAAGGCACAAACATAACTTAGGATATTTATTTACTGACAGTAGCCTTTTAAACTCCTTGTAGGTGCTCACCACTATATTCTTTCACAGTGAAGAAAGCAAGCAGTCAAACAATGAATGTCATGGCTTGTGGCTTAGTTCGGGGAAGCCCCATGGTCCATTTGTTGGGTTTTCACCCTACTTATAACAGGGTGGTCATTTGGATTCACTTAGGGTTTGGGGAAGCCTTCCTCGACTCGCCATAAGTTATGTGGTTTGATTTATTTACATGTCATAAGTTGGTTTACCCAGATTCAAACCCTCACTAGTAGATGTGTAAATTGAACCCAGGTGTTAGAACAATTACACTCACAACAATTGCTAATTACTCACAAAGGAGACTGAATAATGGAGCAGAACACTAATCTGTATTGAATAAGTGTACAATAGCCAACCCTGTGAAGTCATAGGCTACCACAATAAATAATTACATGAGGGATTCGAATGCATGAATATTCCATTCGAATCTAGTCAAAATCATGCTTACTAAATCTAAGCAAATCCCCCATAGGTGCATAAAGTAGTTTCCAAAACTATCTAGGAGCTCACAAATTGGAAAAATCAATTAGGCAAGCTAATAGTGGATGGAAGGAAAAATCATACATGCTTTTCATAGGAGAAAAGAGTGGAGGATGTGGAGGATAAAAAACAAGTTAACTTCACCTAGTCAAACTTTCATAATTTCCTTAAAACACTGAAAAAGCAGGCAATAAAGCAGCAAAAGTAGGCATGCGCTAGGGAGGCCAGGAATAAAGCAGATTTGATTCCAGGAGGTTTCCCAAGCGCTCCATGACTCAAAATTATAAATTTTGACCACTATGGATGTGTAGATGACAACTTGCATAAGGTGGAATATGGAAACTAGGCAAATAAGACAAAAATTGGATTAATTAATGTCTAAGGTAGCTAACTATGGGTTGATTATTCTAACACCACCCCTTAAGCCTGAATTATGAGTAATATATTAGAAAATTATAGGGCCTAGAAACAAGGCTTAGTCACCCTTTACATACTGCATGTCCATTTAACCAAGGAAAGACGCAAAAACCCAGTGGGAAAATCCTCCCTTAAACATGGACTGTAAAACAAAATTTGGAAATCTTGTCATCACTCATGCTTCACAGCATGATCAGAAATCCCCAACAATTATTTGAGATTGCTGAATGTCTTCTCACAAAAAACTTTGTTGAAGATATCGGCCACTTGTTCTAAATATGAACAGAAGAGTAGGTGAATGGTCCCATCATGCACAAGCTATTTGATGTAGTGCATATGGATCTCAATGTGTTTGGTTCTCTGCTTCTAAACTAGATCATTGCAGATTCGAATGGTACTTTGATTATCACAGTAGATAGTAGTTGAGTATTCTGATTCGAAGCCACACTCTCCAAGTAACCCCTGCAACCATAAACATTGAGTTGCTGCATTTACAACTCCTCTGTACTCTGCTTCTGTAGATGAGAGTGCAATGGCACTCTGTTTCTTGCTTGACCAACTGATTGGCCCTTCTGGAAGCATGAACACATATCCTGATGTTGACTTTTGATCTGTTCTGTCACCTGCCCAATCACTGTCAGTAAACTCAATCAAATCAAGATCATATTTAGCTTTATAGAAGATCCCATGTGTCCTTGTTCCCTGAACAAAGTTAAGGATCCTTTTGGATTCTTTCCAATGGATCTCATGAGGCTGATCCATGTATCTAGAAGCCACACTTATTGCATAAGAAAGATCAGGTCTAGTATGTGTAAGATACAACAAACATCCAATCAATTGCCTATATAGTGTATTGTTTACCATAGGGGAAGAATTAGCTTCTTCAAGCTTCACTCCTGAAAGGAAAGGAGTCTTACTTGGCTTGTAATACTTCATTTTGAATTTGTTTAGAAAATCCAAGGCATACTTGGATTGGTGCACCTTGATTATAGCTTTGTATTGAGCAATCTCAAGCCCCAAGAATTGGCTCAATAGCCCCAAATCTATCATGGAGAAGGCATGGTTCATTGCATCCTTCAAGGAAGCAATTTCATCCTTTGAGCTTCCTGTAATGAGAAGGTCATCAACATACAAAACAATTATCATTAATGAACCATGAATCAAATTCAAATAGACATTTGGATATGATTTGCATCGAACAAAATTCAGTGATAGCAGAAAGCTATCAATCTTGGCATACCAAGCCCTAGGGGCTTGCTTAAGCCCAAACAATGACTTCTTTAGCCTACACACAAGAGATGGGTTAGTAGCAAATCCTTGAGGCTGCTGTATGTATATCTCTTCAGTGAGATCTCCATTCAGGAAAGCACACTTCACATCCATGTGATGTACTTCCCATTTCTTTGAAGCTGCAATGGCTAAGGCTATCCTGATGGAGTGCAATGGCTACCAATATGGCCTTGTACTTTAGAGGTGAACCATTAGTAGAAAATTTGGTCTTGTACACCCACTTACACTGAGCTAGCTTCCTCCCTGGGGGAAGATCAACCAACTCCCAAGTGTTGCTCTTCCGGAGTGAGCTGAACTCTTCCTTCATGGCTGCTTGCCATCTTGGATCTTCTGCTGCATCTTCATATGTCTGTGGGTCTGACTCAACCATCAGATATATTTTCTCAACAAACATAGGATCTTTCATGCACAGAGCACTCTCAAATTGAGATCTAGTCCTCCTAGGGTCATTAGGATTCCCATCTAGTTCTCCAGCTGCATGAATGGTCTTGGCTGCCCATTTTGGTCTTGTAGGATTGTTAGGATCTACAATCAAATCATCATTATCAGACATATTAGAATCAACATGTTCAACTATCTCTTCACTTACATTCAGAGGTTCTGGTGGTGAAGAGGATTCTCCAACTTCCACTGCTGCTAGGGGCTCTTCTTGAAACTGAACACACCTTTCAATGAAGGATTTGTTTGTGCTCAAATTGATCATCTTGTACCCTTTTTAATCTTCAGAGTACCCAACAAATAGACACTCTTGGATTTGGGGCTGCAAAGCCTTTCTCTTTTCTGTTGGAATTCTAGCCCAAGCCCTTGAGCCAAAAATCCTGAAATGGGTCACATCTGGCTTGTGCCCACTCCATGCTTCGAAAGGAGTCATACCATCAAGCTGCTTATGAGGCACCCTATTCTGGATATAGACTGCATAGTTTATAGCTTCATCCCAGTACTTTGGTGGAAAAGTCTTAGCCTCCATCATGCAAGCTGCCATCTCTTTCAGTGATCTGTTCTTCCTCTTAGCAACACCATTTTGTTGTAGTGTGTAAGGGATAGAATGTTGCATCTGAATACCTGCATCTGCACAATATTGAATAACCTCAAAATTGACATACTCACCACCATTTTCAGATCTGAGGACCTTGAGTTTGTGGAAATTGAACCCAGTGATAGATTAATTTTACTCACAACAATTAACAATTGATCATGCAAAATCACTCACAAAAGAGGCTGAAATTGGAGCTGAACACTAAACAGTATTTCATAAGTGTACAATATCCAACCCTGTAATAACATAGGCTGCTAAATTAAATAATTACATAGGATATTCGATTGTATGAGGAGGCACATCGAATCTAGTCAAAAGCAGGCTTACAAAAAATAAGCAAATCCCCCATAGGTGTAAAAGTTGATCCCAAATCTGTCATGGAGCTCATGAATTAGAAAAAAGGCTTAGGCAAGATAAATAGTGGTGGAATGGAAGCTCATACATGCTTTTGCATGGAGAAAAGAGAGGAGGATGTGTAGGACAAAAAACTAGTCAACCTCACCTAGTCAAGCTTTTCCTTTTGCCTTAAAACACTGAAAAAGCAGGCAATAAAGCAGAAAAAGCAGATGGGTGCCTAGGAGGCCAGGAATAAATCATATTTGATTCCTTTAGCTTTCCCAAGTGCTACATGGGTCAAATAAGGCAATTTTGACCATTATAGATAGGCAAATGACAACTTGCACAAGGTGGGACACATGAACTAGGAAAATAAGACAAAAATAATGAAAATAATGTCTAAGGTAGTAAACTATGGGTTAATTATTCTAAAACACCCCCTTAAGCCTGAATTATGAGTAATATATCAGAAAATTATAGGGCCTAGCAACAAGGATTAGTCACCCTTTACATACTGCATGTCCATTTAAACAAGGAAAGAGGCAAAACCAACTTGGGAAAATCCTCCCTTAAACATGGACTGCAAAACAAAATTTCAAAATCTTGTCTTCACTCATGCTTCATAGCATGATCAACAATCCCCAGTAGTGATTTGAGATTGCTGAAGTTCTTCTCACAAAATGCTTTGGTGAAGATATCAGCTACTTGTTCTGAAGATGAACAGAAGAGTAGGTGAATGATGCCATCATGCACAAACTCTCTGATGTAGTGCATATGGATCTCAATGTGTCTGGTTCTCTGCTTCTGAACTAGATATTTGCAGATTTGAATGGTACTCTGGTTATCACAGTAGATGGTATTTGAGTACTCTGGTTCGAAGCCACACTCTCCAAGTAATTCCTGCAACCATAAACATTGAGTTGTTGCATTAACATCTCCTCTGTACTCTGCTTCTGTAGATGAGAGTACAATGGCACTCTGTTTCTTGCTTGACTAGCTGATTGGCCCTTCTACAAGCATGAACACATATCCTGATGTGGAATTTCTATCTGTTCTATCACCTGCCCAATCACTGTCAGTAAATCCAATCAACTCAAGATCAGATTTTGCTTTGTAGAAGATCCCATGTGTCCTTGTTCCCTGAACAAAGTTAAGGATCCTTTTGGCTGCTTTCCAATGGATCTCTTGAGGCTGATCCATGTATATAGAAGTCACACTTACTGCATAACAAATATCAGGTCTTGTATGTGTTAGATACAACAAACATCCGATCGATTGCCTATACAGTGTATTGTTTACCATAGGTGAAGAATCAGCTTCTTCCAGCTTCACTCCTGAAAGGAAAGGAGTTTTTCTTGCTTTACAATCCTTCATTCTGAATTTGTTCAGCAGGTCCAAGGTATATTTGGACTGGTGCACCTTGATTCCAGCTTTGTTTTGAGCAATCTCAAGCCCCAAAAATTGACTTAAGAGCCCCAAATCTGTCATGGAGAAGGCTTGGTTCATAGCACCCTTTAAGGAAGCAATCTCAGCCTTTGAGCTTCATGTAATGAGGAGATCATCAACATATAACACTATGATCATTAATGAACCATTAACTAACTTCAAATAGACATTTGGATCTGATTTGCACCGAACAAAATTTAGTGATAGCAAGAAGCTATCGATCTTGGCATACCAAGCCATGGGGGCTTGCTTTAGCCCATACAATGACTTTCTAAACCTGCACACAAAAGAAGGGTTAGTAGCAAAACCTTGAGGCTGCTGCATATATATATCTTCAATGAGATCTCCATTCAGGAAGGCACATTTTACATCCATGTGATGTACCTCCCATTGCCTTGAGGCTGCAATGGCTAGAGCTAGCCTGATGGAGTCCATCTTTGCCACTGGGGCAAAGGTCTCATTGTAATATATGCCATGAACCTGTGAGTAGCCCTTGGATACCAATATAGCCTTGTACTTCAGTGGTGAACCATCAGCAGCAAATTTTGTCTTAGAGACCCACTTACACTGGACTAACTTTCTTCCTGGAGGAAGATCCACTAGCTCGCATGTGTTGCTCTTCTGGAGTGAGCTGAACTCCTCCTTCATGGCTGTTTGCCATCTTGGATCTCCTACTGCTTCTTCATATTTTTGAGGATCAGATGCCACCATCAAATAGAATTTTTCAGCAAACATAGGATCCTTCATGCACAAACCACTCTCAAATTGAGATCTAGTCCTCCTTGCGTCATTGGGATCCCCAGCTAGCTTTCCTGCTGCATGTACTGTCTTGGCTGCCCATATTGGCCTTGTCGGGATGTTTGGGGCTGAAATAAACTCATCTCCATTAGAAAAATTAGAATCAACATGTTCAACAAACTCTTTACTTACTTCTTGAGGTTCAGGTGGTGAAGAGGCTTCACCAACTTCCACTGCTGCAAGGGGTTCTTCTTCAAACTGAACACACCTTTCAATGAAGGATTTGTTTGTGCTCAAATTTATCAACTTGTACTCTTTTGAATATTCAGAGTATCCAACAAAAATACACTCTTGGCTTTGGGGCTGCAAATCCTTCCTCTTCTCTGTTGGAATTCTAGCCCAAGCCTTTGAGCCAAAAATCCTGAAATGGGTCACATCTGGCTTGTGCCCACTCCATGCTTCGAAGGGAGTCATACCATCAAGCTGTTTGTGAGGCACCCTATTCTAAATATAGGCTGCATAGTTGATAGCTTCAGCCCAGTACTTTGGTGGCAAAGTTTTGACCTCCATCATGCATGTTGCCATCTCCTTCAGTGATCTGTTCTTCCTCTCTGCAACACCATTCTGCTGTGGTGTGTAGGGGATAGAATGTTGCATATGAACACCTGCATATGCACAATAGTTAATAAACTCAGACTTGACATACTCACCACCATTGTCAGATCTGAGGACCTTGAGTTTCCTCCCAGACTGGTTTTCAACCAAAGCCTTAAAGACTTTGAAGAGGCCAAAAACTTCAGACTTGTGTTTCAGGAAGTAAGCCCAGCAATACCTGGAAAAGTCATCAATAAAAGTCAATTCATATTTGGCCTGACTCATGGACATATGAGGGAATGGACCAACAACATCACTGTGAATCAGCTCGAGGGGTGCAGAGGTTCTCTCATGACTAGCTCTCTCAAATTTGTGCTCTGGGTGTTTTCCTAGGATACAACCTTGACAGACTCCTTTGGAAAATTTTATCTTGGGCAAACCTATGACCATCTCCTTTTCACTAAGATCAGAAAGATACTTGTAATTTAGGTGGCCAAATCTTTCATGCCAAAGCTTGCTTGCTTCATTAGCATGAATCAGAAGAGCAGAGGGGTTTGAGTAAGGTAGGAAGTGTGAGAACATGTATACCTTTTGAGCATGATTTGCAACTCCCTTTGTAATGACTCTACCACTTGAGATCTCTGTGATCTCAACTTCATCAGGGGAGAATATGTCCTTCTTAGGAGACCCAGTGTGAGTCATCTGGTACACTGATAGGAGGTTGGAGGCGAGACCAGGCACATACAGCACATTGCTGAACTGACCATGATCAAGATCTATCCTTCCTTTGCCTAAACTTTCAATGAGAGAGTCATCTCCCAGTACTATAGGTGGTACTTTTGACATATCAAGTGAGGAGAAGGCCTCCTTGGTCGAAACCATGTGTCTTGAAGCTCCAGAATCGATGATAAAACTGGGTGAGCTTGATGTGCCAGCAACTAGAGCATGAACTCTCTCTCTGTCTTCTGAACTTGATCCTCCTTCTCTCTTCTTTGAGCTGTCTGGAAGGGAGATGCCATTCTTCTCCAGGAGTTGGGTTAGCATGTATATTTGCTTTTTCATACAAGAGCTTTCAGTATGATTTCCCTTATTGCAGTATGAGCACTTGCTCATTTCTCCTTTGTTTTTCTTCTTCTGGTTATTCTTCTTGGGACCTTGTGGATCCTCTGGAGACTTGTTCTTGTCTCTCTTTTGCTCAGGTGGATTTTTAGATTTCTTTTTTCTTTTTGAATCCACCCTCGAATCTCCAGCAATCAGAGCTTGATCTTTGGATGGTTTGATGGTGCCCATCATCACTAGCTTGTCTTGTTCTTGTGTGAGAGATTCCATGAAATCTGCAAGGCTAGGCATCTTCCAGGTTCGAGGTGTCAGTTTTGTGGCATAGAAGGTCGAAACAAACACTGAATAGTCAGGGCCTAGCTTCGAGAGGATGGCCAGGACGAGTTGATGATCTTTATTTTCGATACCACACTGTTTCAGCTACAAAACTAGTGCTTTGAAGTTGGAGAAATATAGCTGCAGGGATTCAAATCTATTTGGACTCAGATAAATTAGCTCATTTTTTATTTGATGTCCCCTCATCTCATCTGTCTTTCCAAAAAGATCAGAAAACTTCTCCCATACTTCATTCGGTGATGTCAATCCATCAAGATGGAAAAGGAGGTCTCTGGAAATACTTAGACACAGGAGACCATAGGCCTCATCCCTCCTGTTGTGCCATTTTATCTTCTCTGCAGTTGCATCGAGATCTGCTTCTGTTGCCATAGTCACCCTGTAGAGGCCTTTCACTCTCAACAGTATCTCCATCTTTGCTTTCCATTCAAATAAATTGAAGGGAGTCAAGATAGTTTTCTGTGATTGATCCATAGCTTAGAAAATCTGTCCCAGCTATCACTAGAAGGCTCCCAGTCACTGATGTTGAACCTACAAAACAATTTTGGAGGAGAGAAATCGATCTATACCAGCTCTGATACCATGTGTAAATTGAACCCAGTGATAGATTAAATTTACTCACAACAATTAACAATTGATCATGCAAAATCACTCACAAAAGAGGCTGAAATTGGAGCTGAACACTAAACAGTATTGCATAAGTTTACAATATCCAACCCTATAATAACATAGGCTTCTGAATTAAATAATTACATAGGAGATTCGATTGTATGAGGAGGCACATCGAATCTAGTCAAAAGCAGGCTTACCAAAAATAAGCAAATCCCCCATAGGTGTAAAAGCTGATCCCAAATCTGTGATGGAGCTCACGAATTAGAAAAAAGTCTTAGGCAAGCTAAAGAGTGGTGGAATGGTAGCTCATACATGCTTTTTCATGGAGAAAAGAGAGGAGGATGTGTAGGACAAAAAACTAGTCAACCTCACCTAGTCAAGCTTTTCCTTTTTCCTTAAAACACTGAAAAAGCAGGCAATAAAGCAGAAAAACCAGATGGGCACCTAGGAGGCCAGGAATAAAGCAGATTTGATTCCTTTAGCTTTCCCAAGTGCTACATGGGTCAAATAAGGCAAGTTTGACCATTATAGATAGGCAAATGACAACTTGCACAAGGTGGGACACATGAACTAGGAAAATAAGACAAAAATAATGAAATTAATGTCTAAGGTAGTAAACTATGGGTTGATTATTCTAACAGAGTTTCCTCCCAGACTGGTTTTCAACCAAATCCTGAAGCGCTTTGAAGAGGCCAAAAACTTCAGACTTGTGTTTCAGGAAGTAAACCCAGCAATACCTGGAAAAGTCATCTATGAAATTCAATGCATATTTGGCCTGACTCATGGACATATGAGGGAATGGGCCAGAAACATCACTGTGGATCAACTCAAGAGGTGCAAAGGTTCTCTCATGAATAGCTCTCTCAAATTTATGCTCTGGGTGTTTTCCTAGGATGCAACCTTGACAGACTCCTTTGGAAAATTTAATCTTTGGTAACCCTATGACCATTTCTTTTTCACTAAGATCAGAAAGATACTTGTAATTTAGGTGGTCAAATATTTCATGCTAAAGCTTCCTTGTCTCATTAGCATGAATCAGAAGAGCAGACGTGTTTGAGCAGGGTAGGAAGTGTGAGAACATGTATACCTTCGAAGTATGATTTGCAACTCCTTTTGCAATGAATTTACCACTTTAGATCTCTGTGATCTCAACTTCATCAAGGGAGAATATGACCTTCTTTGGAGACCCTATGTGGGTCATCTGATACACTGATAAGAGGTTAGAGGCAAGACCTGGAACATATAACACATTGCTGAACTTACCATGATCAAGATCAATCCTCCCTTTGCCCAAAATTTCAGTGAGAGGGTCATCTCCCAGTACTATTGGTGGACCTTTCGACATGTCAAGTTAGGTGAATGCCTCCTTGGTCAAAACTATATGTCTTGAAGCTCCAGAATCAATGATGAAACTAGGTGAGATTGATGTGCCAGCAACCAATGCATGAACTCTCTCTCTGTCTTCTAAACTTGATCCTCCTTCCCTCTTCTTTGAGCTGTCTGGAAGGGAGATGCCATTCTTCTCTAGTATTTGGGTCAGCATGTCTATTTTCTTCTTCATGCAGGAGCTCTCAGAATGATTTCCCTTACTGTAGTATGTGCACTTGCTCATTTCTCCTTTGTTCTTCTTCTTCTAGTAGTTCTTCTTGGAACCTTGAGGCTCCTCCAGAGACTTGTTCTTGTCTCTCTTTTGCTCAGGTGGATTTTTAACTTTATTTTTTCTTTTTGAATCCACCCTTGAATCTCTAGCAACCATAGCTTGGTCTTTGTATGGTTTGATGGTGCTCATCATCACCAATTTATCTTGTTCTTGTGTGAGAGATTCCATGAAATATGCAAGGCTAGGCATCTTCCAGGTTCGAGCTATCAACTTGTGGCATATAAGGTTGAAAAAAACACTTAATAATTAGGGCCAAGCTTCGAGAGTATGGCCAAGACCAGTTGATCATCCTTCTTTTTGATCCCACATTGTTTTAGCTGCAAAACAAGTGCTTTGAACTTGGAAAAGTAGAGTTGCAGGGATTCAAAGCTATTGGGACTCAGGGAGATCAATTCATTTTCAATTTGATGTCCCCTCATCTCATCTGTCTTTCCAAAAATATCAACAATATTCTCCCATACTTCATTCGGTGATGTCAATCCATCAAGATGGAAAAGGAGGTCTCTGGATATGCTCAGACACAAGAGACCATAGGCCTCATCCCTCCTGTTGTGCCATTTTATATTCTCTGCAGCTGCATTGGGCTCTACTTCTGTTGCCATAGTCACTCTGTATAGGCCTTTTTCTCTCAACAATATCTCCATCTCTGCTTTCCATTCAAAGAAGTTAAATTGAGCCAAGATGATCTTCTGAGATTGATCCATAGCTCAGAAATTGTCTCGTCAGTCAACAGAATGCTCCCAGTCAATGATGTCGAACCTACAAAACAAATTGGAAGGAGAGAAATCGATCTACAAAGGCTCTGATACCATGTGTAAATTGAACCCGGGTGTTATAACAATTACACTCACAACAATTTCCAATTACACATGCAAATTACTCACAAAGGAGACTGAATAATGGAGGAGAACACTAATATGTATTGAATAAGTGTACAATAGCCAACCTTGTGAATTCATAGGCTACCATAATAAATAATTACATGAGGGATTCGAATGCATGAAGATTCCATTCGAATCTAGTCAAAAGCAGGCTTACTAAATCTAAGCAAATCCCCCAAAGGTGCATAAAGTAGTTTCCAAAACTGTCTAGGAGCTCACGAATTGGAAAAATCAATTAGGTAAGCTAATAGTGGATGGAATGACAACTCACACATGCTTTTAATAGGAGAAAATAGTGGAGGACATGGAGGACAAAAAACAAGTTAACTTCACCTAGTCAAACTTTCCCAATTGCCTTAAAACACTGAAAAAGCAGGCACTAAAGCAGAAAAAGAAGACATGTGCTAGGGAGGCCAGGAATAAAGCAGATTTGATTCCAGGAGGTTTTCCAAGCACTCCATGACTCAAAATTAGCAAGTTTGACCAATATGGATGTGTAGATGACAACTTGCATAAGGTGGAATATGGAAACTAGGCAAATAAGACAAAAATTGGATTAATTAATGTCTAAGGTAGCTAACTATGGGTTGATTATTCTAACAATCGATGGGTAGACTTGGTTTTAATTGAGCAATGTAATTAGTTTTGATGTTTGGCTTTACGGCTTATTTATAATTAATAGTTCTTGTAAAGACAGTTCTGTCTTCAGGCTTGTTTCGATTGATCAAATGTTTAACCTTACGCTCTGTGTAATTAGGGTTTTTACCCTTCTCCAATGTAGATAAAGTTTTGTACTCTGTTTGAATTACTTTGTAAGAGTTTATAATTAAGGTTTTTAAGACTGATACTAATAGTCATAGTTTAGTTATATTTCTTGCTTATTTTTATTCAGAGTTATGAACTAGGGTTTATCATGTGGAAACCCTCATTTTGAAATAAATTATTCCATTTAGTTTTTAACAATTTTTATTACTTATTTTGTTTGATTGTTAATTAGTATTATAAGGCATTGTGAAAATTCTAGTTTATAATAATTTCACAGTCTATTGTTTTGTCCTTAAAGGACTGTAAGTAATTTATAATAACCTGGTTACTTAATGGTTACATAATTAAATAAATTTGGTTTATTACTTCAATGTTTTGATATTTGTAATTGTAATAATTATAAGGGTTTTTAACCTTGTATTTTTCTTTTACAGGTACACCCTGTTTGTATAAAAAGAAACAGTTTCTTTTATAAGTATACATTTTGTATATGTTGTTTAGTATTGTATTTCATTTCTGTGTAATAAATTTAGTTGGTTCTTTTAAAGGTTAAAAAGAACTAAACTTATGGTTTATCCTAGGTTACTAATGTATATAAAGAATACATATAGATTTTGCTCATAAATATGAGCTAGGGTTTTTACCCTATTTTACTTTTATAATAAAGATTTATGTTTTGTTATTTCGTTAAGTTCGATTATTGTCACAAGAGTTTAAAATTATTTTGATGGCTTAAAGAATTCTAGGTTAGGGTTTGTAGAAATAATCTCTGTTCTTCTTTTAAAAATTCCTCCAGTTTATAAAAGAATTTCTTTTGATTTATAAACAATATTGTTTATGTTAATAATAATATTGTTTGTGAATACTGTATTCTCTTAAGTTTATATTTACATATATATATATTATTAATAAAGACTGAGCACAGTCTATAATAGTTGAGTTTCTTTAATAAGATTATTTTTGTAAGCTTGGTGAAAGAATAAGAATTTTCATACCTGTCAATACTCCTTTACATATAATTTGACTGTAAGAGTGTAAGGACAGTTCCTTATTAATAATACTTTATGCATAGGTTACTACGGTCTTTTAGTTATTTTAATTCTAAGAAAAAGAATATTGTAATAGTTATTAAGTTCTTATTTATTATATTCCTTATCTAAAATTAGTTTATCTTCATAATTTAATTAGGTTACCAATCCTTACTTAGAGTTCATATAATTGCAAGTAAAATAGCTATTATTATTAGGAAAAGATATAAACTAACAGAACCATATTTACATCCTTAACATAAATAATAAGCATATAACTGACATTTCTATTTCTTCTATTTCCGTGTAGATGTATAGTTTATAAAATAAAGTACTGTGTAAAATAATGACTTACATACTTGAACATACTGCTATTAGTAAAATAATATGATCCTGTTCTTTTTCTAGTATTCTTAATACACAGTCTGGTTCTAACAACAACCCTACTAAACAGATTGATATTCTTTCTTGAAGCAACGATCTACTAAAAGAAAAGATTTCAATACTCTGAAAAACATAAGTACTCTATTTATTTCAAATTCGTATAATACTTAATTCATTTTAAACACACTACGTGTGCTAGAGTACGATCTCGTTTACTCTATATGGGGAAAAACACAGGTAGGATTATTTTTCATCAAAGTACAGATTTAGCATTAAAAAAACTAAGAGATTTCAAGCTTAATAGTTCACTACATAACATATAAATCATTCATTATTTTTTCATACTCAGATATAAACTTTAACACAGAATTTAAAAGATTGTAGAACCTATTTTTAAAGCTAGATGACAACAACGTTGGGAGGCTGTTCCTCCCTACCAACTCCTAGAGAGAGCTCAAACAACGACTTCTCAGGACCCCTGAGCCTGTTCCTGGTCTCCTTGGCTGGGACTGGATGGAGCAAACAACAAATTACTAGTCCAATGACTCAGTACCAACTCTGTACTCTGCAGCAAGATTTTTCAGCTGGAAAGCTATACTAGATCACTTCCTGCAGTTTACCCCTCAAACACCTTCCACAATAATTCCCTTCCCAATGAATTCCTTGAAGTACATTCACCTAAAATGATCCTTCTCCTAGAATGAGCATCCTCAGCTCTCTTCAATGGGTTTTTTTGTTAAGATTGCCTAGGATTTTTTCGGTTAGTTGTCATTGATTGAGCCACTTTCTCTGATCCCACTCTCTTGGGGTATCATGACCCCAAATGTAGGGAGGTTTCTACTTGCAACATTGGAAGTGTTTGAGGATGCTGCCACTTGTCTATTTGCTCTCCACCTAGTCTCCTCCACCAAATTGACTAGTAACACTATTTTTAACACCTCTCCCAAGCTATTGTCTCCACTTTTATTTATTTAAAATTAAAATATTCAGAATTATATTCAATATCCTTGACTCTGCTGAGTCATCATTTACAACTTAGTATTAAATTTAACATAATGTATTGGAATAAAATCAAAATAAGATAATATTATTTTGCAAAATTTAATGTGGTGTTTAACCCTTTAAACAAAGACTTCCAAAAGTTTCCTGTAAACTTACGATCTCTATCTGAGATTATGACTTTTGGTACTCCATGTAATTGCAAAATTTGTTTTAGAAAAATATCAGCTATGTTTGTAGCCTTATAAGTAGTTTTAACGGGTATAAAGTGAGCTGCTTTGCTTAACTTATCAACTACTGCCATGATAGAATCATTCTGATATTGATTTTTAGGCAATCCAGTAATAAAATCTAGTCTAATTATCTCCCATTTCCAGCTAGGGATGGGTAAAGGCTGAAGCAAACCAGCTGGGTGTTGATGTTCAGTTTTTACCTGTTGACATTCAAGGCACCTAGCAATATAATCTACTACTTCAGTTTTCATATTTGGCCAGAAATACTCTTTTGTTAACATGGTTATAGTCTTTTGATAACCTAGATGACCTGAATATGGTGTTTTATGAATTTCATCCAGAATTAACAGCTTGACTTTAGGTACGTTAGGTACATACAATTTATCTTTATACAGTAAAAATTCTTTTTCATTTAAACTGTAACCTTTTATTAAGTTTTCTATTGGATTTTCTTTAGCTTTAACTTGCAAATTCTGGTAAATTTCATCTTGTTTTATTCCTTCTTTAAGATATTCATCTAAATATGAAACATAGGTGCTGATTGTTGTTGCAAAATTCAGCCTTGCATTCCTACTTAGTGCATCAACAACTTTATTTTCTTTACCTTTTATATGCTGAATTTCGAAATCATATTCGCTTAAGAAATCTAACCACCTAGCTTGTATGGCATTTAGATTAGGCTGATGTAAAAGATACTTCAATCCTTTATTATCAGTTATTAAAACAAATTTTCTACCAATTAGGTGATGTCGCCACATCTTTAAGGCGTGTATTACAACTGCTAATTCTAGATCATATGTTGCATAATTATTTTCATAAACTTTTAACTTTCTAGACTCATAGGAAATAACATGCCCTTCTTGAATCAGAACACCACCTAAGCCATCATTACAGGTGACAGTGCACACTACAAATTCTTTATTAGGATTTGCTATCCTTAAAATAGGTGTGTTGGTTAATAAAATTTTTAACTTTTTAAAGCTTTCTTCACATTTCTGATTCTAGTCAAACTTGTTTCCTTTCTTCTGCAAGGAATTTATCAGATTTGCTATCCTCGAAAAACTTTCAATGAACCTCCGGTAGTAACCGGTAATGCCCATGAAAGATCGAACATCCATCACATCCTTAGGAACCGGCCAATCTTTGATTACCCTTATCTTTTCAGGATCTAGGGAAATTCCTTCCTTGGTTAGTACGTGACCTAAATACTAAATCCTATCCTTGAAGAAATCACACTTACTAAACTTTACGAAGAGTTGATGTTCTCGCAACTCTTGCAAAACAATTTTTAGATGTTCTTTATGTTCTTCTTCAGTTTTTGAATAGATTAGAATGTCATCGATAAACACGACCACAAACTTGTCTAAATACTTGTGCATTACGTTTTTCATTAAACACATGAAGACAGTTGGGGCATTAGTAAGCCCAAATGGCATTACGACAAATTGATAATGACCATATCTTGTTCCAAAAGTTGTCTTAAAGATGTCTTCATCTTTAATCCTCACTTGATGATATCCAGACCTTAAATCTATTTTCGAAAACACTGTAGCTCCATGTATTTGATCAAACAGATCATATATGTGGGGCAACGGATATCAATTTTTGATGGTCATCTTGTTTAACTGACGATAATCTATGCAAAGTTGCATAATTCCGTCCTTCTTGACGAAGATGACAGGTGCCCCCCAGGGAGACACACTTGGTCGGATATACTTGATATCAATTAATTATTTTAATTGAGATTTTAATTCATTAAGTTCCAATATTTTCATTCGATACGGGGCCTTTGAGCTAGGTAGTGCACCCGGTACTAGCTCAATGGTGAAATTCAATTCCCTTTTCGGATGTAATCCCAGAATATCTTCTGGGAATACATCAACATATTCTTTTAAGACTGGTATGTCTTCCACTTTTAACTTATCTATTTTAATTTTACTTGCCTCATCAGTAATTGTTACTGCATAATCTTTACATCCCTTTCTAACAACTCTTTTAAGTTGTAAAGTAGAAATCTGCCTTACAGTAGTTTTTCTAGGAATTCCTTTAACATTTACTGGTTTTTCATCATTATTTAAACATGTGAAAGTTTTATCATAACATTTTAGAATTACTTTATGTTTTTCTAACCAGTCCATACCAATCAGCAAATCATAAGAACCAAGTGGCAAAACATTAAGTTTAACAACAGTTTCAAATTTATCCATAACTAATGCACATTCTTTCACAAAACAAGTTACTTTTCTTATAGCACCAGTGGCTGACTGAACTAACCATGAATTCTCAAACTTATCAATATATAACTTACATTTTTCTACTATCTAAGGTGCAATATAGTTACAGGGGTCTGATTTATCATACCTTCTACTTCCACCATGGAAGTCTGATATTCAACTTGTTGGTTCTCCAAGGCTGCATTGATTCTGGGCATGCTCCTTGCTAGTTCCCCAATAGTCATCTCCTCCTGTATGGTATGAATATTGCTAACAGTCTTCTTCCAATTTGGATAGACTGAAGCATAGTGTGGGCCATTACACTCCCAGCACTTAACAAGCTCTTTGCACTCAAAGTTCTTGGTAAAGTTGCCATGATTATTCACAAATTCCTTACCTTTAGAATTATTTTGATTGTTGGGTGTATTGCTCTTGTTTCCTTGGAAATTCTTGTTATTAGAATAATTTTTGGCCTTCTTGTTGTTAAAATTTCTATTAGGCACAAAATCCTTCTTCTTTTGTTCAAACTGATTATTATTTTTCTTAGCCTTCCAGTTGGCCAAGCTTTCTTTCTTCCGATTCTGCTCAAAACAGAAGTTATCCTTTCTCATTTCTTCCTCCATGGTCTTTGGGTTATCATATTCAATTCTATCTTTAATATGATAAGGTAGACAGCTAAGGAATCACTGTACCTTTGGTTTCTCATCTACAAGGCATGGTACATACCTAAGTAGACTTAAGAACTTGTTGTTTAGGTCCTTCATTGTCATTGAACCTAAATTCAGTTCATAAAACTCTTTGCCTCTCTCCTCATAATACTGCTGAGACAGGAATTTATTTTTGAAATACCTCTTAAAGGTACTCCAATTAACATATTTTTCTTTTATACCCTTAACTCTCTTCAAGTCCTGCCACCAAATGTCATCCTTTCCTAAGAGGTTATATATAGCCATTCTAGCCTTTAACTGGTTAGAATAATTCTATATTTGGAAGTACTTCTTCGTCCCAGATAACCAGGATTCAACTTCCTCCCCTTTCTCGGTCTCTCCATTAAATATTGGTGGTTTTATCTTTTTTAATTCCCCGGAAATTTCCTCATAAGGTTTGTATTTCCTCTTTTTAGTGTACGGATTATCATCACTACTATCTCTAGTAGTATGGTAATTTTGTTGTTCACCAAACACTTCAGAAGACGAACTACTTTCAGTTTTTGTATGTTTCATCTTTTTAGATTTTTGTTAATGACTGGAATCTTCTGATTCTAATCTTCTACCCCTACCCTCAGTTTGAAACTTTTCAATTAGGATCTAATTCAGCTCTTCTTGAGCCTTCAGAATCCTCTCATTTTCTTGCTTTACAAACTCCATTTCAGTTTTTAAGTCTTTTACAGTTTGTAACAACTCTGAGGAATTGGTATTTAAATCTTCTGGTATAGGATCTCTTGGTAAATTTCCTGTTTCGGTAGCTGGAGACTCTTCCTCTGCATACTCTTCCAGCCTTTCCATACCTGCTTGTTAAACTTCAAAAAACAAATCTTTGTTGAATAACATTTAAAATAAAGTACGTTAGCACAATAATTTAATTTACTGTTTCATGAAAGCTAGTTGGGATTCATCAAGGCCTAGTGTTTGAACCTTGTGCTCTGATACCACATGTCAAATCCTAAAACCTGCGGTCTACTAACAGCTAAAGGTTAAACAGTCAAGTGATTAGTTTTACAAAATCTTAATTATGTTAACTCAACAGTTCAATTTGGTAACAAGAATAAGGTTTACTTGCATATTGTTTTACTTTAGTTTACTGATGAGTCTTTTCATGTCAAGTAGGTGGAATCTAACTTTTGAATCTAGGGCTTACTTAGCAATTGTGCTAATGCAAAAGATTACTGGCTCTTACAGGTTTACAGGTATGATCGAACGAGTACGTTTTTAAAAATTCTTAAAGTATCCAGCAGTGTTTTATTTGCAATTATAAATCTTAGTAATTAAACTGCTAAACTCTAAACACCTTCCGTGAGGTAAAACCATTTGGCTTCCTTTAGTTTTTCTTGTAAATAAGTTTAGAAGTACGTTACGACAGTAAGATATGTTTGCGGCTCTAAAATTATAATTTCAGTTGCGAAGTAACTTCTACTTTAGTATATATAAATTGCAATGTTATAATGATTGTTTTGATAGTATTTATACAATAATAAATTATCTTATCTATGTAACAACTGTTCCACATTTCACTTCTGGGAGATAACTTACAGCCTGTTAACCTTTTGACAGTATAAGTTCGATTGTGCAAACTAAAACCATAATGCCTTCTTACATGAGATCATTGTTTTCCTATACTTTAATTTCATGTCGAACCATGTGATTCTAATAATTTATGGACTCAATAGGATCATTCCTATTCAATTTCTTAATTTTTCTATGATACTTCTCTTGATTTAAGTTACTGTCTACAAACAGTTTTTTTGAGATTGATGCTTTCGAAACATGTCGACTTTCTAGTTATTTTGTTTAATTCTATAACTACTTTACTACCAATTGACATGGTGAATCTTTAGTAATTACCAAGTTGAGTCATAACCAAAATCCATCAAAGTTTCGTCGCTCTGAACTATGTAAAATAATTTCATAAAAGTGTCCTTACAAAACACTTTGTCAACTTCTTAGTTTTGGTCTCATTTGAGTTATTAGTTCTTATGTGACTTATAAACATGCATACTCTATTTTGTTAATAGACATTCAGTCTATAATTAGCTCAACGTCATAAACATGTTTAAATTAGAGTTTATGATTCTCCAACTATTACATTATGCCATTTATAAAAATTATAACTTGTATTGTCCTTTTATAAGAGATTAACTATGCATTTTTACATAGGAGAACTATAGTTGTTAACTTGAGCTCTCCCTTAAAATATTTGATCTCTATCTATAACAAAGTCAATGTTTAGAGAAAAGAAATGCTACCATCCAAATCGTGTTTGTGATGTTACAATATAATAGACATAAGGTAAATGGTGAATTGAGTCTTATGCATGAACGATTTTCGGGCTTTAGCCAAGGTTTTGCTAGGTCAATGTAATCATAACGTTGATATTCTAATATTAAACTAGCATATGATATGGTGCACGGTATTATCAATTTGCATGGCAATTATTTGGTTGATAACATAGTTTAAACCTTGTTTCAATAATTAAATAATTTGGTTATCATTTTATGCAGGAAACCATAGAATACGACCCACTGCATGGATTGATTTACGTGACCACGTGGTCTTCTCCTGACCAAACGTGGAAGATATAAAAACCATCGTAACCCTAACCCTTATCATTTCTCCTCCGTAGTTTGTGCTGGCCCTTGAGGTTGCTCTGCTTAGCTTTCATGGCGGCCGTCGGTCCTCTTCTGCTCCAGTTGTCTTGAGTCTTGGGTTAGTGTTGCATTTATCTCCAATGTGTGGTTTAAAATCCATTCTCAGTGGCTGTGAGTTCTCACTCTGCAAGCTTTGGCCCTTGGCTTGAGGTCTGCTCCAGCTTCCTTTCACTGTCCTTGTGGCTCACTGTCTGCTCCAGTTTTCTTTTTTTGTCCTCGTGGCTTGCTGTTGCATGAGGTTTAGACTTGCAGGTTGTTGAGTCTTTAATTTGCAAAGCCTATAGGTGACAATGTTTCTACGATACTATTCATTGTTTCCATTGACAGGTAAATGTTTGTTTTTGCTTTTACTTAAATTGCAGTAGGTGTAATGCTGTTACAAAGGCACAAACATAACTTAGACTATTTATTTACTGATAGTACCCTTTTAAACTCCTTATAGGTGCTTGCCACTACATGCTTTCACGATGAAGAAAGCAAGCAGTCAACCAACGAATGACGTGGCTCATGGCTTAGTTTGGGTAATCCCCGTGGTCCATGTGCTGGGTTTTCACCCTACTTGTAATAGGGTGGTCATTTGGATTCACCCAGGGTTTGGGGAAGCCTTCCTCGACTCACCATAAGTTATGTGGTTTGATTTCTTTACAGGTCACAAGTTGGTTTACCCAGTTTCGAACCCTCGCTAGTCAATGGGTAGACTCGGTTTTAACTGATCAATGTAATTAGTTTTGATGTTTGGATTTATGGCTTATTTATAATTAATAGTTCTTGTAAAGACAGTTCTGTCTTCAGGCTTGTTTCAATTTATCAAATGTTTAACCTTACGCTCTGCTTAATTAGGGTTTTTCAATCTTCTCCACTGTAGATGAAGTTTTGTACTCTGTTTGAATTACTCTGTAAGAGTTTATAATTAAGGTTTTTAAGACTGATAATTACAGTCATAATTTAGTTATAATTCTTGCTTGTTTTTATTCAGAGTTATGAACTAGGGTTTATCCTATGGAAACCCTCGTTTTTAAATAAATTATTCTATTTAGTTTTTAACAATTTTTATTACTTATTTTGTTTGGTTGTTAATTAGTATTACAAGGTATTGTGGAAATTCTAGTTTATAATAATTACGCAGTCTATTGTTTTGTCCTTAAAGGACTATAAGTAATTTATAATAACATGGTTACTTAATGGTTACATAACTAAATAAATTTGGTTTATTACTTCAATGTTTTGATATTTGTAATTGTAATAATTATAAGGGTTTTTAACCTTGTATTTCGATGTTACAGGTACACCCTGTTTATATAAAAAGAAACAGTTTCTTTTATAAGTATACATTTTGTATATGTTGTTCAGTATTGTATTTCATTTATGTGTAATAAATTTAGTTGGTCCTTTTAATGGTTAAAAAGAACTAAACTTATGGTTTATCCTAGGTTACTAATGTATATAAAGAATACAGATAGATTTTGCTCAGAAATATGAGCTAGGGTTTTTACCCTATTTTACTTTTATAATAAAGATTTATGTTCTGTTATTTCGCTAAGTTTGATTACTGTCACAAGAGTTTAAAATTATTTTAATGGCTTAAAGAATTATAGGTTAGGGTTTGTAGAAATAATCTCTGTTCTTCTTTTAAAAATTCCTCCAGTTTATAAAAGAATTTCTTTTGATTTATAAACAATATTGTTTATGTTAATAATAATATTGTTTGTGAATATTGTATTCTCTTAAGTTTATATATATATATATATATATATACTGAGAATAGTCTATAATAGTTGAGTTTATTTAATAAGATTATTTTTGTAAGCTTGGTGAAAGAATAAGAATTTTCATACCTATCAATACTCATTTACAGATAATTTGACTGTAAGAGTGTAAGGACAGTTCCTTATTAATAATACTTTATGCATAGGTTACTACTGTCTTTTAGTTATTTTAATTCTAAGAAAAAGAATACTGTAAGAGTTATTAATTTCTTATTTATTATATTCCTTATCTCAAATTAGTTTATCTTAAGAATTTAATTAGGTTACCATTCCTTACTTAGAGTTCAGAAAGTTGCAGGTAAAATAGCTATTATTATTAGGAAAAGATATAAACTAACAGAACCATATTTACATCCTTACTTAACATAAATAATAAGCATTTAACTGACATTTCTATTTCTTCTATTTCAGTGTAGATGTATAGTTTATAAAATAAGGTACTGTGTAAAAGAATGACTTACATACTTGAACATACTGCTATTAGTAAAATAATATGATCTTGTTATTTTTCTAGTATTCTTAATACACAGTCTGGTTCTAACAGCAACCCTACTAAACAGATTAATATTCTTTTTGGAAGAAACTATCTACTGAAAGAAAAGATTTCGATACTCTGAAAAACATAAGTACTCTATTCATTTTAGATTCATATCATACTTCATTCATTTTAAACACACTACCTATGCTAGAGTACAATCTGGTTTACTCGAGATGGGGAAAAACATAGGTAGGATTATTTTTCATCAAAGAACAGATTCAACATTAAAACAACTAAGATATTTCAAGCTTAACAGTTCACTACATAACATATAAATCATTCACTCTTTGTTCATACTCGGATATCAACTTTAACACAGAGTTTACAAGATTGTAGAACCTATTTTTAAAGTTGGATGAAAATAGCATTGGGAGGCCGTTCCTCCCTACCAAATCCTGGAGAGCGCTTAAAAAACAACTTCTCAGGACCCCTGATCCTATTCCTGGTCTCCTTGGATGGGACTGGGTGGAGCAAACAAAAAAGTACTAGTCTAATGACTCAGTACCAACTCTGCACTCTGTAGCAAGATCTTTCAGCTAGAAAGTTGTACTAGATCACTTCCTGTAGTTTACTCCTCAAACACCTTCCACAAAAATTCCCTTCCCAATGAATTCCTTGAAGTACATTCACCTGAATGATTCTTCTGCTGGAATGAGCAACCTCAGCTCTCTTCAATGGGTTGTTTTATTAAGATTTCCTAGGTGTTTTTGGGTTAGTTGTCATTAATTGAGCCATTTGCTCTGATCCCACTTTCTTGGGAGATCATGACCCCAAATATAGGGAGGTTGCCACCTAAAACATTGGAAGTGTTTGAGGATTCTACCACTTGTCTATTTTCTCTCCACCTAGTCTCCTCCACCAACTTGACCAGTAACACTCTTTTGAACAGCTCTACCAAGTTGTTGTATCCACTTTTATTTATTTAAAATTAAAACATTCAGAATTACATTCAATATCCTTGACTCTACTGAGTCATCATTTACAACTTAGTATTAAATTTAACATAATGTCTTGGAATAAAATTAAAATAAGATAATATTATTTTGCAAAATTAGGGCATGTGACAACCTGGGAGCTCCGAGGGTGGGCAGGAGGATTGATAGACCCTCCTATGTACACTAGCCATAATGTGGCATTTTTGTATGAGTTGCCATATTTTTTATAGGGCACAAGTTGCCATATTTTGTATATGGCATGAGTTTCCATTGTATAGACATTGGGAACAAAGTTCCCTTTTTCACTACTACTGTATATGATTGGAATTTTTTGTATATTAATATATCATTTTGTACTTCTCTATATTACTTTGCATTTTATTACAGATTTTCCTAGATTATGTCGAATGCAGTAGTAGTTTACAATTGATGCACTTGCAATACTTATTGTTGACGAAGCAATAACGTCTGTATGTTCACAATAAAATGCATAAAAAAATTGACACTTGAACATAAAGTCTTTACTTCAATGTATGAGTTGAGAATCATATTGAACAAGATTGTTGTTGGCTTGCATTTGTTGCATCTACTTGGAAAACATTGATTTTGATAAATTTGGCAATTTGTATCATTTGAAGACAAAGTTGACATTGCTTACTCTCATTGAATACATACATATTTGTTATGCTATTGTTGAGCACTTGCAATTTTAACGATCTATTGTACTAGTTGCAATTTTAATGATTTAAGGGTTAGCATGCATAACCTAGGGTTTAGAATGAACGAGGAAACCCTAACCCTAACTGAATTTTAAAGGTTAGCATGCATAACCTAGGCTTTATAATCAATGAGGAAACCCTAACCCAAATGGTGTTTTGGGGTTAGCATGCATAACCCAGGGCTTAGAATTAATGATGAAACCCTAAACCTAGAAGGGAAACCCTAACACCAACCCTACCTAACCATCTCTTGTGGCCTCTTATAAAGTACCCTTTGTGTATGAGCATGTCTAGGATTGTAGTCATATGTCAAATATTCTTTATAGACTAATCAAATGAAATACTTGAAAGCTTAAGCATCGATTACTTCACATAAGCTAGAGTGAGAGGTTCATGAGCGCTCCTTTTATAAACCATAGTGAAATAAGTAAAACATAGCTCATCTTCATCTTACATGTGTTTTGGACATGCCTTGTCCATATCAATAGGCCTTCTACTCCATTTTCTAACCTTTACTAACCCTAGAACTGTCTATCAAACTAGACTATAATACTACATATTAGGAAGCCATAAGACACACATAAACCATTCTATTCTAGCCTAACCCTTGCTAGAACCCTTTTCCTCTCTCTAAATCAAGGCTTATTCCTTTCATTTCCACACTACTTAGACCCCCGCGACTCTCCCTATATCTTTGACTGTAATATCCATTTTGGAAATCCCTAGAACACCACTAACTCATCCTAAGCTACCCTAACTTCTTCACTATAATATCCTATTTAGGGAGCCATAATATCCTTCTTACCCACCTATCATAGCCTAAGGTCACTTCCTTTCCTTCCTATCTTACCCACTCACTAACACCTCACCTCAAATTTGTCCATAACCCAATTTAAAGTGGCACAAAGACACCCTAAAGTGACTATATGTAAACAATCATTCCCATCCATACTTAAACAAATTGGACAGTGGTATGTACACATCCATAACTTGGAAAAATACTATAAAAGGCCTTGAATTTCTTACAAGTCATTGTGTCATCAAAATCCTGGGGAATATACTTCTTATCATTCCTACTTGACTGGAAATTACATCTTGGACTATCATAAGACATTTTACTTACTAGAAATTTGATTTAGTTTAAGAGTGCCATTGGCTTGGAAACTTGGCACTTATAAAATTGTTTATCACTGATGTTTACTTACAAAGATTTTACCTTTTTCTTGACAAGCTAAAAAGTGAAATATAGGACTGTCATAATGCTAAATGCTTGGCTGGAAATACTTTTGTTTTGACGGTACCTTTCACTAATTCAAAGTGCCATTTCAACTCTTGTTTATCATTAGTACTTGCATTTGGGATAGTACACTCATTTTGGAAAGCTGTAAATTAGTGTTTTGGACTGTCCTAATCATTTTGAATTGGCTGGAAATCATTCTTAGTTTGACAGTCATCTTCATGAAAAGTAGATTGATTGGGGTCTATGTCAATGTATGTAGGTTGCAAAAGAGGTTGACTTTGTACAATATGATCATAATGTCCCATCAACACCACTAACATGCTTAAACCACATGCATAATTGAAATGAAAACACCCCATAAAAATTGTTCTTCCTTAACAAATAAAAAATGAAACAAGTTCATGAATATGTGTCTTCTATAACGATCTATTTACCACTTGCAATTTTAACGATCTATTGTACTTGTTTCAATTTTAATGATTTAAGGGTTAGCATGCATACCCTAGGGTTTATAATCAACGAGGAAAACCTAACCCTAACTTAATATCCTAAACCCTAACCCTAAATTAATATCCTAAACCCTAAACCCTAACCCTAGAATCAACTGAAGTTTAAAGTTTAGCCTGCATAACCTAGGCTTTATAATCAATGAGGAAACCCTAACAAGTAATATCCTATTTAGGGAAGCCCTAATAGCCTTCTTTCCCACTTATCATAGCCTAAGGTCATTTCCTTGCCTTCCTATCTTGCCCACTCACTTCCTATCTTGTCATCCCTATTGATCCTTCCTTTGGTAGCAACATGTTCTCTTTGGGTATGGTTTGAAGGGTCATTTTGGCTAGCAAGTTCCTTTTATTTCAGAGGATTTTCCTTAGTCATCATCTTGATGGCCTACACAAGTGCATGATGACCTATCCAAAGGTTTTCACTTAGGATATCTAATGAAATAAACACCATTAAAGTTTACTTAACAAATTCAACCCAAAATTATCTCAAATTAGCATGCATAACCAATGCTAGAATCTACCCAGTCATAAAGATAATATAAGCTAAAATTCAAATCTCCAAGTACACATATTTGGACAACTAACACAATTATTATGTATATGTATATATATGATATGTATGTATGTATATTTGGAAACCATAAGTGAAGCTAGCCCCAAACTATCATTGTTGTCATTAAGGTATCCACACTATAATTTTTTTCCTCATTAGGGTTTATAAACCCTAATCATCTTTCATCATAGAAGCACATGGTATTTCAGGCAAGTCTAGCACCAGTTTCGACATCAACATGTCTATCCTAGGATGATTCCTCAAACCCTAGGTCTTTGACTATTGCATCAACACAAGCACCAAGACCTCCATGGAAAATCAACTAAACTTAAAAAAATCAAAACTATGAGGTCTACCCCTGCATAAGAAGCAACAAATAAGGTATTAGTTCCATTATAAAAGAAACATGATGCATTCCAACATAATTAACTAAATTACAGATATGTTAGTATGGTAATTATTGACATTGATACATAAGCACTGATTAAAGGTTTCTCTTTATGTTCAAACCAAAGTTTCATTTCTATACTTTATTTGAGTCAAGAAAAAAGAGTCAAGTTTGCAGGTATTACAGCTATAGGATTATGACTTCCTTTGTATTCAAAAAGTATTGGAAGTCAAAAGAATATGAATGAAATATTCTTCATTTCCAACACCTTCAGATGAGATGACATTACATATAATATGCCATATTAGTTGTGAGGGAAGACACAAGTTGGTGTTTGGATGTCTTGAGAATAAATTGAATAAATTACACTCATTAAGTTACAAGTTAACTATAAAGAGAACAAATTGACTAATTACACAATGAGGAGGTTGCGAATCCCTCAAAAAAAAGAGAAATCATTGAGGTAGAGGCATCTTTATCAAGCTCAAAGGCATGTTATGATAAATCTAGAATGAAGAGGATAGCATGGACAAGTTGGTGAATTGTTCAATATGAACCCTCTCCCATGAATGCTTCCAAGGTTTTTAAACAAATTGAAGAGTTTCAATAGATAACCCCATGTATGCCATCCTTGTGGGAAATCAAAATATATTCACGTTCAAATGATTATTGGTCTACATTGCATACTTCATCTTGTATAGAGAATATGGACAACTTGGTGAACTATTGAATATGGACCCCCTCCCATGATTACTTCAAAGTTTTTTTATTAAATTGAAGAGTTGCAAGAGATAACTTCATCAATGCCATCATTGTGTGAAATCAAAATATATTCATGTGCAAATGTAAATTAGTTAACATTGCATACTACATCTTGTATGGACAATATGAGACTAGTTTAGATGTGAAGTTGGGATTTATTCTTGTGAAATTAAATGTTGTCTATGAGAGAGATATTGTTGTAGGAATATCATAAAACATAAATCAATGAAATGATCTGAAAGCTTGTGAATAAAACAATTATTTACAATTCACCATACCTATTCAAAATGATCTCTTCTTGCAATGAAAACTTGTAGTTTGAATCTTTCCACTAACTTCCAATACCACTGAATATGTTTCTTAAATTCCAAGAGTGAACTTCTATCCAATATATCAAAGAGTGGTGATGGAGTGTGAGCCAAATTTCAAAGTTCGGGATCACAAAACACGAGAACAACTATAGAAAACCCGTGAAAATTGGTAGCAATCTTGGGAATCCAAATATTTTTTTTAAACTAATAATAGGTGCTCACACACGTATTTACGCATGCGTACATGTTAATAATATCATGTGCGCACTTTTACGCACACGCGTTAATAATACTGTGTATGCGCTTTTACATGCACGCACAATTAGATGCGCGAACGCTTCTATTTAACATTTAGAGCATTTACTCACTAACATTTATCTCATTTAATGACTAATGTTGTTCAACAATGACTTCGTATTCACACATGTTTGAGTATTTTTACAATATAGTCTTCACCACTACTTTCATCCTTATCATCATCATCATAGTCATGGTCATCATCATCATTCCATTGAAAATGCTTGAAAATAAAATCAAAGCAAAGTTTCAACTAAAGCTATCATCATCATTGTTCCTCCTCCTCCTCCTCCTCCTCATCATCACCATCATTGTTCATCATCATTGTCATCGTCATCATCCTCATGATCATGATCATGATAATCATCCTCATCGTCATCA
The DNA here is from genome assembly GCA_001517045.1 of Pseudotsuga menziesii. NCBI lineage: Eukaryota > Viridiplantae > Streptophyta > Pinopsida > Pinales > Pinaceae > Pseudotsuga > Pseudotsuga menziesii. The sequence goes on along the minus strand of LPNX010610995.1, from coordinate 226,333 downwards.
TCAACATAACCATACTCCTCCTCCTCCTCCTCCTCCTCATCATCATTGTTCATCATCATCGTCATGGTCATCATCATCATTCCTTTGAAAATGCTTGAAAATAAAATCAAAGCAAATTTTCAACTAAACCTATCATCATCGTCACCATCCTCATCATCATCGTTATCATCATCATCACCATCATTGTTCAACATCATTTTCATCGTCATCATCATCATCATCATCCTCATCCTCCTCATCATCATCATCATAGTCATCATCCTCATCATCATCATTGCCATCATCCTCATCATCACCATCACCATCACCAAAATTGTTCATCATCATCGCCATCATCATCATCATCATCATCATCATCATCATCCTTATCATCCTCATCATCCTCATCCTCGTCATCATCATCATAGTCATCCTCCTCCTCCTCCTCCTCCTCATCATTATCCTCATCATCATCATCATCGTCATCATCCTCATCCTCATCATCATTATCATCATTATCATCACCATCATAGTCATCCTCATCCTCATCATCATAATCATCATCATAATCATTGTCATCATGGTCATACTACTCATGATCATCGTTATCATCGTCATCCTCATCATCATCATCGTCGTCACCATCATTGTTCATCACCATAGTCATCATCATCCTCATCATCATCGTCGTCATTGTCAACATCATCATCCTCATCATCGTAATCATCATCATCATCATCATCATCATCATAATCGTCATCATCATAGTCATAGTCATCATGATCATAATTGTCATCATCATCATCATCATCATCATCATCACCATCATTGTTCATCATCATCGTCATCATCATCATCGTCGTTGTCGTCATCATCATCATCATCATCATCATCCTCATTGTCATCATAGTCATCATCATCATCATCATCACCATCATTGTTCATCATCATCGTCATCATCATCATCGTCGTTGTCGTCATCATCATCATCATCATCATCATCCTCATTGTCATCATAGTCATCATCATCATTGTCATCATCCTCCTCCTCCTCATCATCATTGATCATCATCATTCCATTGCAAATGCTTGAAAATAAAATCAAAGCAAAGTTTCAACTAAATCTATCATCATCATCATCATCATCATTGCTCCTCCTCCTCCTCCTCATCATCATTGTTCATCATCATTTTCATCGTCGTCATCCTCATCCTCATCCTCATCCTCCTCATCATCCCCATCCTCCTCGTCATCATCATGATAGTCATTATCCTCATCATCATCAGCATCCTCCGTGTCATCATCATTGTTCATCATCATTGTCATGGTCATCATCATCATTCCTTTGAAAATGCCTGAAAATAAAATCAAAGCAAAGTTTCAAATAAACCTATCATCATCATCGTCATCCTCATCCTGATCATCATCATCACCATCATTGTTCATCATCATTGTCATCATCATCATCATCATCATCATCCTCATCATCCTCATCATCCTCATCATAGTCATCATCCTCATCATCATCATTGTCATCATCCTCATCATCACCATCACCAACATTGTTCATCATCATCGTCATCATCATCCTCCTCCTCCTCCTCATCCTTATCATCCTCATCCTCATCCTCATCCTCATCCTCATCTTCATCATCATCATCATCATTATCATCACTATCATAGTCATTATCATCCTCATCATCGTAATCATCATCATAATCATCGTCATCATAGTCATACTACTCGTGATCATCATCACCATCATTGTTCATCGTCATAGTCATCATCATCCTCATCATCCTCGTCATCGTCATCATCAACATCATCATCCTCATCATCATAATCATCATCATCATCATCATCATAATCATCGTCGTCATAGTCATCGTGATCATCATCATCATCCTCATCATCCTCATCATCACCATCATTTTTCATCACCATCATCATCGCCATCATCATCATCATCATTGTCATCGTCATTATCATCATCATCATCGTCGTCGTCGTCATCATCATCATAGTCGTCATCATCATTTTCATGATCCTCCTCCTCCTCATTATCATTGTTCATCATCATCATTCCATTGCAAATGCTTGAAAATAAAATCAAAGTAAAGTTTCAACTAAACCTATCATCATCATCATTGCTCCTCGTCATCGTTGTCATCATCATCATCCTCATCCTCCTCCTCATCATCATCATCGTCATCATCATCATCATAGTCATCATCCTCATCATCATCATTGTCATAGTTGTCATCATCATCATCACCAACATTGTTCATCCTCCTCCTCCTCCTCCTCATCATCCTCATTCTCATCCTCATCATCACCATCATTCTTCATCATCATCATCATCGCACCATCATTTCCATCATCATCATCATCATCATTATCATCATTATCATCCTCCTCCTCATCCTCATCATCATAGTCATCATCCTCGTCATCATCATTGTCATTATCCTCATCATCATCATTGTCATCATCCTCCTCACCATCAACATTCCATTGCAAATTCTTGAAAATAAAATCAAAGCAAAGTTTCAAATAAACCTATCATCATCATCATCATCATTGTGTCTCATCATCATCATCATCATCATAATCCTCGTCCTCATCCTCATCCTCCTCCTCCTCATTATCACCATCATTTTTCATCATCATCATCATCATCATCCTCATCCTCATCCTCCTCCTCCTCATCATAGTCATTATCCTCATCATCATCATTGAAATCGTCCTTATCATCATCATCATCATCAGTATCATCATCATCATCATCATCATCATCATCATCATCATTGTTCCTCATCATCATCAACATCATCAACATCCTCATCATCCTCATCATCATCATCACCATCATTTTCATCATCATAGTCATCATCATAGTCATCATAATCCTCATCATCATTATCATCGTCGTCATCAACATCATCATCATTATCATCGCAATCATCATCATCATCATAATCACCGTCATCATAGGCATAGTCATCGTGATCATCATTCTCATCATCATCATCATCATCATCATCACTATCATTGTTCATCATCATAGTCATCATCATCCTCCTCATCATCATCGTCGTTGTCATCAACATCATCATCCTCATCATTGTAATCATCATCATCATCATAATCATCGTCATCATAGTCATAGTCATCGTGATTCTCACCAAAACAAAGTTTTTACTTAACAAGTGCATGCACGCGTCTTTAATGCGTGTGAACAAACTAATGCGATCGTGCTTCTAGTGCGTGCACGTTATGTTTTAAACTACGCGCACACGTGATTTAAATTTAGAATTTTGGCGGGCACCTTTTTTCCAACCTACATGGTGGTTGACTTGGATACTTTGGTTTTAGGTTTGGGTTTCCAAACCAAGTGGTTTGGATGGTCTTATGACATAAAACATGTTTTGTACCACTTCTCCTATTTCGTGCATGATTTTGCATATGCAACGCTTTTCCAATGCTAATGAAAATTCACACACTTGTGTAACTCTGTCTGTAGATTCTGAATATGTAATTTTTATTTAAATCTATTATCTTTTTCTATTTTGAATTTAATTTTAAATGGACTAACATCAATCTAACAAGAAAGGTAGGCTATTTGATTCGGCTATAAGTTTTGATTGGCTCGCCTATTTAGAAAATGGAAAATAAATCGCACAAGAAGACACAAACACCTACATCCTAAAAAAAATTATCATTCATTGACTATGTTAATACCAAGATGTGGTGGACCAATGCTCCACCTTGTCATTTTAGGGCGTCACTAACTTTCTTAATTTGAAAAAAAAATATAACATAAATAAATATGGAAAAATAACGTTGCACTAGACACACCTGTTATCTACAACTCTATATAATTTTTTCCCCAAAATTCCACCATTTGCATACCAAACAAGTGGACCAACGCAAACATATTCATTATTTTTTGGGAAAAAAATAGCATACCAACCTTAGAAGAACCTTGTTTTTGGGGATTTATACATAGTTTCCATAAATAAAAGTTATATATTCCGAAAGGTAATACAATTGTCCACGTTTCATATTCTTATGCCATATTCAAAAAAGTTGTGTAGGTACCTCTAATATTGCTTTTTGGCATTCAGATTTCTATTTTTCCAGAAGTCCATTGCAATGAACACATCATAAGTGACTAGCATTAGCTTGCACTAGCCCTAAAGAAAGTAAAGAAATGAGAAAGAAGATAAGAAGATGCCTATTGAGAATTTGGAAAACTCTTGGCTTTCACACAATAAAATATAGGTATTCTTGTTGCTCATAGTTAATGATTACATATCACCCACATCAAGACCTACCACATGTTGATGCACTTATGTCGACTGGGGTTCACTCCACAAGACTATTGACATCCATCGACACAATTTACCTAAACTTCATCCTAGATAGGTTTTTCCCTATCTAGCAACACCCGTGAGGCAAATTTTGTCTCACCCAAGATGTCTAAGGAAGAGCTGTAGGAACCACATTTCCATAGAAGGAAGAGGACTTGTACACTACTAGTATTCTTTCACAAAGTTTCTCAGAGATCCAGGGGGGTTAACTCATATCATGCATCTGATCTACATATCTTCATAACTATCACATCAACATAATTCATATCGATATAACAAAGACATCAACAAAAGAAAATCTGACAGACATAGGAAAGCTTCACATCATTCAGAGAAGGAAAACATCATAGATCGCACCATTGCATATTAAAAGAAAGACAAAGTTTCCTTCATCAACATTCTTCTTATATTAACTTCAAAGATCAAAATACATCCCTTGGTCGAAAGCCTCAGAAGAAAAACTCATTCATTCACAGATCGGATTACGGACAAAAGATCATCTCTCAGTTTGTTGATCAACAGACTCAGATCTTACTTATCGACTGATATACTAACTATCTAATGATATATTGACTCTACTTCTAACTCTATGTATAGGCTTGCACCTTTACAAAATTGTCCACATGATCCGAGTCTCTAACAAATTAAGACCAAAACTCTAACTAATTTGACCAAGCCAGCCATCCTTGTCGGTATCTTTCTCCTGCGTAGTTGAATTTACCCTTTGTCAATATCTTCTTTGTCATGCTTTGTGCAACTAATCCTCATGCCAAGACCACAATTACAGGAATTCTCATTATTACATAAATTTCCCAGGTAATTATGGTTTTTCGATAAAATTGTCAACATGGATTATTGTTGTCACAACTCCAACAATCTCCACCTTTACAACAATACCTCATACCTTTCCCAGACCTATTCATCACCTTTGTTGTAAGCAAGGTTATTGTTTTCACAACTCCAACAATCTCCACCTTTACAACAATACCTCATAGTTTTCCCAAACCTATTCATCACCTTTGTTGCAACCCAAGTGAATCCAAACACCACCACAACTCTTTATTTGTCTTATTGTCATAAGTTGGATTGTTAGCCAAGTGGGTAACAATTTGACGATGACATAATACATTCACCTTGTCATGTACATTTCCAAACTCACCCAATAGACCCTTTAACCAAATTTCTCCCTTGCATGCATACGATACATCTATATATGTTATTCCTTAAAAGATATTTTGTATCTAACAAATCAGTTCCACCTTTAAGAGTAAAGACATAACCTAGAGCAGATATTTTTTTCTTCTAAATCACCTGCAAAATTTGAATGATCAACATATCCACAAATTGTATCAATTCAAAATTGATAGGTGATACAATAATCACTTGTGCCTCTAAGATAAAGAAGCACTCACTTCACTGCTATTCAATGCTCTCTACCTAGATTTTCCATATATTTACCAACAACACCAACTACATGTGAAATATCTAGTCTTGTACATACCATCACACACATAAAAAATTCTAATGCACTCACATACGGTACATGAGACATATAATCCTTTATTGTTTATTACTAGGACATCAACTTGAAGAAATCCTAAAATGGGAAGCCAAAGGGGCTTTCACTAGTTTTACATCCACATACTTCTGTTGTGAAAACCAAAGCTTACCATGTTCTTATCTCTATGTATTTCTATGGCCAAAATTTGTTTTGGTTCTCATATATTCTTCATAGAAAATGTCCTAGCCAATTGATCCTTCAACTTGTTGATATCAAGCATGATTTTGCTTGCTACAAGCATACCATCAACATATAATACTATATAATGAATATATTCCATTTTTCAAACTTTTGAAGTAAACACAATGGTCATAGTCACTTGTAAAATTTTGGTTGATCTTGAAGGAATCAAACTTCTTGTGACATTTCTTGGCAGATGGAACTAAACCATACATTGAAATCTTGAGCTTGCAAACAAATATTATTCTTTTGCAATCCTGAACAAATCCTTATGGTTTATCAGTACGAAGGTTTTTTGGATAAATTGCAAAGAATTTTTGTTGTGAACCGAGCCATGCAATGAGGTGGTCAAAGTGAGCGCACCCTCAAAATAAGGAAGGACCCCGATGTAATGGAAAAAAAGGGAAAGATAGTGGTTGATAATGTCAACCAAGAAATTGGTTAGAAGTTGGATAAAGTTGTGTGTCCACTTAGTGGACCACAGGGTTCATGGGATGAATATAAATATGTAACGGGTTGATTAGAATAGGGTGATGCATAATTGATGATCTTATTGTTGCTAGTATGGTGATGATCTTGTTTTGTTTTGTAATTGAAAGAGATTGGTCTGCAGGATGTGTGTGTGGATCTATGATGTATTGAGAGAAGAAGAGAGATAGGTGTAAACGCTAAGTGCACAAATCTATCTGTAGTTCTTGATGTAAGAAGACCTATAGTTAACCAAGTACTTATGTGGTTTTCTCCCATTTTTCATTTCCATGTAAAAAATCCCTTGTGTCCCATCGTGTATTGTGAATGTTTGCTATGTGAATGCTACGCTTGATTCATGCAATAATGCTATATGGTAATGATAATAATCCACACTTAAACTAAGAAACAATGTTACTATGTAGTTAATGAATGCACTGTGTTATTTTTATGGTTTTACTAATGAATGTTGAAGCTTTGTTGATGGGTTATTTTGTAGAACAATTTCCTCTTCCCTTCACTGCTGCAGAAACTTGGTTCCTATAGTTCTCATAGGTACTTTGAGTTAGACTTCACTTGCTTGCAGGTGATGCCGAAAGGGCCAATATCTTGGGGTTTGTTTGTTTGTTTTTAGAGAACTGGGTTTGTCAAATTTTTAGCTGAAAAATGGTTCTGTTGTAGTCTAGTTTTTTTGGATACTTATCTCTCACTCGAGAGAATCGAGATATGTGATCTAAGGGAGAGTGAGGTTCAACTGAGGAATTTCTTCAGACCTATGAAGGAAGTTATAAAATATTGGATAAAGATGAAATAATATGAATTTTCAAAAGAGAAGAATAAGAACCCCTAGATCATCACAGAACAATGATTGCAAAAGTACATCATGAATATCTATACAAATGATTCGTCTGTGAGTTCCCTATACTTATGGAAGAGTGGTTATTAAGGTTAGTCGAATAAATATTGAGATATTGTGTGGATGTTCTAAGGGACTGGAATCTTAAATGGATTTGGTTAGTGAATACTGTAAGTAATCAATACCCTTGCAAGACGGAGGAAACATGTCCAATGCAACACCAACTGACCCTTCGGTTAGGGAGAAAATGAAATTTCCATAAATGACGAAAGGGAGAAGAACAAAGAGGAAAGAACTCAAAAAAAGTGTAGTTATGTTATTAACTTAAGACAACATGGATATGTTGACGGTGAGGATGAAGGACACTACATAAGATATTTCGTAGAAAGATGCAGACAAGAAGTTGCAGTTGTATGGGAGCCTCATGGGTCAAATAGTTGGGCTATGACAAGCATTAGAATAAATAAGGCTAGATCCAACACAAGTGGTAGGAGAGAATAATGATGGTGTTGATAAAGAATAAATACTAAGGCCGCAACCATCCTTAGCCACACGGAAAAGAGTTGTGAAATTAATACCAAAATCCTTGAGTTTTCAAGCACAAGAGGTATAGATATGTGTCGAAGAGTTTCCATGTTGACCCAAAGCTAGCATAATTACCTATGCATACATTGGATAGCCTTCACTAGATCATAGTAGAAGAAATTAAGGGACAAGATGAGTATAGATTCAGTGAGATGATGAAACATGGTGCATAAAGAGTTAATTTAAAAGAAAAATATAGGAAACTTTAGGCAGAGCAGGATGCAATAGATGAGTAGAAAAAGTAGTTGCAGAATATAATGAAAGATACCTATAGCGTAGTCCCTGAGGTGGAAATGGTATAGGAAACTATTATGAAGACAAAATTCCTATGGCTTGGGGTGGATCACGATAGACAACATGACACCAAAAATCAATCCATTCTCAAGCATGCTAGATACATAAAATAAACTAATCACTGAGGGATAAGAACTGTACCTCAATCAGATGTTCGAAGATGACCAGCATTGAGCTCTCGATAAAAAAATTTCTCTACACTTCGTCCTCAAAAACAAATAGATACATAAAAATTATATATAATGTGTTAGTATCTAATCTACCATATTCAATTTAAACATGTATATACAGCAATCACATCCATGGATACAAATATTCATAATTGCACATGAAATTGAACGATAAATTGATATTTCTATTAATGTGAAACATAGATACAATATGACAACCTTTGTTGACACCTCGTTGGAAACAAGAAACCGATTCCCTCCACTTGGGCCTCCGCCACTTCAATCCTCCATAAGATGGAAAGCTCACAAAGACAATGGCAAGCTTGGGAAAAGAGCAACAATGGATTCCTCAAAGGACAAAGGGATCCAGACTCAAGCATATAAGAATGGGGAAAATTCCACTATAATCTCCTTGCTATCCAAGTTTCTCCTCCTCTAATGCTTCACATTAGCTCAATATATAGTCGGGCTCAATGGGAAATGGAGGGTCGAATCAGAGCGTTTCCTGTGATATGGAAGGTTAAGGATTGAGGCATGCGTTAATTGATGGGGAAAACTCCAAATATATTTTTTTTAGCATAAAACCTGATGTACAAGGGTAGTACAAGATGTGTATATGCGAGTTGTAAGATACTGATCCGCATATGTAACACACCTAGAACTGAAAAACAAATATTTTTAGAAAACATTATGTTAAATTTATTGTAAATTTTTTATAACCAAGATGGTCAAGGATGAATGTAATTGAAGAATTATTTATTTTAATAATTAAATAGAAGAGACACCTATCCAAAGGAGACTGTTGAATGAGTGTTCACTAACCCACTAGGAGGAATGAGTAGCTGTAGAAGGATGGTTGACAAGTGGCAGCACTAGCATTTCACTTTCTAGTTGTTTCAGCAAGCATAATCCCTAAATTTGTGGTCGTGTTCCTTGAGAGGGGGAACTGAGTTGATGGCTCATTTAATTCCAAAATTGACCCAAAAACCTAGGCAATCTTATAAATACTATCAAATTGAGAAGGAGGCTCACTATTACATTCTGTTTCCAAGTGAATGAACCTTGTGACTATTGCAAACTGAAAAGTGAGGCACACAAGGAATTTGATGAGGGGATAGCTAAAGTGGAATTGCTGAGTTAAGTCTGCTACTGAGTGTTAAGTTACAGCAATTTGTTGTGTGTGATTTTATCTAGTGATCTTCATCCTAGTGGTTCAGTGAACAGGATCGGGGGTCCTAAGAAAGTAATCTTGGCTGCTTTAGGAGATGGTTGGGCGGAGCAGTCTCCTTTGGGTGTTTGTCCCCCTTCTGCATTTATCCAAGTTCTAATCTGAATTCTTATTTATCTGTAATGGATTTCTATAACTGTTTTCTTTATAAAGTATGTTAGTATCTATATATTTTAAGTGATAGTTGTACATAATATAGTTTTCTATAAGAATAAGCTAATTCACTTTACATTATTCTTATAATGGTTTTCTTATGTTTATTATGTTCTTGGTTTAAAGTAAAGTGTTGCAGTGATGGTTAGGATAATCCACTAGTGTATAAATTGTACTCTTCTCTCGTCAAGAACTAGTTATAATACATATAATTAATAGTATTAATTTTCATTTTTGTTATTCTTATATACAGAGTTTTTACCCCTAATTCTTTATGAGTAAACTCAAGTCCCAAAGTTATACCATTCTCCTGTTTAGAAAATAACATTAGAGGAATTTTGGGGTCTAAAATGGGCCTCCTAAGGAAAATAATAAAATAATAGTTAAAATAATAAAATAATATTGATTAATTTTGGAGGAAGAAAGAAAAAAACTACTTTTTGTGTTCGTATTTTCGACATATCTCCCTGTGTTTTTACTCAAATTTTGATCGAGAGAGCTCGTTGGATGCGGAATTTGATTCCACATCCAAAGAGTACCCACACTGCATACTTTTGATGGACCCCGCTACCCCAAAAAAAACAAATACCTGAAAAAACGTGATGATGATGATGATGTCATCATCACGTTTTTTCAGGTATTTCTTGTTTTTGGGGTAGTGGGGTCCGTCAAAAGTATGCAGTGTGGGTACTCGTTGGATGCGGAATCCTGAGCCCAGGCCATCATCCCATGATCCCAATCCGATCATCCCAATCTTTTCGGGTATAAAACTGAGTATCCAACGAGCTCTCCCGATCGAAATTTGAGTAAAAACACAATGAGATATGTCGAAAATATGAACAAAAAAAGTAGTTTTTTTTAATGACAAATATGTCAATTCAACCATTATGGTTGACTTATTTTATTGAAATTCTATTGGTTCTTGAATTCCAACTCACAAAAACTTATTTTGGCACGTTTTCTTATAAGGCCCATTTTAGACCCCAAATTTCCTCTAATGTAAGTTTATGTACATAAATTAAATTGGGTTCAGATTCCAAGTAAGATATTTTCCAATCAATAGAAATGCACCAAGATTTTACATATACATATATTTTACCCATAATGTAAAATTGTATACCCTTCGGTCTCTCGGGTTATAATCATGGTAAGTATATATATATATATAACTATCATATCGTTTCACATGTCTAACAATTACGCTATTAAAACCATCTCTATAAGTTAGATAAAAAACCTATAGTTATTATAGGGTTTTAATATTTACTTTAACAACTAAAATTAACAAAGTAAATACTATCTGACAGTACCCTGTAGGTCACGATGTCAAATCCAATTAAGGTCTTTACAGTCAAATCAAAACAAATCCTTTATGATTTACAGGTAAAGACCAAAAGCAAAAATTTAAGCAAAAACTTATATTACTGAGAACTTTATGGCTCCATCCTTATAACCAGTATTCTATATAAATCAAGATTTCATTTCCACGACATAGTTTCAGTGTCACATCCTAAACCCTAGTTAATTTTAGGGAAAACAAGGCCTCTAGAATAAATACACTAAATTAAACAGGTTTTAAGTTTTGAAACTCATAGAGACTTAGGTAAATATTCTAATTTAGAAGATGGCCTACAATGTATGACTTCTTTAAATATTTCAATGGCTTTACGGTCCATTTAATGTCCTAACAAATAGGATAAGGGCCTCATAGGTTTCTTAAAATTATAAAACCAATTCAGGAAATATCAAACAACAATATTCACTTAAACCTTTATCATTTTTTTTTACAGTGTCCCTACGACTTTTTTTCTCAAAAACAAGTGTGACAAGGAAAAGGCCTCGCGATTGCAATTATTTTAGTTTTATAAAGCAACAACAAAACTATAAACTCCATACGATTTAGTAAATACATCAACGGAATCCCTCATAGGGTCCTTTTAAGAAAAATAATATTTAAATTTTGGAGCAATAGTCACAGGACTGTTCAAAAATACAACTTCAAACATAAACCTTGTCACTTGCCGAGAAAACATAGCACAACCCTTTGAATCCATGGTCAGAGAATTCCCTTACATCATAAAATTTAAATTCCTCATGACTATACTAAAGTGGATTACCAATTTCATGCTATAAAGGAAAAACACATATGGTTTCCCAGTTCATGCCATGGAGAAAACGTAGAACAAACCATGACACCACAAGTCTTTGAGCCACATTTAAGGAAGGTAACAGGTCTTACCTAGACTGAAATCGTTCACCCCAGAAGATAAGCATAAAAAACACACATGAATGTTACAAAGAGAAATTCCTATGGCTTGGGGTACCACAACAGACAACTTGACTCCAGAAATCAATCCTTTCCAATATGCAATAGAAATTAAATGTCTAACACTAAAGGATCAGACCTCGTACCTTATTCTGGATGGTTGAAGTAGATCCCCGTTGAGCTTTCCAATCTTCATATTGAATTGATAGATTAATTCCTCAACAACAAGTAAACAATACAAGTATTCTACATATCATGGTGTTAGATCTATTCTAGCATATATAATCAATAATGTACAAGCATTTGACATAATCCCATGGATAAAATATTCATTCAAACACACATTATTACACAGGAAAAGATATTTCTATTAATATAAATCAGAGATTACAAGATACGACCTCTGACGGCACGTCTGTGAACCGAAGAAACTGAATCCCCCACTTGGGCCTCCACCACCTCAATCCTCCATCTCTTGATAGCAAGCTTACAAGCAAAAGGAAAGCTTGGGAAGAACACACTAGTGCTCCAAGGGACAAAGGGATGCAGACTCAAGCATAAGTTCTGGAAACAATGGACTATAGTTTCTTTGCTCTCAATTATCTCTTCTACCTTCAATGTACCATGGGGTTCCTTATATATCTTTTCAAAGGGGTAATGAAAGGTCGAATCCGAGTTATCTCAAGGCATAGGGAAGGCCAAGAGTCAAATGAATCGGATACATGTCAAGGAAAATTCCAAAAGTATTTGGATTATGCACACATCCCAATGTACGTGGTTTTAGAGTTCAAACCCGCGTATATACGCACTTATAGGTTTAAAAGTCACGTGTATCATTTTTCATATGTTTTTAGGGATGATCAAGGAAACATCAAAGGACAAAAAATGGTCCATGGGGTCTAAGGAGTCTGCACCGGGACAGGGGAAGGCCATACAAAGTGTGATTCACCTGGAGTGGTGAAATCAGCTATAACAGATGCCCCCTAATGTGTGAGGTCAGAGGGGTCATACGATGGCCGAAATACATTATAAGTCCATCCTAGAAGTGGAGTGATGAAGGATCCCAAATGGAAGACCAACCACCCAATAAGCATAGTACCATAATACAACTCTGCATATAACTGCAAGTACATATAGCAGTCCCTAATACATAAGAGTACAATGGCCATGAATAGGCATGATACATGATATCACATATGTGGTCATCGCCATCTACAATATACATAGATTAGAACCTCCATGATGAAGATATACATAGGACCATGATCTCCATAAGGGCTGAAGATATAACAGATCAAGATCTCCATAGTGGCTAGAATTATCTGACATATAATGGAATCAAGTCACGAGAGATGAACTCTCATGAATACTGGCACGATCAAGGAAGTAGCATATAAGAGATGCCACCAATCTGGAAAGTCTTCTACACAAACCGCTATGAGTACATGTCCTGTTGAAATATTGTAACTTCGAAGAATATTCTATATGTATCTTTTTGTGGTCCCCGATGGTCCTATTGGAGAACCACTTGTATTACATTGTACCCCGATGCTCCTAATCGGACGAACTAATAAGAGTCATGAGGTAGTCCCCTCTAATTGTAAAGGTGGGTCATCAGCACCCCAGTGTCGTTACTTGAGCCTACATGTGTAACTCGAGCCTACATGTCAAATGAGTTAACTTAAGTGAATGGATGAATATAAATAGAGGTGTAGTGCTCCTCATTTGTGATAGACACACTCTCACTTGTGTAGCGCATTAATGGAGAAGAGAAGGTTGGAGAAGGAGGAGGATCAGGCTTTGATCTTCTTGCTGGTTTTATCTTTTTGGGGCATCTATATTGAGGAAGATTTTGCTAAGTTTTTCCCTTTAGGGTTTTCCCAGGATAAATATTTGTGTTCCGTTTTTCATGGTTGTGCTTGTCTATCTTTCAGTGATCCTGTTTATATGATTTTCTCATGAAAATGAAATGAAATACTAATGTCTTAGCTAAGCATATGGAAATTTAACATGGTATGAGAGCCACCCTGAAAAGAAGACATTGTGCAACTATACAATCTAGGGCTTCTTACTTTTTGGTGTACACTTTATATAAAATCTTGGTGTACACTTTATAAAATCCTGGTGTACACTTTATATAAAATTAATCCTTAGATGCACTAAATTTTGGGAGATATGATCCCTCCAAGTTAGGGTTCTATCCTCTTCCAGAATTCATCCCTAAACATGACACCTGGGGAAAATTGCTATATATTGGGATACAGAGGTCCAAATTGAATTCCTGAAGATGTTCCAGAAATATCACAGACTGTACTTTTTGTGTTCTGAATTTTAGAACCAGAAGATGAAACAGTGACACGTGGCAGTCTGTACAACTTCGTTGTTTTGAAAAGTCCTGTAACAGGTCACCGTGGGAAGAAGATCATAAATCCAAATTGGTGAAACCAATTCTGATGAAACCTATGGTTTTGGATCAGGAACATGTGAGGTTACCTCAGTACAGAATTTAAGACACATAGGAGCATTAATTTTGGAGATATCACAGAAACATTGACAGGCATTTCTACAGAAGAAATTGGAAAACTAGGGCTTCCTGTTCCGGGAGCTTCCCTCCACTGTTTTCAGAAAAGGAGTACATTAGACATCTCCATTTGAAGAGATATATCTTTCTATCCAATCATATCTTAAATATTCCAAGTTTTGAAAATTAGGTTTTCTCTTACAAACCCTAAATCAGCTAGCTTTGGAAGCAGGACGGACACCTCAAATCGGTAAGATCTAATCTTTTTCTATTTGCATTTGAGGTTCTCATTTCAAAGTGATCTATCACATCAGCTTGATGATAAGCTTCGTAAATTTGAAAACTTCCAAGCATGGAAGTATATGATCTCTCTAAAGAAAATGAATTGGACACCTACATAAGTAGAGAGGTTCCAGTTCCATACGAAGATGGGGATCAAAGCCTTACACAAGAAAAACTTTATCAAGGCCAAGAAGATCATTGTTGATTCAATCACTGGATCAACTTGTACCACAAGTGTCTTCCCTAAAGACACCAAAGATGTTTGATTCCTTGATCAAACTATTTGAAGATAAGAAATTAAATCAGAAGATGGCTTTGAGAAAACAGTTGAAGAATGTGAAGATCCAGAATGCAGAACAACTTGAAGCGGTAGAAGAAGAAGTGGAGATTACAGAAGTGGTGATAGCCACCTTGAATGGCCTCCCATGATCATGGGATTCATGCAAAGAATTTATGCCAGAAGGAAGTAATTGCTTTGAGCTCGACTCATAATAAGAGAATAAGAAGATGGGAGCAATTGAAGATCAAGCTCTCCCCATTCAAAGAAAATCCCTCAAGCGATGAGGAATATGAAGAACTCAATTCTTGTCATTTGGATAAGAAATGATGATTCCATGAATGAAGAAGATGATAAAGTAGAATGATCAAGATGGAGTCTACCCACAAAACAAATAAAAGATAATTATTCAATTGTCATTTCATGATATTGTTTTGTTATACATTTGATTATATTCAGTTGATGTGTTATGCATGATAGATTGTTTGCATTAATGACTGTATACTACCAATATGCATGTGATGGGTAAGTAGCTCATGGTGCTATACAACTCTCCATTGCTACTTATCAAACCTCTTTGTTGACATATTGGATTAGTGCACAATCTCAATAATGTCATGGTGGAGATGGAAGGCATCTAGAAAGTTTATGTGAGATCTAGATGAATGTTGTATTGACTAAACAATTGCATGATGCATAAGAATTTGTCGTTATGCATACGTTTTATGAAATAGTTCTAACCATGCAACTGGTGCATTTGAATTGTAGGAAAGGTCATGAACAACCTCCTACAAGAAAAGAAGGATGAGACTTGTTCCGAAGAACAAGTGATGACAATTCAAGATTCACTCCAATAAACATGAATCTGAAGCTCCCAGGGTCATAGACACCATGATGGAAGAAAGAGATTCAAAGAGTGGTAGATCCACCTTGAAGGATGAAGACCACCATGGGTACAAGAGTTAACTAAATATGAAGAAAAGAATGCTATGAAAGAATCTATGATCAAAGAATCACAGTTGATCATGGGGAATGATGTATACGATATGATGGAACAAGTGTACAAAGAAAGGTTTGTGATTCTCCCCCAAAAGAATAGACTATGACATGACATACTATATTGACCAGTATATATCAAGCATAGAACCACCTGTATAGAATGAAGAGGGAAGATGATACTCCATTTCAGGGGGAGTGACTACAGAAAATTATATCTGAGTTCGACATGGTACGACATGATGGATAGCTTTGTGATGGATCGAGACTTTACCAAGAGTAAAGTGGGTTCCAACCTTCAAGGTTGAATGCAGAAGACTAGGATATGTTGATGACCTGAGAAGACAAACTCATAGAAGATGTTATGATACTAGAATGATGTTTGGGATATAGTACTCAAACCAGAAAGCAAGAATGCGGTATCTTCCAAATGGATTTGCAAGATAAGATATGTTGCTGATAGAAGTAAGGTAAGAGTTGTGTCTAGAGGTTTCTATCAGAAAGAGGGAATTAATTCTGAAGAGAAACTTCTCCAGGAAGCAAGGTACACTTCCTTCAAAACTATCATGGTAGCTTCTTCCATGATGAAGTAAAGACAAGCCTTCCTTAATGGTATGATTGAGGAAGAGTTTTACATCAAATAGTCACGAGGATTTGAAGTTGAAGACAGATGGAATCAAGTATGCAAGTTGAAGAAGGCCCTCTATGGCCTGAAGCAAGATCCTAGAGCTTGGTATGGAAGAATAGATAGTTTCCTAATGAGCATGGCCTTTTCCAAGAGTAAAGTCGATCCTAACCTTTCCTACAAGGTTGTAGAAGATGTACCTGTCATTCTATTACTATATGTGGCTGACTTATTCTTGATAGGGAATGAGAAACAGATCATGGAAAGCAAGAAGAAACTAGCAGAAGAATTTTAGATGAAAGACCTTGGTTTAATGCATTATTTCCTAGGTCTGGAAGTATGGCAAAGTTCAGAAGGAATATCTATCAACCAGCGAAAGTATGTGGTAGAGATATTGAAGAGATTCAATATGTTGGAATGCAAAGTCATGGCCACACCCATGGACTCTAGCCTGAAGCTGTTAGCTGATGACTCATTAGAGTTAGTGGATGTGACTCACTATAGACAGATCATTGGGTCATTGATGTACTTAAAAAATACCAGACCAGACAATTGTTTTGTTGTGAACACTTTAAGTCAATATCTTGTTCAACCAAGATGGGTTCACCTAGTAGCTGCAAAACATGTGATGAGATATCTGAAAGGGAATATAGACTTTGGTCTATACTATGATGGTAGCCATGAGTATAGATTGTATGGCTACACAGATGCAGATTGGGCTGGAAGTATCTCAGATGGGAAAAGCACTTCAGGTATATGATTTTGTTTGAGGTCTGCTATGAGTTCATTGTTTAGCATGAAACAGTACAGTGTTTCTCTTAGCACGGTTGAATCAGAATACATAGCAGATTGCTCTACGAAGTTGTGAAGCCATATGGCTTTAGAAGCTTATATCAGGTCTCTTTGACCTAAATATGGACACTACAATGATTCTATGTGATATCCATAGTTTTGATGACAAAGAACCCTATGTTCCGACGTAACACGTAGAAATACGGTATTTCTACATACAAGATAAGATGCATATGATGATACTGTAGATGCAGATGATGGTGATTTAGTATTTATATACTGAATATAGAGATGATGATGTTTTAGTATTCCCATATTGAATATATAGATGATGATGATTTCAGTATTCCCATACTGAAGATATAGATGATATTTAAGTATTTACATACTGTAGATATAGATGATGGTGATTCTGTATTTCTATACTAAATATAGATATGATGATGCTTTCAGTATTTCTATACTGAAGATATAGATGATCATGCTTTTAGTATTCACATACTGGAGATACTGATGGTGATAGATTAGTATTTAGATACTGAAGATGTAGATGATGATGGTTTGGAAGATGATGTACTGATGAAGCCTCTACCGCAAGTAGAGTTCAAACACTTTAAAGACAAGTTTGGTGTTGTTTGGAAGGGACCGATTCTCTCGTAATCAATCCGTTGGCTTCGGTCCTCGAGAATGTGGTAAGATTGCATCGTCCTTGGAAATAGTCCTAAAGTGATAGGGACTGATTCTCCCGTAATCAATCTAGTGGCTTCAGTCCTCAAGAATGTGGTAGGATTGCATCATCCTTGGACTTAGTCCTAAAGTGATAGGGAATGATTCTCCTGTAATCAATCCAGTAAATTCGGTTGTCGAGAATGTGGTGGGATTGTATCATCCTTGGACTTTAAGTCCAAAAATGATACAAAGACTTTCTGTCTTTGAGTTGTGGATTGCAGGTTGTTGCTGATGATGATGATGTCGTACTGATCGAAAGATCAGAGTATGATGATGATGACATACTGATTGAAAGATCATAGTATGATGATGTACTGATCAAAAGATCAGAGTATGATGATGATGACGTACTAATCTAAAGATCAGAGTATGATGATGACGCACTATGATTATGATGTTTATGACCGAAAGATTAGAGTATGATGATGATGTTTCTGATCAAAATATCAAAGTATGTTGATGATGTTTCTTATCAAAAGATCAGAGTATGATGATGATGTTTCTAATCCAAAGATCAGAGTATGATGATGATGTTTCTGATCGAAATATCATAATGTGATGATGATTATGATCGACAGATCAGCATATGATGATGAAGATGTTGCTGCTGATCGAAAGGACAAAATGCTGAAGATGTTGTTGCTGATCGAAAAGTCAAAGTGCTGAAGATGTTGCTGATCGAAAGGTCAAAATGCTAAAGATGTTGTTGCTGATCGAACAGTCCAAGTGCTGAAGATGTTGCTGATCGAAAGATCCAAGTGCTGAAGATGTCGTTGCTAATTGAAAGATCAAAATGCTGAAGATGTTGCTGATCAAAGACTGAAGATGTTGTTGATGATGAAGACCTAAGATTGAAGATGAAGACTACATGATGTTGAAAAGCTTCCAATGATTTATAGATGTGTGACCCTGCTAATGTTGATGATGTCCCCTATCTCTACTCTTATTGTTGTTGATGTTGCTGTAGAATACCCTTCTCCTTAAGGGGGAGTGTTGAAATATTGTAACTTCGAAGAATATTCTATATGTATCTTTTTGTGGTTCCCGATGGTCCTACTGGGAGAACCACTTGTATTACATTGTATCTCGATGCTCCTAATCGGAATAACTAATATGAGTCATGAGGTAGTCCCCTCTAATTGTAAAGGTGGGTCATCAGCACCTCAGTGTGGTTACTTGAGCCTACATGTGTAACTTGAGCCTACATGATTTAACTCGAGCCTACATGTCAAATGAGTTAACTTAAGTGAACAGATGAATATAAATAGAGGTGTAGTGCTCCTCATTTGTGACACACACACTCTCACTTGTGTAGTGCATTAGTGGAGAAGAGAAGGCTGGAGAAGGAGGAGGATCAGGCTTTGATCTTCTTGTTGGTTTTATCTTTTTGGGGCATCTATATTGAGGAAGCTTTTGCTGGGTTTTTCCCAGGATAAATCTTTGTGTTCCTTTTTTCATGGTTGTGCTTGTCTATCTTTCAGTGATCTTATTTATATGCGTTTCTCATGAAAATGAAATGAAATACTAATGTCTTAGCTAAGAATATGGAAATTTAACATGTCCTACTATGCGAATAGAGGTGTTGAGGTTGAACATAGTAGTCCATCGTCTGATTACTGGTCATTAATGTATACTATTAACAGACGCGAGATCACCCATCGATAATGAAAATGGGAATCAAGGTACTAGAGTGAAAACTAACAAGTGTGAATAAATGTGTTGAGGTCGAACACTTGAGAGGATCCATCAATCAGGGGACATTGATGTATTCCCAAAAACTGTCGGTGGTGAGAGAACCTGCCACTGATGACTGCAAGTCTCGAGGCACTCAAAAAGGACTCTAGATTCCAATCCTAAAATAAATGATATGAAGTCAATGGGATGAAATCTGCTAGAAGGAGGGAATTAAGGCATCCCCCATCATCCAACATAAGGTACTCAGCAAAGCTGTATAATGTGGAAGGACTCGATCATAAGGTGCACGAACCAGTAACTAAATCGGGAATGGCCGACATGCAAAGTCAAGATAACTGAGGAATGGCCGACTCAGGCTTCAACTTCCTTCGAACAAGAGCATAATGGTGTATGGTGACTAGATGAAGGTAGCATAGACTCGATATAGAAATTGGGACATCTATGTGACACAAGAGGCATCAATAGAGGCTCCATAGGGACTGGAAGCTTAACCAGTCGGTGGAGATAAACTCAGATAAACGAGTACAGCTCTTAAAGTCAAACTATAATCCAACCAATGGATGTGATATACAGTGCTCTGTTCGAAGGCAACACGACTTGACAGCTGCCACAGATAACATCTTTCCTTGTCCATATTTTTGGTTTTTTAATTTTTTTTTGGACTTTTTCAGTTATTTGAAAACCTTGAAAAAAGAATAAAATAGCTTTATAGTTACAAACTAGGAGGAGACAAGTGTCATAAGGGAAAAAAAACTAGTTCTAAGTAGTGGAACATACCTAGGCTCAATGGAAGGATACATGTGTAGGATATCGACACTCGGGGGAAAATCCCCTCCTGGTAAAAAGGAAATCAACCTGCGAAGGATATAAAAAATGGCTCTGCATGGCTATACATGAGACAAGCTCAAGCTATATGGTTGAAGCATAATGTCAAGGGAGCTGGCATAAAGCTCAATAAGGCAGGAAAAGCTCATGATAATGCATTCACAACTTGACATGAGGGAGTCCTAAAGGAAATAGGCCAACAAAAGATCAAGAGGAGTATGAGGCTCTTGCAAAATGTCATGGCAATAGTATACAACGGACTCCCACACCCTAAAGGAGAAAATGTCAGCATGGGCACCAAATGAAAATAAGGCGCTAACTAGGGTACCCATGTATGGTAAATCTCTACCACTCATATCATACCACTTCTAAAGCAGCAAGAAGGTTCTGTGACATAATAGAGTGGGTTCATACCGAAGGCCATGATGAGATGGTCATAAGGTTATGCAAAATGCAAATGGTGATGAAACCTAACCTATATGCCAGTTTAGACATGATACCTGATATCGGCACGAATGGGTCAATCCAATGGCTGAAATGGCACTAAAAAAGGTCTTCTACATCACGAATTATGTCAAAAACGGTCCAAAATGGTTAGAAAATGTCGAAACTATAGGAAAGAGGGTAAAAATTTTCAAATATTTGAAAAATTTCTATAAATAGTAAAAAATTATAAATCATTTGAAACTTTTACCCATTTGAGCTCTGATTTTCAACAGCAAATTCTAGGAGATCCAGCCGGCGGATATCACTATCGTTTCTTCCAGGTATTTACTCATGCTCTCCTCTTGCATTTTGATACAATTCTTATGAATTTTCATGGTCAAATAAGTTTTTTAGGCCATCCCAAAATGAACGTTGCGGCCCACATGGAAATCAAGGTTTTTTCCATGTATAGGGCTGGATATACGCAGAAAAGAGCCTCAAACCCGCATACATACGTGGTTGTTTTGAAAATAGTCGCGTATGAGGCCACGCATATGGTTTTTTCAATAAACTAATGGGAAAATTTGAAATTTCTTGTGCAGGATGGTGCTAGAGTGGAGAAAGCGTGAGCATGGTGAAGTAGAGGAAGCAATAAGGGCCGACTTAATGGATGAACAAGCTCTACGTGCATGCGGACTCTACAAGTTTTGGTGTCTTGGTGGTTTGAGGGCCAAACCAAGACTGTTACAGATGCTGGTAGACTATTGGGATCTAGACTCGGAGTCCTTCCATATTGATGGGATGTCCCTCACCATAGAGGTGGAGGACATATACTTTATCACAGGGCTTTCTAGACAAGGGGAAGTGGTGAACCTTCATTCTCGTGGTGGGCCAGGTGGTGGCCTGACTATCGACGAGTACATTGTCATGTATTGTTATCTAGACACCGAGAAGGTGGGGAGTCAAGTCCCTACCAATGCTATATAGGTGTTGGGCCTAAAGGCCATATTATTGACGCTGGACAAGATAGCAGGATTAGCATCACTCCACCAGGCCTCACGGCCTCTGATGTTCTATGCAGTGGAGTGCATGAGACCCACGATCTACAACTGGAGTACTACACTACTGAGCAACATGAAACACCAGCTCAGTGAGGGTAAGGTAGGAAGCATGCAAAAATTCATGTTCAATAGTATTTTGAGCACATTTTTCTTTGAGAGTGTTCCAGGATTGAGCCCCAGAGTGGACGTTCCTCTCCACGGGGTTCGAGATCCGGTCCAACGACATTGGGTAGATGTTATGCGTAGATTGGGGGGTGGTAGGGTTGCCAACCCATATCCAGCTGACTTCTTTCCATGGTGGTGACAACAGATAGTTGCCATCGATGACTACCCCTATGCAAGGATAGATTTCCAGGGGGACCCGGACATGCCGTTGCCACCAGGATCGGCATATGGTGATATAGTTAACGAATCTCGACCCTCTCTTTTTGAATTTTTGAGTGATTTAATTTTTTGTATTTTCTTGATTATGTTGAATCAAAAAGGCATATTTTTGGGTGATGATACATAGTGACATCTACCATTTGTGTGTAGATGTGGGACCACGACGGCCAGAGGGATTCCCTAATCATAGACGGAGGGGAAGAGGAGATGACATCATAGGTGTGGATACGGAGTGAATGCTCCAGAGCATTCATACCAACTTCGTGATATTGACACATAGAGTTCCCATGGTGCAAGTCGAGGACTTTCCCGAGGCCATGCAGCGGCAAGTGGTGGGTGTACCACGCGCATGGGTGCATTTATTTCGACGGCTAGCTAGAGCCGTAGTGACCTTTCATGATCACAACCCTCCTCCTCCTCCACAGAATTAGACACCTGGGAGTGTATACATTTTGTACGACTGTGTATTATATGATGGTGGCTTTAAAAGCCCCAAATTTTGTATCATGACACTATGTATCATCACATTTTTTATGTATATATAAATTTTTTTATGGTGATCGATTTATTTATTTACATGTGTAAAATTTGTGTTTGTGATTAATTTATTGTGAATGAAACAAATTCCAATCTAACATGTAGTTAGCATATGAGTCAGTAACTTGATTATTATTTCTTGGAATGTGTATATATGTTATATTGTCAAATTTCCGTTCTAACAATCTCACACGTAAGAACCTCCTTAATAACATCGGATCTCTAACATGGTACAAACCATTGAGCTGTGACACTACTAACTTCGAATCAAGACGTACCTCAAGAGATAGAACGCCATGCAAAATGGCATCCCGTAGAAGCTTAATAGCGACGCTATATTCAACAACATTGTTGGAATATGGCCATAGACATACACCTCCTGAAGACAGTACTTGACCCATAGGATTATAAATCACCCAAGTAGCAGAGGCTGAGTGTTGAGTGTGACAGCTTGCACCATCCACAAATCCTATGTAGGTGGAAGATTTCATTGAAATCTGCCAAAAGAAACGTAAACTAATCACAAACCCGATCACGATAAGAAAAAGACCTAACTATGCAAAGATGTACAATAATATACAACAAGCAGCCTTGGCTAAAGATCATGCATAGTATTTTTTGAGATAGAGCCCATTTCTAGGCTCCGCCAAAGATGTTCCTTCGTAATCCACTAACTCATACGCACCCTTCTCTAATACACGCTTGACCACGTAAGGACCACGCCACATAGGATTAAATTTCCCTACCCCCAAGGGTTCTTTAGGTTGATCCCACAAAAGGACCAAATCACCTTCACTAAATTCCCTTGGACGAGAAGACTTATCGTATTGGACCTTAATGCGACGTTTATTTACTTCTAGAGCCACCAAGGCATCCTGATGCTGGTCATCAAGTTGCTCAAGGTGAACCAAATGCTCCTCCAATGGGGAAGTGTCCGGTAAGAGTTCCACAGCTAGCTTCAATGAAGGAATTTAACATTCAACTGGCAATATCGACTCCACTCCATGTACAAGCTGATATGGAGAAAAACCAATGGCAGTCTTAATCGCGGTTCGATATGCCCACAAAGCAGGATATAACATAATGTGCCAATTATTCTTGCTTTGTGCGATGGTTCGTTGGAGAATGGATTTGAGTGATTTATTCACTACCTCTACCTGTCCATTTGCTTGGGGGTAGTAAGAAGATGAATGTTCTTGCGTATACCCTAACTTGGATGCCAACTCTTCCATCATATGGTTCTGAAAGTGCGAGCCATGGTCAGTGTCAAGTTCTTTCGGAATCCTGAATTGAGCAATAATTTGGTTGAATACAAACTAAGCGGTTGTCTCCCTATCGGATTTTACTATAGGCATAGCCTCAGCCCATTTCATGAAATAATCAACAACCACTATAATTTTATGGTGCCCCCCAGCCGAAGCTGGGTTGCAATCCATAAAATCGAGCCCCCACTTAGTGAAGGGAACGACGGTGATAATGGGATGTAATGGGGTAGGTTTCGAGCGCATATTACATGCAAACACATGGCAAAGGTGGCACCTCTTGACCGCATCCACACAATCCTTAAAGATCGATAGCTAGAAATAACTCGCTCTTAAAATATTTTGAGTTGTAGAAAGCCGAGATAAATGACCACCACACGCCCCTCCATGGAAATCATCCAGCACTAACTCAGCCTCTTCATGAGTTAAACAACGTCATAAAATGGAATCTACCCCACGGTGGTACAAAGTATTGTCCACTATGAGGTAGTTCTTAGAGACGTGATGTAATCGTCGTCGTTCATCTCGCGAGAGGTGAGTAGGGGTCTTCTGTGTTTGTAAATATATTATGATATCCCCATACCATGGGTCTAACGTTGAGATTAAGAATATGTGTTCATCGACAAATGTATCTTCATAAATAAACTCCTCGGCCTCACTCGGGAAATCCGATATAAGCTCTGCAAAAATTAATGACTTCTTCGATTTTGCCAAAACAAAATCGAGATCGAACTCTTGCAAAATGACAATCCATTTATTATACTTTCCCCCAATCATCCTTTGGGTGGGGATGAATTGAAATGGATTGACATGGGCCACAACCAAGGTATGGCGAAGGAGAATATAATTTATCAACCACTGAACTGCATTTACAGTAGCTAAAGAAAGCTTCTCGACATGAGAATAACGAATCTTTGTGTCAATAAGGTATTGGCTCAAATGATATATGACATGCTCTTGGACCTCCTCATCCTCTTGAATCAAAACCATACCAATCATCTCTAAGGACGCGACCACATATAATAGAAAATCATGGCTATAATCCAGAGGACTAATCACCGGGGCCGATGCTAGGGTTCGCTTCACTGCATCGAAGGACTCCTGGGCTTGATCATCCCAATAAAAGGGGGCGTCCTTCTTCAAGAGACGCATGAATCCTCTAGTCAAATTGGCAAAGTTGACAACAAATATTCGTAATAAGTTTTCCATGCCTTGCAAACACCGAAGATGACAAATATTCTTCAAGGGAGACAACTGAAGTATTTCCTCAACCTTCAAAGGGTCGACTCTTATACCCTCTTTAGACACGATGAATCCTAGCAAATGCCCTGATTTTACACAAAATATGCACTTGTGAGGATTTAATCTAACCGAATAGTGCCGGCAGATTTTGAATACCATTCTCAAGTGTTAGGGATGACACATTCTCATGTGAGAATGAGCAGCGAGGTCATCCAAAAATACCTCGATAATTGACTTGAGATCGTGGAAAATCAAGGTCATCGCTTGCTAAAATGTAGCTACGGAATTTTTAAGGCCGAAAGGTATTTTTTGATATGGAAACGTTCCCCAAGGAAAAATAATTGCAGTCTTATGTTGGTCCTTAGGTTTAATCTGTATCTGATTATACCTAGAAAATCCATCCATAAAGGAGAACACCTCGCTACCTGCACACTCATCCAAAATCTGATCTATAAAAGGTGTGGGGAAGTTGTCCTTAGGACAGGCACGATTCAAATCGTGAACATCAGTGCATATGCGGATCGCTCCCTACTTCTTATCCACCAGAACAGGGTTTGAAACCCACTCTGTCAAGGGAACGGGATAGATGAAACCGGCTTTCAACAGCTTCTCTATCTCTGCCTTAATGGCATGTGCTTTCCTAGGATTCACCGCATGTAAACGTTGTGAAATAGGCTTAGTGTTGGGGTAAGTCTTAATCTCATGCTCGACAATATGAGGGTCAATACCTGACATCTCGTCATAAGACCAAGCAAAAATATCATGTAATTCCTTAAATAGCTCGGTATATTCCAGAATCTCAGCATGGGAACATTCTGCACCAATATAGACATTCTCTATCATGCCAGGATCATGAGAGATGTTGACAGGAATCATTGAAGATATGTTCGCCATGTTTCCATCAGCCATCGGACCAGGAGAGCTTAATGGAACCACAGGACTACCAACTTTCTGACTAAGAACCGCCCTAAAATCCTCATGCTCCAAATGGTCAAGCTCTAGAAGAAAGTACGATCTATGCTGAATTTCCTCCCATGGTGGCTCAACTCCCGACATAGCCTCAATAATCGCTTCATCCAAAGGGAAAATTGTATCAAGGTAGTCATGGCCATGAGAATATTATACTACCCATGCCGGCAGCACATAAGGGTCCTCCTCCTCAATCTACAAAGAGGAAGGAATACGCTCTGCAACAATCTTGAGATTAGCTTGATAAGCTATCATAGCTGCAGGCAACGCATGATCGTCTCGATGGGCTCACTTGAATTACTCGGTGTAGGAAGAATCCAAAGATCTTCCATATGGGTCATGCGAAAAGACATCGATGTCATAGATGTCAAAGCCTCATCGAAACTATATCCTATCATGAGGATCGGTGTAGGACAACTAAAGCTTCCCATGAGGGATGGATACATGCCTACACCCACACTCTTAGTTACCGATTGAGAGTGCTCAACGATCGGGATCGAAGCTCCCGAAGATGCGGTAACAGACGGATTCTTGAATGTCATTTGATCAATCGTTATGATCTTCCTGTTATGTGGAAAGCATACAACACAGAACAAGGAAGAAGCAATGGCTTGCATACTGTACATCCAGTTCCTACCCAGTAAGATATTGTAGTCAAGGGGCACATCAACCACCTCAACCTCTATCGCAATGGTCTTCCCCCCCAAACGGAATTTAAGGGAAGGAAGGATGCCGTGCGGCCTAAAAGATCTCCCATAGAACGCAGTTAACATAGTCGCTAATTTAGACAGCTCAGGAGAACCTAGACCCTTCCAACAGGCCAAAGAAATCACAGAAGCTACAACACCCTCATCAATCATAGTGCGCTTGACGGTCATATTAAGACATTCTACGTGCACCAAAAGAGAGACATAGTAGGGCAAGCGAGGCTGGTGTCCTACGGTTTCAAATTTGATCACAGAGGAAGAATCATCATCATTCAAACCAAGGGCAGAAAGCAACACCTTCCTTTGCGAAGGACAACTCTGAAGCACTTCCAATGCAGACATCGCACAAGGACTGTGGCCCAAATCCTCCACAACTGAATAATTCTAGGAGGCTCAGGCATTTGGATTATGCCTAAACGCTTAGGGACTCCCTTAGGAATGCGAAGTGCAGCCTCAGGTTTATCCATAGGTTTCTCAATGCGCAAAGGGGACCCTGGTGGATCAGGCTCTTTTCCTGGGCTGGGTTGTGATGAACTATAGTCTTTCGCACGAGTCACAACTTTCACAGCATGGACCATGTTAATGCACCCATGACCACTACCGTCCGGTGGATCATCATCACTAGAATAGTTGTGGGACTTTGAGTTCATATTTTTATTATGCGGTAAAGGGTTAGTTAGCACAGCTGGGCCTTGTGCCAAGAATCTCGAAGCTTCTTCAATCCAAGGGCACAAGTAAGTGAGGTGATCGTCCTTACATAACTTGCAATGGAACTTAACCTTATGTTTCACTTGCTTGTCCCCCTCAACATTTCTACCGTTCTTGTCATTATTGTTAGCATTCTCATTCTTATTCCCACCCTTTCGATTATTATTTTTACCCTTTTTCCTATTCCCTCTGCGTTGTTGGTTACCCTTCTAGTCCGACGATTGCACAAAGAGTACACTCGTCATTTGGGAGGGTTGAAATGAAGCTGTAGCTTGTCCCGAAATAGGTTGGCTGATTGACAATTGACTAACTTGTTTTGCAACCGAATCTGTAGGTTTCGCACTTGCACAACCCACAATGCCATCAGCATGTGGTCTAGGTTTGACTTTGGGATCGAAACTGGAACGAGGAGCACTGGGAATAATCTCATACAACAAACCGGACTGAGGATAAATCAAGTCCAGTTCCTGTTCCCTAAAAATCACTTGTTCCTCATTCTACACTCTGGATGTGGAAACATCCTTCGCTATATATGGCAATAACGACTTGAAGAACCACTCGAGGAGGAATTTCGGCAGTATAAAAGCTTTAATTAACCTCTTCCGTCTATGCCACTCTTGAATATGATCAGAAATATGTGTGGCTTTATCTTTCCAAAATGTCAACAAGAGTTCAGTACCAATGTCATAGTGCATTGATAGCTAGAAGTGATTAAGAAAATTCATCGCAAGTTTGTCGAACAAAGCGAAAGCTCCCTTAGGTAACTCTATATACCACTTCGCGGTAGGCCCTGTAAGGGTGCGTTAAAATAGCCTCAAATGGATTGAGTCCTGATGTAAGGAATTCGAAGAGCACCATAGGTGAAACATAGTAATGTGTTCGCTCGGATCCTCTCTCGGTTTTCCCTCGAACTTAGGTATGTATAAGGGAAGTTTGGTAGGGACAGCCGACCAAGCCAGGTCATGAGCCATAGGATCGTTCATCAATCTTGATAAGTCAAGAAGATTAAGCATCACGAGGAAAGGGAACCTAGGATGATGAGGTTGATGGATCGCTCCCTGGTTCATATAAGGTTGATTACCACCATGGCCTTTTCCATAGTGTCCTCCTCCTATCTGACCCGTATAGGGTGGCGTGGAAGCACCATAGTACGGTGTACCTTGACTAGTAGGAGCTACAAAGCCATAATTAGGAGAGTAAGAAGGTTGTTGATACCCACCTCCATAAGGTGAATAACCCTTTCCACACTGCATCCCATAATAGGGTCCATAGGTCATCACATGCGATGCCCCATGAGACACTTCGTAGATAGGAAGATATGCTCCGAAAGTAGGGATATACATACCAGAAGTAGGGATATACGCCCCGAAAGTAGCAAGATGACCTCTAGAAGTATGAACATAGCCTCTCGAAGCAGCGGGCGGTATGTCAACCTGAGACACAATCAGCCTAGTAACTGCAGTATGGACCTGACTCGTAGTCATATACCGGCTCAAAGGACCATGTGAATAAGGTGGAGGATGTACATTTGAAGAATTAGGGGCCAAGGATGAAGGAATATGAGTAATAATATATTTACTACCACCTATCGTCACTCGTCTCGGATCTGGTATCCTAATCGGATCGCTAACCCTAGACATAGGAGGGCTATACGATGTAACTTCCACCACTAGGACGAAAGGTGCAATGTGACTAGTGCTCCCAAACCTCTCCGCATGGTAAGGAATGAGAGTGCCCCCAGGCATAGTGTTAGGCACAAAGTCAAATTTGACATGAAATTCCAAATCATGTGTAGGGAAACCAAACATAGCATAACTATTGTAGCTAGTGCTGGCAGGTTCAAAATGAGTCTCGGCATCCTCCAGCATTCCATATCGGTAACGCATCTGTGGGGAATCAACCCTAGAGTGAGTAGTTCTATCGTGCATGGTTCCTATCTCAGAAATCATAGGCCCTAACTCAGCCAAGTCGGGTGAAGGATCGTAAGTAGGAGTAAATTCCCCATCGTCTACATGAATGGGAGGAGGTGTTTCAGGAATATCCTCTAAACGGTCTCCCATGGTGTGTGAATCAATGTGTGAAATAGTCTACCTGGACTGTCTAGGTCTCTCTCCCAAAGGAGGAGGAGAAGTAGAAGGAGAAATTCCTGCTAAACGATGAGAATAGCAGGGAACTGCCCCCGAATCCACAATGACTCAAAAAATAGAAAAGACTCTCTATTTACGTAAACCCTAAGCCAACTATTGTGCACAGAGCAATCACTAATAAAATCTAAAGCCAAATGCAGGAAAGCAAGGGTTGGATAAGTGAGCTCCCGAATGAAGCAGGTATGTCTCGCCTAGGAGAGGCTTGAGACTCCCATACACAACAAGTGGAGGTACGTAACCAATTATTGTGGCCCTAAGCTTCAATGCATAAAGCGACTGTGCTGTCCGACCCCAACCTGGCCAGAACACCTGCAGAATAACCCCTACAAAGTACCCTCTCAATATCCTAGGTAAGGACACTAAGGTCACCTCAATATAATCAATGCTCAGGCAGACAGTTGCAGGCAAGATTGACTGTATGGGAAGGGTAGCAAAGCCTGAAACTCTCGAAGAGCCCCCAGATATGAATACAATCCTGGAAATATCTTCGGTGCTACTCAGTTATGACTAGGGGTCATCCCAATCAATAACTGCTCACACTGCCTCATGCTTAACTCCCTTTTGAGAGGAGGATCCTGAGAAACACTGGTTATACCAAGGATTTTGCACACTCACCTGGACAGACACATACATGTTGTTGTTTAGTGATCTTGGAGAATTGACTTACAATGAACTATTCCAAGATGCTAAAACATAAGCTTGTTGGTGCACCCTAGAAAAGAAAAGAGTGTAATTCATTTTATTTAGTGTTGATTTTAGTTGGCTTTATTCATCAAAAAAGGGATATGACTGTGCAACTAATGGTGTTATGACGCAACATGAAGTAAAATGCACACCTAACAATCGATGCGAATGCATTGTGTCCATGAAAATGGGGTATTCTACTACGTGAAATGCACAATTATTCTTCAAATGATGAATGCAAATTTTCCTATATGAAGTCCTAACTAGTACTCCAAAGCAAATCTAGTGCAAGTACAATGCAAAGTGAAAAATGCAATGCATAATGATAAGCAAATGTTTTTTGGATTTTTTGAAATAAAATGAGATGCAAAAAGCAAAAGAATAATTCTACGACCCCTAGACTCTCCAAGCACACCCAAACAACACTCTAGCAAATCACTAAGGTAAAAGAAATCTAATGCACTAATCTCAAACAAGAAATCGAAAATGCCATGACAAGAACCTTCTTAAAAGAATTAGCCTAAAAAAAACGTTTCTGGTCAGAAACAGAGGTCTAAACAGACTCAGGCAGTTCCAAAGGAGACTCAGCAAATATCAAAATTCACCCAGCAACCAATTATCTTCCACAAAAAGGAAAAATCAAGGGTATACACGACTGTTTGCAGTAAACCCACGTGTATACATGGAAATCGTAGAGGAACCCACGTGTATACATGACTGTGAGTTAAAAAATCACGTACAGGAAGAAAGGTGCACAAAATCAACGCAAACAGATAGGCTGAGACAAACTTCACACCAATCAGACTCTACCAAGCATACATGCCCCCAGACCCGACATAGAAAAAAGAGAGAAAGAGTAATTCAAGTTCATTGAATGTCGACAAAACAACCCCCAAAGGAAAACTACTAGGAACTCTCCAGCAGAGTCGCCAATTCTGTTACGAAGAGAAATTCCTATGGCTTGGGGTACCACAACAGACAGCTTGACTCTAGAAATCAATCCTTTCCCATATGCAATAGAAATTAAATGTCTAACAATAAAGGATCAGACCTTGTACCTTATTCCGGTTGGTTGAAGTAGATCTCCGTTGAGCTTTCCAATCTTCAGCTTGAATTGATAGATTACTTCCTCAACAACAAGTAAACAATAAAACATTCTACATATCATGGTGTTAGATCTATTCTAGCATATATAATCAATAATGTACAAGCATTTGACATAATCCCATGGATAAAATATTCATTCAAACACACATTATTGGACAGGAAAAGATATTTCTATTAATATAAATCATATATTACAAGATACAACCTCTGATGGCACGTCTGCGAACCGGAGAAACTGAATCCCCCATTTGGGCCTCCACCACCTCAATCCTCCATTTCTAGATAGAAAGCTTACAAGCAAAAGGCAAGCTTGGGAAGAACACACTAGTGCTCCAAGGGACAAAGGGATGCAGACTCAAACATAAGTTCTAGAAACAATGGACTATAGTTTCTTTGCTCTCAATTCTCTCTTTTTCCTTCAATGTACCATGGGGTTCCTTATATAGCTTTTCAAAGGGGTAATGAAAGCTCAAATCCGAGCGATCTCAAGGCATAGGGAAGGCTAGGAGTCAAATGAGTCGAATCCATATCAAGAAAAATTCCAAAAGGATTTGGATTATGCACACATCCCGATGTACACGGTTTTAGAGGTCAAACCCGCATATATATGCGCTTATAGGTTTAAAAGTCGAGTGTATCATTTTTCATATGTTTTTAGGGATGATCAAGGAAACATCAAAGGACAAAAAATGGGCCATGGGGTCTAAGGAGTCTGCAGTGGGACAGGGGAAGGCCATACAAAGTGTGTTCACCTGGAGTGGTGAAATCAACTATAACAATGAATCCCTGCACATAAACGTAACCAAGATTAGTTTTCAAAGTATAAATACTTTTTGACAGGAAAAGAATGATAAATGTTTAGACCAGTAAAAGAACACACCTTCGTTAGGTTTGTCAGGCCGAAACTTCGAATAAATAAGCTAGTCATTAGTGAGTAACCAGGGCTATGCAAATAAGCGTCATTGGTGTAGACAGGGATCAAGGGTGTGAGGGTTGAGCACTCTCAGCTCCTCCACCAGCATTTACACCATAAAAACTATAAACACCAAGTGCAAACAGAGGTCGTTCGAAATTAAATAAGGAGAACAAGGAATAATGCATTTGCTGAGTAATCACAATGATACCAACATTGTTTTTGAGGCTCATTAAACCCTAGGGTTTATGAGATCGATGGGTAATTTTTTCACAGTTGTAACTCGTAACACTATCATGTGAATATCTTTAATGCAATGTAGGACAAATATTACCACCTCACTATAGTTTCAACACCATGTCTTTAATCGATACCATACTCTTTTATTTTATGCTTATGGTCGAAGGTAAGCTTAGGACAAGTACTTAGACGTCGCATAGAAATGTTTGCATATTTTAACTTAATATTTTTCTTAGCTAGGTGGCGATGATTTCTTCATTAATTCCTTCACATGCATAAGGAAACATAAGTCTTTGCTTTAGACGTAATATCTAAGTAAGAATTGTGACCTTTTTCCCTAGCTAATAAGTAGGGTCAATGGCAGAAAGAGCATAAACATCATCCACAACACTTTTAGCCAATAGAAGATCAAAGTAACCTCAACAACAGAAAATAAAAGTAGTTTTAGTAATAAGTAGTGACAATATTACATTATGATG
Source organism: Pseudotsuga menziesii (assembly GCA_001517045.1). Lineage (NCBI taxonomy): Eukaryota > Viridiplantae > Streptophyta > Pinopsida > Pinales > Pinaceae > Pseudotsuga > Pseudotsuga menziesii. The sequence continues at coordinate 192,612 of LPNX010610995.1, read as the reverse complement.
CATCAAAGTTTTGTCGTAAAAGGTTATGATGTTTGAAGACACTAAACATAGTCTTATGAGTCTTGCAGTCAAGTTAAGTCACTTTTGATTTATTGTCACAGCGGATAGAGCATCAACTATAACATCTCATCGATTTATCTTCCAAAGAAAATTATAGATTTACATATAATATTTATTTTATTTTATTTTTCGTAATTAAGGAAATGTTACAAGTGGTATCAGAGCGAGTTTCCAAACACTACGCCTAATTCGCTCACTCGCACATAAACAAGAAACAAATATATTGATTGTGTTTTACATTTTTTTTTGTACAGAAATATATAATTTGTTTTGCAGGAAAATGGAAGGTGTTGAAGCATCTACTGAAAATGGATCTCAGCACAATAATCTAGACAACATTTATGTGGAACTGAGTATCCTATCCTCAGAGTTAATACAAAAAGTAAAAGAGTTAAAGAATGAGCTACAAACTGTAAAGAATAATAATGAAAGAATTTTGGAACTAAATCATATTTTACTAGACAAAATACACAATAGAGGAAAATATAAAAGAAATGCTTATGAAACTAATTATGAAAAAGTATCCTACAAACATAAGGGAAAGAGAGTAAAATATTCTGATAGTGAATCTTCATTAGAGGTTAATGCAAGGTCGGATAGGGGAAGGTATAAATACACAAGTGAAAGTGGTGAAAGTGATCGTAAACCTAGAAAAATGAAGTATAAACCATATGAAGATATTTCAAGAGAATTTAAAAAGATAAAGCCACCCATGGCCACTGGAGAAGTAGAAAAGAGTTAAAAGCTGAGGCTTGGTTATTGGGAATGAAGAAATATTTCCAGATTTATAACTACTCTGACAGACTAAAAGCTCGGATTGCTATGTACAACTTAACTGGAAAATATGACATCTGGTGGAAAGACATCAAACAAGTCAAAAACCTTAAGGAGAAGTATCTAACTTAGAGAGTCTTTAAAAAGTATTTTAAAAGAAATTTTTTATCTGGACAGTATTACGAAGAAAGAGATAAAGAATTTTATGAACTAAAACTGGGTTCAATTTCAATGAAAGAGTTAAGTAGCAAATTTCTAAGTTTGTTAAGATATTTACCATATATAATTGACAAAAATCCTAAAATACAAATATTTTCAAGTTGTCTTCCCACTAGCTTCAAGGCCAGAATTGAGTTTGGTAATCCAAAGACCCTTGAAGAGGAAATGAGAAAAGATGAATTATGTTACAAACAAAGTAAAAAGATAGAAAGTATACCTAACTCGAAGCATAAGAGAACAAGTACCTTTGATCAGAAGAGAAAATGTTTTAATTCTAATAAAATTTTCGGAAATAATTTTCGAAATTTCTCCAAGAATAATTATCAAGGAGCAGATTTTAAAAATAAAACACAACAAAATACTACAACACCAAAAGACATGGATATTCCTAACAGTTATGTTAAAAGTAATGAACATAAGGAACCTGTAAAATCTTGGGAATCTCAAAGACCGCATCGTGCCAAGTATTTTCCTAATAGGAAAGGGAACTTCAGCAATGTGCATACCATTCGAGAAGAGGAAACAATTGGAGATGTAGAAAATGAAATGCCTATAATAAATGTAGCCTTGGAGAATCGACAGGTTGATCATCAGACTTCCATGGTGGAAATACAAGGTATGATACAAAACTAGTCCGTTTCCATTCTGATTGATCTAGGTGCTGGTTTAAGTTATGTGTCACCTAGCATAGTGAAAAAATGCAATTTTTCTTTGAAAAAGTTTGAAAAGTATTGGCTGGTTCAGTTAGTTGCAGGCACTTAAAGGAAAGTAGTTAATTATGTTGAAAAATGTGATTTGTTTATGAGTCTATTCAAAACTCAAAATAAGTTAAATGTACTACCTTTAGGTTCTTACGATGTTTTGATAGGTATGGAATGGATGGAAAAACATCAAGTAATTTTAAAATGATTTCAGAAAAGGTTCACTTGTTTAAATGATAAAGAAGAAATGATTACAGTTACATGAATACTTAGGAAAGTTTCTGTTAGACAAATTTGATCCTTACAAATGACAAATATTGTAAAGTATTTGTTGTACAAATAATAAATAACGAACAAATTGATAAAGAAGATAAGCAAAAATTCGATGATATTCTAATCCTATAAGATTTCTCGAATGCTTTCCTGGAAGAAATTCCAGGATTACCTCCAAGGAGAGATCTGGATTATACGATCGCATTAGTACCAGGAGTTGTACCTAATTCAAATGCTCCCTATAGAATGAACATTTTAGAACTAAACGAATTAAAATTGCAATTGAAAAAAATAATAGACAAAAATTATGTAAGACCAAGTGTATCCCCTTGGGGAGCACCGGTCTTATTCATTAAGAAGAAAGACAATACATTGCATCTATGTATAGAATATTGTCAACTGAATAAAATGACAATTAAAAATAGGTATCCTCTTCCCCACATCGATGGTCTATTTAAATAGATATGTGGAGCGACGATATTTTCAAAAATAGACTTGAGATCTGGATATCATAAAGCCAAAATTAAAGACGAAGATATTTTTAAGACTGCTTTCGGAACTAGATATGGGCACTATGAGTTTGTGGTTATTCCCTTTAGGCTAACAAACATTCCAATAAATTTTATGTGCTTAATGAATAGTGTCCTAAGCAAATACTTAGATAAATTTGCAGATGTCGTTATAGATGACATAGTAATTTATTATAAAACGAAAGAAGAACATGACAAACACTTGTAGATAATACTACAAGTTTTAAGAGAACATAAACTGTATGCTAAGTTCAGTAAATGCAAAGTTTATAAAGATAAGATATAGTATCTAGCGCATGTGATATCCGAAGAAAGGATATCAATGGACTCAGATAATATAAAATAAATAATTGATTGGCATGTTCCCAAGGATGTAACTGATGTACGATCATTTATGGGAATAATAGGTTATTACAGGAAATTTATAAAAGGATTTTCGAAAATCACAAATCCTATAAAATCATTACAGAAAAAGGGAAAAAGATTCTTTTGGGATCAAAAGTGTGAAGAAATTTTTAATCAATTTAAAGAATTGTTAACTCCTGCACGCATATTAAAAATAGTAGATCCAGATAAATATTTTGTTGTATGCATTAATGCATGCAATGAAGGTTTGGGTGCAGTACTAATACAAGAAGGTCATGTAATTTCTTATGAATCAAGGAAGTTAAAAACACACGAAAAGAATTATGCAACTTATGAATTAGAGTGGGCTTCCATAATTCATGCTCTTAAAATGTGGCGCCATCATTTAATGGGTAAAATATTTTTGTTAATGTATGATAATATAAGCTTGAAATATCTATTTGATCAACAAAATTTGAACGCAAGGCAAGCTAAATGGTTAGCTTTCCTCGGTGAATATGATTTTGAAATAAAACACATCAAGGGAAAGGAAAATAAAGTGGTTGATACCTTAAGCAAAAATGAAATAACAAGTTTCATAGCTTCCATTAGCAGTTATAAAACCAAATTAGATGAGAAACTAGAAGAAGGAATAAAACTAGACACTAAATACCAAAATCTAAGAGAAAAATTAACTCAAAATGAATCTGAAAATGTAAAAATAGATTACAGTTTAAATGAAAAAGGCTTAATGCTATATAAAAACAAATTTTATGTGCCTAACATACCAGAAATTAAACTACTAATTTTGAATGAAGTACAAAAAAGTCCTTATTCCAGATATCCAGGGTATCAAAAAAATGATAACAATGTTGAGAAAAGAGTATTTCTGGCCTAATATGAACAACAAAGTTGTTGAATTTATAGCTAGGAGTATAGAATGTCAGCAAGTTAAAGCTAAACAGCAACACCCATCAGGTCTTTTACAACCATTACCAATTCGAAATTGGAAATGGGAAGTCATCAGTCTTTATTTTATAACTGGTTTGCCTAAAACTCAAAAACAAAATGATTCAATACTTGTAGTTTTGGAAAAGACTAAGAAAGACATCACACCTTATACATGTTAAAACAACTCATAAAGTTGTTAACATTGCTGACATCTTTATGAAGGAAATATTTTGTTTGCCCAAAATTTGGAAGGTAACAATTTCTGACAGAGATCCTAAGTTTACTAGTAATTTTTGGAAATCTTTTTTTAAAGGACTCGATACTAAATTTAATTTCAGTACTGCTTATCATCCGCAAATGGATGGACAAAACGAAAGAGTCAATAAAGTAATAGAAGACATGTTATGAATGTATGTTAGAGACTGTCCCAAGAAGTAGGAATATTATCTGCACTTAGTAGAATTTGTATATTATAATCATTATCGAGCTTCAACTAAACTTATTGCTTTTGAAATATTATATGGTAGAAAATGTAGCACTCTTATTACATGGAGTAATCTAGTTGACATATTGATGTTAGGACCTGACTTGTTAAAAGAACTAGAACTAACAGTGAAACGGGTACAAAGCAATTTGAAAACTACTCATGACAAAAAAAAGAGTCACGCAAACCTTAAAAGAACTCTGAAATAATTCTGAGTAGGTGACCATGTATTTGTTAAGGTAAAACCCAGAAAGAGCTCCTTTAAACTAGGGAACTGTGCTAAATTAGCACATAGGTATTATGGACTATTCGAAATATTGGAAAGAGTGGGGCCAGTGGCATATCAATTAGCCTTGCCACCTAATCTTAAAATACATAATGTATTTCATATTTCCATATTGAAAAAGTATGTGCATGATGCTACTCATGTGATCGACTGGAATGTTATTCAGGTAGAACCCGAAGGATATTTTCAGGTGGAACCGGACTGTATTCTTGATAAGAGAGAAATTTTTCTCCAGAATCAAACCATTTGACAAGTAAAGGTGCATTGGAAACACCTCAGTCCAGATGAAACAACTTGGGAGTTGGAGAGTGATATGTGGGTTGCATATCCAGTTCTGTTCCAAGAAGACCCAAAATAAACTTAACCAACATCGAGGACGATGTTGAACTTAAGGGGAAGTGTTTGTAACATACCTAGAAGTGAAAAATAAATATTTTTATTTATTTTAGAAAACATTATGTTAAATTTATTCTAAGGTTTTTATGACCAAGATGGTTAAGGATGACTATAATTGAAAAATTATTATTTTTAATAATTAAATAGAAGAGACGCCTATCCAAAGAAGACTGTTGAATGAGTGTTCACTGAACCACTAGGAGGAATGAGAAGTTGTAGAAGGCTGTTTGACAAGCACTAGCATTTCACTTTCTAGTTGTTGCGAGAAGCATAATCCCCAAAATTTTGGTCATGTTCTCTGAGAGGGGGAACTGAGCTGGTAACTCATTTCATTCCAAAACTGACCGAAAGACCTAGGAAATCTTATAAATACCATCAAATTGAGTAGGAGACTCACTACTACATTCTATTTCCAAGTGAATGAACCTTGTGGCTACTGCAAACTGAAAATTCATACATGCAAGGAATTTGCTGAGGGGATAACTAAAGTGGAATTGTTGACTTAAGTCTGCTACTAAGTGTTAAGTTACAACAAGTTGTTGTGTGTGCTTTTATCCAGTGATCTTCGTCCTAGTGGTTCAGTGAACAGGCTCGAGGGTCCTAAGCAAGTAATATTGGCTGCTACAGGAGACGGTTGGGTGGAGCAATCTCCTTTGGGTGCTTGTCCCCCTGTTGCATTTATCCGGGTTCTAATCTGAATTATTATTTATCTGTAATGGATTTCTATAACTATTTTGTTTATAAAGTATGTTAGTATCTATAGATTTTAAGTGGTAGTTGTACGTAATATAGTTTTTTCTATAAGAAGAATTTGGTTCACTTTACCTTATTCTTATAATGGTTTTCCGATGCTTATTACCTTCTTGGTTTAAAGTAAAGTGTTACAGTCATGGTTAGGATAGATCACTAGTGTATAAACTGTACGCTTCCCTCATCAAGAACTTGTTATAATACATCTAATTAATAGTATTAAGTTTCATTTTTGTTATTCTTATATAAAGAGTTTTTACCCCAATTTCTTTATGAGTAAACTCAAGTCCCAAAGTTATACCATTCTTCAAATTAGAAAATATATTTATACCTATAATGTAAATTTGTGTTCCCTTCTATCTCTTAGGTTATAATCCTGGTAAGTATATATATATATATATATGTATGTATGTATGTATGTATGTATGTATGTATGTATTAAACTATGATATCGTTTTACAGGTCTAACAATTACACTATTAAAACCATCTCTATATGTTAGATCAAAAACCTATAGTTAATATAGGGTTTTAATATTTACTTTAACAACTAAAATTAACAGAGTAAATACTATCTAGAAGTACCCCGTAGGTCACGATGTCAAATCCACTTAAGGTCTTTACAGTGAAATCAAAATATATCCTTTCTGATTTACAGGTAAAGACCGGAAGCAAGCCTTTAAACAAAAACTTATATTGCTGAGAACTTTATGGCTCCATCATTATAATTAGTATTCTATATAAATTAGGATTTCATTTCCACGACAGAGTTTCATCCTCACAGCCTAAAGCCTAGTTAGTTTTAGGGAAAACAAGGCCTCTAGAATAAATGCACTAAATTAACCAGGTTTTAAGTTTTGAAACTCATAGAGACTCAGGTAAATATTCTCATTTACACGATGTCCTACGGTGTATAACTTCTTTGCATATTTTAGTGGCTTTACGGTCCATTTAATTTCCTAACAAACAGGATAAGGGCCTCAAAGGTTTCTTAAAATTATAAAGCCAATTAAGGAATTATAAAACAACAACATTCACTTGAACCTTTATCATTTTTTTTACAGTGGCCCTATGACTTTTTTTTTCAAAAACAAGCATGATAGAGTAAAGGCCTCACGCCCGCAGGTATTTTAGTTTTATAAAACAACAACAAAACTGTAAAATCCACACGATTTAGTAAATACATCAACGAAATCCATCATAGGGTTCTTTTAAGAAAAATAATATTTACATTTTGGATCGACACTCACATGACTGTTCAAAAACACAACTTCAAAAGTAAACTGTGTCACTAGCCAAGAAAACTTGGCACAAACCTTTCGACTACATGGTCAGAGAGTTCCCTTACATCATAAAATGTAAATGCCTCACAACCATACCAAAGGGAATTACCGCTTTAACACTGCAAAGGACAAACATAGATGGATTCCCAGTTCATCCCATGGAAAAAATGCAGAACAAACCACGGTGCCCCAAGTCTCTGAGCCACAGTTAAGGAAGGTAACAGGTCTTACCCATACTAGAAGCGTTCACCCCAGAAGCTAAGCATAAACAACACATGGGAATTCCTGCACATAAACGTAACATCTAGATTATTTTTCAAAGTATAAAGAATTTTTGATAGGAAAATAATGATAAACATTTAGAACAGTGAAAAAACATACATTCGTTAAGTTTTCCAAGATGAAACTTCAAATAAAGAAGCTAGTCATCAATGAGTAGCTAGGGCTACACAAACAAGATTCATTGGTGCAGACATGGATGAAGGGTGTGAGGGTCGAGCACTCTCAGCTCCTCCACCAGTGTTTACACCATAAAAACTATAAACACCAAGTGCAGAGAGAGGCCGGTTGAAATCAAATAAGGAGAACAAGGAACAATGCATTTAATGAGTAATCACGTTGAGACAGAATACCTTTAATGCAACGTAGGAAAAATATTACCACCTCTCTATATTTTCAACACCATGTCTTTAATCGAGACCATAATCTTTTATTTTATGCTTAGGACAAGGTAAGCTTAGGACAAGTACTTAGACCTCGCATAGAAATTTTGCATATTTTAACTTAATATTTTTCTTCGGTAGGTGGCAATGAGTTCTTCATTAATTCCTTCACATACATAAGGAAACATAAGTCTTTGTGTTATCCATAATAGCTAAGTAATACATGTAACCTTTTCCCCTAGCTGATAGGTAGGGTCAATGGCGGAAAGAGCATAAACAACATCCACAACACTTTTAGCCAACATAAGATCAAAGTAACTTCATCAACAGAAAATAAAAGTAGTTTTAGTGACAAGTATGTAGTGACAAGACTACATTATGTAATATCCCAAATAATGATAATGTTCTATGATAGTGTTGATTCACACACTCAATATCATACAAAATTGAAAAATAACTGTGCATGCAAACTCACCATGCAAAAAATGCCCTAAAACATAGCTGAATTAGGGTTAGGGTTTTGCAGAGAGAAATTAACACTTACCACTGATATTCTGGCTGATAATGACTCTAGAGATAGCTGCATGCATAAGGATCTAGATGGGTGGTCTAATAATTCTCTTTTCCTTCGGTGTTATCGCCCCGTAGTATCGTAAAAACCCTCCAGAGTAAAGGTGACTTTTTGTAGGAGGAGAGGTCCGTTCGGGCTGTAAATTTCTGAGCTTGTCCGTTTGCTGATGCCGAAGAGATGGCCTAGAACATGAGAAGGTTTGCCTACCTCTAAGTGCCCTAGCGAATTGATTGGCACTTCTGTTGCTCACACCCCCAACTAATCTGTTTGGCTGATAGCTGCTCTAGGTGAGCAAACTAATGGATGATAATCAATGCATACCATAGGATAGGCCTACTGAGAAAGAGGAAGCTGACATGCAGAGGAAATACTGGGTTTTGTGGTCCCAACGAATCCTTCTGTGTTTTCCCTGCTACTTCCAGTTGCAAAACATGGATTTGCTAATAACCCTTTGGAATGTACTAAATCTACGAATACTATAGTATATGATAGATGCAATAGATAAAACTGGATGATCTATCCCAATAAGATACTAGGGTAGTGTTGCAGCTGCAACTGTTCTCCCCAAATTTTTTTTAAATTTTGGTCCCCTCCTCATCACTTAGGGTTGCTTTGAATCGTTGGGATCCATGAACTATTTTTGGTCATGCTTTAATTTTGAATGATTTTGAAGACTAACTCTCGTCCTGGTTTACGGAGGTTGCGTGTGTTTGAAGTTGTTTTTGGGTCGCAGATTTTGAGTTCGGTTTTCCTAATTGTTCTTTGAGTGGCCGTTGTTTTGGAGGTGAAATAGATTTTTACCGCTGTTGAATTTTAAATCTGCCAAACACTTAATATTTTCTATTGATCGGGCGTCAAATTATGTTTGATCGGAGGCTGTAGTCTTTTTCTCTTCCGCCGTTGCAGCTCCCAAAGCGGCTTAGCACCCAAAGTATAAAGCGCTCCGACTACCGATGCTTGTTGACCATTTAATCGTGTGTCCATAGTCTTTTCCCTTCCGCTGTTGCGGCTGGGAAATTCATTTGGTTTCCGACGTCGATGTCCTTCCGATTTTCAATTGATATTTTTCCCGCCCTCTGGTCGCGTGTCCGTAACCTCTTTCTCTTCCGTCGTTGCGGCTGGGGCAGATCTTCTAGCTTCTGATGCCAGCTCCCTGAGCTTACGATGGTTTCTCGTTTCTTGTCGTTGGTGGTTTCTTGCAAACCCATGGGTAAACAAAGTAATAGTTCCGACGTGTGTTAAGCTTCGTGGCGGTAATACTATGCATGGCCTCTCTTAATGCTTAGCCATTTTAATGGATATGATTTGATTGCAATTCAAATGAATGATGCACGTCGTTTGATTGCAGGTGGTTTCCGGATATTGGTCGAACTGCTGTGGTGCGAAGGTATAGAGGGGAGACAAGATCGCAAGGAGGACAAGCAAAAGTGGAAGGCAAAGCCAATGGCGACAAAGGCACAAACCTGAAAGGTCTATCAGTTACTTAGCGGATCATGAGCATGCGCAGAAAGGATGAAAAAGAGGGATAGGAAACGTCGCAGGAATGGAAGGGCCACACGTTTGGGGGTAGCCCAAACAATCTACTATTTGAGTTTAAATATTCGAAAGTTAGATCTTAGAAGGGGCTTTTTCCCCTGGCAAAATTGTAAATTTTTGCTTGTAAGAGGAACTATTTCGTTTTACAAACCAGAAAGTGAAAATTTTACCTTTTGGAGAAAGTGCTATGTGGAATGGATCAATGCATTTAAATGAGAGATGTTGAATGGGAACTATTTCGTTTTCAAATGTGTTTTCATTAGCTGTGAGAATGTTCTAAGTTCTTGAACCTATGTTCTTGTCTGAATATTCTTCAGTATCTTTACGATTTTCTTCCACTAGGAGTAATGAAATGTTTTAATTACTGATGAGTTATCTTGTCATGCATACTTTTACTCATGTTTATATGTTTCATTATAAGAACAGCTATCTGCGATTTTCCATAACACATGAACAGTAGTGCATTACTCATGAATTAATATCCAACTCTCTAGAGATAGTTTAGTTAGTTTTATTTTATTGCTGCACATGTGATTTAGATGCTTGTGAGTCCTAAGACGAGAGGTAAGAACCTGTGCATCACTTTGTAACGGCTCCTTGCATTTTTGTCACCCTGCATTGTTAATTAGGCACGTGCATATCATCCTTTAAGTCAAAAATACAAAAATATATATAGTGGATCGGGCCGCAACCGATAAACGCTTTTGTTACTTGACCTACGGTAGCCGGACCACAAATCGAATGGATTCCCCATACCAAACAGTCACGGGCTAGTTGGGAACATTGACTGGGGAGAATCCCTTGTTGTTGTTTCCTATGAATTTCCAGGCCTCAACAGTTTCTGGCACTAGAACGAGGGCCGCCAGTGCATGGCTGTCCGGGGAAACCCGTTTTCCCGAGACTTTTCCACCGGTAACAGTTCTGAAAGCAGCGGGCTTCATAATCCAATTCTAGAAGAAAGAAGTAGAGAACAATTGTTTTCTGTTGACAACGAGGTTGTTAATAATATTCAAAGACACACCACGGCATATGTGAAGAATATTGGAGGATTTCTGATCATCCCTGAATTTCCCAAGAGAGAATATAAAAGGAAAGATCATCCTATTTTGGAAGACTCAGTGCTAGTTGGGGATTGGGAATAACTTGTAGAAACAACCTTACAGGAAGTTGTATTTCCATTGAATCAAGAAGGTCTGGATACTCCTTACAATTCCCTTGCTCACACTCATGTTTGCTCACCTCCTCACTCTCCATGAAGACTCATGGTAGGTGTAAACGCCAATCAACCACCCAACCCACCAAACCCACCACCTGCATGGAGAGCCAGATCACCTTTAAACCTGACACCTCCATTACATGACCTACCTCAATCCTTTGAAAAGATGTTGCCCAAATTCGACCCAAGTGAGAAGATACTAGTAGATGATCACCTGCAAAGTTTTTATTTGGCAATAGAATGGTTAAGGGCTAGAGAGTATGAAGATGTAGTTTGCAGACTATTCCCACATACCCTTAAAGGAGCTGCAACATCATGGTACTTTGGTTTGCCTACAAACTCTATCCCAGACTGGGATACCTTTGAAAGTATTTTCATAAGTAAATATGCAGCCCAAAAGACACATGCAGCACCAATGAAACGTTTGTGCACCTTGAAGAAAGAGAGAAAAGAGAAGGTGAACATCTTTACTCAAAGATTTGCAGCATACCTCAAGAATTTTTCTGAAGCTGACAAACCTTCGGACAAGGTCCTAATTGAATATTATACCTCAGCTCTAGGCCCTGATTTGGCCATGTTTTCCAAAAGTAGGGCCAAGCCTACTTTGAGGGAAACCTATGAAGAGGCAGAAATAGTGGAGGCTGAAAGAGAAAGTATCGAAGATTATCCCGAACAGTCAGGAGAGAAAGGTGGGGGAAGGGAAGCCTTATTGTTTACTAAGCCTAAGGAAGAGAAATCACCAGATTATGAAAGTATGGAAAAAATGATGCAGAAGCTTTCTAATAAAATCATAGACTTGGAAAAAGAGAAGGAAACTCAAAAGTTCTACAAGCCCTATTACAAGAAAAGAGAGAACACCAATCAATCCCAACCTCCTCTGCACAATCCATCATCTATGAATTTAACAGAGGTAGGAATGGAAAATTTTTGCACTTTCCACCAACAACCCCACTCTGAAAAGAATTGTCCGCAATGGATAAACTCAATGACGTTGGTCATGAATCAGCTGTTGGATTCTAAATTAACAGAAGATGGAGATGAAGAAAGAAAAGAGAGTACCATCGCAACGAAGGAACAAGAAGAAGAAACCATCGTCTTGTGGAATTCTGTTTCATTATTTTATGCTAAAGAGGAAAAGAATCGGGAGTACAAGGACATCATGGAAACCAACGTAACAACAAGGAGCCAAGGGTCAGTTAAAGAAGACAGTCTCATACACCCAAAGATCAAAAGGCTGCAGAAAAATGTTAAGAAATTTCGAAATAATTCCGCAGCTGATAAAATTCCTGAATTCACCATTACCAGTCAAGATCCCAGGCAGAATGATGCACTGACCAAGCCCAATGAAGAAAAGACGAATGTTGATAAACCGCACCCCATTGAACCGCCAAGGGGTTATGACATCGTGGAAGATTTAAAGAAGGTAAAGGCAAATGTTTCACTATTTGAAATGTGCAAAGTGCCACAGCAAAAAGAAAGACTATTGAAAGCACTTGAAGCAGTGGATGAGAGGCTGCCCGCTGACAATCGGCCTAAAGAGGAAGAAGAAATCAGAGAAACCGGCATTGGAGGTAAGTCTAAGAGCAAACATCCACCCTTCCTACTCACTTTTGAAGTTTTTAATCATAACGTCCATAATTGTCTGGTAGAATCAGGGGCGTCGGTTAATGTCATTCCAATATCAGTCTGTAAAAAGATAAATGGGAACCCTAAGCCATCCACTTGGAGAGTTGTCCAGTTGGACAGGACGGATGTAAAAGTAATTAATGAGATGGAGGACGTCCTGATCCTTCTATCGTCAAATGATAAGGTGTGCCAAGTCATTAATATCGTGGTGGCCGATATACTAGATGCTTATGGGCTTGTCCTTAGCAGAGACTGGTCAGCGAAACTAGACGGATATTTTGCCTCTGATTGGTCACACCTGTGTCTGCCGTATAAAGGAAGTCCGAACCAGATTAAGGTTTTGAGGGAGCCTCACATGAAATACAACGTTACTTGACTTGAAGAGAAGAATGAACCAGTGGCTTCTGTATTGGGAAATTATTTTATTGAGTTGGAGCTAGGAAATTACCAAGCAGAAGAAGTCAGCAACACGTCAGACACCCAGACTGATCTCCTTCGATTCTCACAGGCTGATGAAATCGACTGTAAAATAGTAGACTTAGCAATAGGAATAGATTCACATACAATAGTTAGTGATTTGTGGACTTTGTTTTTTGATATCTCTAAGACGCTAGAAGGGTAAGGGGCCGGCTGTGTCCTGATCAACCCCCAGAAGAATAAACATTTTCTTTCTTGTAGATTAGAATTTGAATGTACGAATAATATAGCTGAGTATGAAGCACTGGTGCAGTGCTTAAGGAAAGCAATCGAATTAAAAGTAAGGAATCTGAATGTTTTTGGAGATTATGAAATAATTGTAAAACAAATTTGGAATCAAATACATTGTATTTCTCTTCACTTAAGGGCTTATCAAAATGAGGTATGGGACCTACTCAAATGTTTTGATACCTTTAATATAAGATCAATCCCAAGGATAAAAAATGCAGCAGTTGACTTGTTAGCCACATCGGCTGCTAGGATTGTACCTACTAATAATCGATGCTCTGTTGAATTGCTCTTCAGGCCCTCGGTCCCTGATATGATCACCAACCTGCGAGTGTTCGACGATGATCAGCAGATAATAGAATGCTTAACCAATGACGAAGTTTTTAAAGGAGCGATCATAGATGATGAAGAGCATCAGTCCGAGCTGAAATATGACAATTTCATTCCCAAAGGAGTCAAAACCTTAGAAATAATGTTCGATCTGAATGAAAAGTTTAGAAGACCTACAAACGTGAAGACTCATAGCTCATCTCTACAGTTCGAGCTGATAAATTTAGGGACTGAAACAAATCCGAAGTATGTCAATCTAGGCAAATGTTGTTCACCAACAGAAAGAGAGAAATTCATCAGTCTGTTCAAGCAATATAAAGATGTTTTCGCCTGGACATATGAATATTTGAAGACATATGACACTAGCATCATCCAGCATGTTATTCCCATTAAAGCTGGTGTCAAACCTTATCAGCAACCTTTAAGAAAATTGCATCCAAAATTGGAACCATTGATTCAGAGTGAAGTGAAGAAATTATTGGATGCCAGAATCATTTTTAAGGTCAGACACTCTGAGTGGGTATCAAATCTGGTACCAATGAGAAAAAAATATAGAGAAATTAGGCTATGCATGGATTTCAGGAATTTGAACCGTGCTTCAGATAAAGATAACTATCTTATGCTGCCTATGGAGCAACTACTTCAAATGGTCTCAGGTTCTGAACTATTTTTGTTATTAGACAGTTTTTTGGCTATAATCAAGTATTAGTAGCCGAAGAAGACAGATTGAAGACAACGTTCAGGACCAGATGGGGAACCTTCACTTACAGAAGAATGCCCTTTGGGCTTATAAATGTTGGTGCTACGTTTCAGAGGGCGATGGACATAGCCTTTCGTGGTTTGATTGGTCATAGTGTCATAATATACCTTGATGATATTACAATATTCTCAAAGAAGAGAGAAGAGCACGTGTTTCATTTAAGGCAGATTTTTGAACGCTGTCGGAAATATGGTATATCACTCAACCCCAAGAAGTGCGTGTTCACAGTCACGGAAGGTAAATTGCTGGGTCACATAGTTTCAAAAATGGGAATCTCTATAGATTCAGAGAGAATTAAGGCCATTGAACAAATCTCCTTGCCCCATAATAAAAAAGGGATGCAATCATTCATAGGAAGTATAAATTTTGTACGAAGATTTGTGCCCGATTTTGACCAGATTGTCAAACCTCTGCAACAAATGGTGAAGAAAAGTGCACAATTAAAATGGACTGAGATTGAGAAGAATGCATTCGGAAAAATCAAAACCGTTGTTGCACACGCACCCTTCCTAAAAATCCCATATTTCGATAAAGACTTTATTCTGCATACCTTTGCGTCCGATGATTCGCTAGCCACCATGCTTACTCAAAAAGAGGATTGGGGTGATGAGTTCCCAATATCTTTCATGAGCACCGGTCTACAAGGGGCCGAATTAAACTACCTGGATATTGATAAACAAGCTTATGCAGTATTCAAAGTAGTGAAACAATTCAGGCCCTACATATTAAAAAATCGAACCAAGGTGATCGTCCCATACCCGGCTGTGAGATCCCTTTTTGTACAGAAGGAGTTAGGAGAAAGAAGGGGAAACTGGGTAACAACTCTTCAAGAATATGACCTTGAATTCAAGCCAGCCTCTATAGTTAAAGGGAAAGGGTTGTGCAAAATGATGGCTGAAAATGGGAATAATGAAGAACACGCCTGGGAGGATGAGGCTGAACTACATTTGATGGATGTATGTCCTTTGTTTACATCTCTCAAATATTGGTATAGAGATCTTGTGCATTACCTGCAAGCAGGGGTGTTTCCAGAAGATTGGAATTCTAAGCAAAGAAGAGCGCTGCGTCTCAAATCATCCTCCTATCAAACTGTTGAAGGAATATTATTCAGGAAGAATTACGACGGAGTTCTTCTTATATGCTTAGAAAAACAAGATGCGACAAAAGTAATGACAGATTTGCATGACGGTCCTACTGGAGGACATTTTTCAGGAGATACTATGGCACATAAAATTCTGAGAGCCGGTTACTATTGGTCCACGCTTTTCAAGGACGCACATGCCCATGTCAGGAAGTGCGATATTTGTCAAAGGTGTAGTTGAAGGAAATCTAAAGTAGCAGCACAACTAAAGCTTGTGGTGATTACAGAGCCATTCGAGCAATGGGGGTTCGATATTATTGGGGAGATAAAGCCGAACTCTTCCCTACAACATAAGTACATTCTGACCACGATCGATTACTTCACTTGCTGGGTAGAAGCCATCTCGCTGCGCAAAATAAATGAAGATGTGGTCATCAGCTTCCTGCAAGACCATATCATGACCAAGTTTGGAGTTCCAGTTTCATTAGTCTTTGATAATGCTACTTATTTTTCATCAATTAAATTAACTGCTTTTGCTCATAATAATGGGATAAAATTGCATTATTCTGTTAATTAATATCCACAAGGAAATGGCCTGGCTGAATCTACTAACAAAAATCTGATTAGAATTTTAAAGAAGCCTGTGATAGAGAACCAGAGGAGTTGGCACTCAGCGTTACCAAATGCCCTTTGGGACGATAGAGTCACCCCCAATTCTTCGATAAGAGTGTCTCCGTATACCCTTGTGTATGGTAAAGAAGCCATTCTGCCCCCTAACATCATGCTACCCTCTTCCATATTAGCTCAAGAGTCTAGAGGGTCGGAAAATGAAGTCTTACAAATGAGGATATATAATCTTCTGAAAGAGGAAGAGGCTAGATCTAAGGCCATAGAGTGCTTTAAAAAACAACAAGAGGTAATAAAGAGATGGTTCGACAAACATAAAGCTGGGACAAAACACTTTGAAGTAGGAGATTTGGTTCTCAAGTGGGATCACCCCCTTGATGAGAAAGGAAAGCATACTAAATTCCAGTAGTTGTGGGTAGGCCCTTTTCAGATTGCGGCAAAACTTGGCCCTTCTACTTACAAGTTGCAAGATCTATAGCGGTGGGAAGAGAACCTACCAGTAAATGGTTTAGTTCTCAAGCCTTATTTTTCCTAAGTTTGTTTGAGTTCTTCTGTCCTGTATATAAATAATCTATTTTGGTCGTCTTTTGAGTCATGTTTGTAGTTTTGTTTTAGTTTAAGTTTATTGATTTCAATAAGGGGAACGAACCCGCGGTTGCATGGGGAACATCAAAAATTTTGGGAATGATTAATATGCTTGGGTATAAGACTATGTGTTGTTGTTTGTCTAAAAGAACTTCTTCCAGTTTAGCATTTTTCTCGAATAGCTATGTGTGCATTGAATTCCTGCTTAACCCCTGTGAAATAAACCAGGTTCAAAGGGTCTAGAATACTATTTTGAGGCTCCATCCACGTCACACTTAAAATGTTATAGGGGGTGACAGCAAAGGACCCATGGAAAGGAGCAAGGTAAAAAGTATATTAAATATAAATGATCCCATGCCAAGAAACGAATTCCAAAAGGCAGATAAGAGTTAAAAAACTCCTATGAAAGCATCATTCATCAAAGCAAATACTGAATTATTAATTGCTAAATTGCCAAAAGTTCCTCTCCGTCCGTGAGCTGAAACATAAAATAAATCGCTCACACAAAAGGACACTTGGGATACAGGAGCCTAAATTAAAATTCAGAAATAAAGGCATACAGGAGGACTCATATGAAAAGGACAAAAGTCCAAAAGCACAAAAGTGCTAAAATGGTGTCCTAGCTGCCAACTACCTGAAGGCAAAAGTAATAATGAAACTCATCCTTTGGCCTCAACAGAGTTATCTAGACTTGAAAATATTGGTTTCCACTCTCCCGAATTGGACTATCATCAATGATTAAAGGTACACACTTCTGTCATTTGAGAAATCCAGATAGCTGGAAGAATTCAATACATGCATTTGTTGTAAACAGTCTGTCACTCAAGGAATAATCGCCCAGAGATCTAGGTTCACTAGGTAATCGCCAATTGTTGCAACTGCAATTGTTCTCCTCAATTTTTTTTTAAATTTTGGTCCCCTCCTCATCACTTAGGGTTGCTTTGAATCGTTGGGATCCATGAACTATTTTTGGTCATGCTTTAATTTTGAATTATTTTGAAGATTAACTCTCGTCCTGGTTTACGGAGGTTGCGTGTGTTTGAAGTTGTTTTTGGATCGCAGATTTTGAGTTTGGTTTTGCTAATTGTTCTTTGAGGGGCCGCTGTTTCGGAGGTGAAATAGATTTTGACCGCTGTTGAATTTTAAAGCTTCCAAAAACTTAATATTTTCTATCGATCGGGCATCAAATTATGTTTGATCAGAGGCTGTAGTCTTTTTCTCTTCCGTCGTTGCGGCTCCCAAAGCGGCTTAGCACCCGAAGTATAAAGCGCTCCAACTGCTGATGCATGTTGACCTTTTAATCGCGTGTCCGTAGTCTTTTCCCTTCCACCGTTGCCGCTGGGAAATTCATTTGGTTTCCGACATCGATGTCCTTCCGATTTTCAATTGATATTTTTCCCACCCTCCGGTCGTGTGTCCATAACCTCTTTCTCTTCTGTCATTGTCGCTGGGGCAGAGCTTTTAGCATCCGATGCCAGCGCCCTGAGCGTTTGATGGTTTCTCGTTTCCTGTCATTGGTGGTTTCTTGCGAACCCATGGGTAGACGAAGTAATAGTGCCGGTGTTTATTAAGCTTCGTGGCAGTAATACTGTGCATTGGCATCTCTTAATGCTTAGTTGTTTTAATGGATATGATTTGATTGCAATTCAAATGAATGATACACGTCATTTGATTGCAGGTGGTTTCCGGAGATTGGTCGAACTGCTGTGGCGCGAAGGTATAGAGGGGAGACAGGATCGCAAGGAGGACAAGCAAAAGTGGAAGGTGAATCCAATAATGACAAAGGTGTGGACCTGAAAGGTCTGTCAGTTACTTAGCGGATCATGAGCACGCGCAGAAAGGATGAAAAAGAGGGATAGGAAACGTCGCAGGAATGGAAGGGCCACATGTTTGGGGGTAGCCCAAACAATCTACTGTTTGAGTTTAAATATTCGAAAGTTAGATCTTAGAAGGGGATTTTTCCCCTGGAAAACTTGTAAACTTTTGCTTGTAAGAGAAACTATTTAGTTTTGCAAACCAGAAAGTGAAAATTTTACCTATTGGAGAAAGTTCTATGTGGAATGGATCAATGCATTTAAATGAGAGATGTCGAATGGGAACTATTTCGTTTTCAACTGTGTTTTCATTAGCTGTGAGAATGTTCTAACTTCTCGAACCTATGTTCTTGTCTGAATATTCTTCAGTATATTTACGATTTTCTTCCACGAGTAATGAAATGTTTTAATTATTGATGAGCTATCTTGTCATGCATACTTTTACTCATGTTTATATGTTTGGTTATAAGAACAGCTATCTACAATTTTCCATAACACATGAATAGTAGTGCATTACTCATGAATTAATATCCAGCTCTCTAGAGATAGTTTACTTAGTTTTATTTTATTGTTGCACCTGTGATTTAGATGCTTGTGAGTCCTAAGACGAGAGGTAAGAACCTGTGCATCATGTTGTGATGGATCCTTGCATTTTTGTCACCCTGCATTGTTAACTAGGCACGTGCATATCATCATTTAAGTCAAAAATACAAAAATATATACGGTGGACCGGGCCGCAACCGGTAAACCCTTTTGTTACTTGACCTACGGTAGCCGGACCGCAAACTGGATGGATTCCCCATACCAAATAGTCACAGGCTAGTTGGGAACGTTGACTGGGGAGAACCCCTTGCTGTTGTTGTCTGCAAATTTCCAGGCCTCAACAGGTAGATATCTCACTACCGAACCCTTGCTAGCTAAAGACACTGCCTCCAACCCCAATTGTCGTGGCTACATGCTGTGTTGCTGCACGAAACTCCAAAATCAATCAACAATAAAAATAGATATCTCTTTGGTCCAATAACCCTTCTTAAAAAGAATAGCATGCACTTTTAGGGTTTGCATGTCACTTTTAGGGTTTATGCTTTAATTTTGCATGCATGCAATTATAATTTCATGTTGACTTAAACACTAAAATAAGACCTGCATGCTGTGCATGCTTTATTATATGAACTCTTATGGTTGTCTTACTACACTAATGACTTAATAATACTGAATTGATGTACCTTTCTGCTCCTAGTGCTATTAGTCCTCAGTATTCACTTTTTATAAAAACAGAACATTATAGTCCTCCCTCACCAAAGATTGCTTGTCCTCAAGCAATGCCAACGCAAATCCATAGTCAATCAATTGAAACAACTGAATTCGGGGATGATCCGAGGGTCCCAAATTATCCTAGGAGATCTGTAGCACCCTCTTCTCAAAACATTGCATTGTACGGCACCATCACTAGAGACCTCCTGAATGCATTCTGTAGCCATCACTGAATTGTTAGTCACTGTAATCCCAGGGTCCCAAATCAATCTAAAAATTGCAGAGGTCAAAATGACTCCACCACTACACTGCGTAGTATCGACACCTGGAGCATCATTTAGATTCCCAAGTAGCACCATCAACAAACACTGTATCCATCCCTCATAAGGTATTCCACCTGGATCCTAATGCAAACTTGTGCATATCTCATCCCAAATATATGAAGGTTCTTGTGGGACTATACCCTTGGCTAGGAAAGTCTTCCTGAGAATTTCCCACTCAATAGGACAACAACTCTTAATCTCTCTCCAATCCAACCCCCGAAAAGTACCTTGTCCATAAGCACCATCACAAGGAATAATCCTACTAACCTAACATTCTGCTCTTTTGATTTCAACTAGAATGTTGATATACTGCTAGTCAATTTCTCAATCCTAGCCAACCTGTAAAAACCATCTGCCATTATGCAAATGTAGACTCAAGCTACAGCAAGCCCTGTCTATGTACTCCTTAAGAGGATTGCTTTGAAATGTAATAGTATGTTTCTCCTGCTGCCCCATCAAGGAATCTAACTTTTGTTCAATACTATAAATCCTGACCATTGACTTGGTACATACAACTCAAAGAACTGTAAGCTCAACATCTCGTTGTACTATGGTGTCTCAGAGTATCTTGGTCCTCTCTTTCATCTCTAGAATTCTTTCTTTAACACGTTCAATATTCTTTCAGTGACTATCATCTAGAAGCTCTATCTCATGCATGTATAAACTCTCCCTAACCTCCATTTGTGACTGCTCACTGTCTAGACTGTTGTGCTCATTTCCTTGCACCTCATGTATTTCTCATGTCATGACTATCTGGACTCATGTTATAGATGATGAATAGTGTACCAACTCTAACTCATCACAATCTAACTAGTGAATGTGCTTGTGTCTCTAGACTCACATGATGGATATGATGCAATGTCCTCATGCACATCCTCATCATGTACTATTAACTCCAAATGAATCTCACCAACAACCTGTACTTCATGTTCGTCTTTCTTTCCTCCCACAACTATGTCTTTAAGGAGATCCTCATCCAAATCCTTGGCCTGGATCCTGAACTTGATGGTGTAATGATATTGAAAGGACAATGCTGCACATACCTCATCACCCAAGGCTAGATACTCCTGATATCAAGGAAAGTGTAGTAGTACTGCTAACATTTTCAAATTTCCAGTCAAGATCCTTCTCATTGTCTTCATGTTCTCACAAGCTGGGACAGAAAAAAAAAATTCTGACATACACTTAACCAACATCATTGACATGCATTTGCATGTACAAGCATGCATCAACATGCACCTTTCTTCAATTGTTATGTGCCCACAGCTGGCAAAGATCATGCTTTGATACCACTGTAATATCCCAAATACTGATATTCTCTAATGTTCTATGATAGTTTTGACTCCCACACTAAATCTCATACAAATTTGCAAAATAACTGTGCATGCAAACTCGCCATGCGAAAATGCCCTAAAATATAGCTGAATTAGGGTTAGGGTTTTGTAGAGAGAAATTAACACTTACCATTGATATTCTGGCTGATAATGACTCCATAGATAGCTACATGCATAAGGATCAATATGGGTGGTCTAATAATGCTCTTTTCCTTCGGTGTTACCGTCCCACAGTATTGTAAAAAACCTCCAGACTAAACGTGAAATTTTTGTAGGAGGAGAGGTCCATTCGGGCTGAAATTTTCTGAGCTTGTCCATCTACTTATGTCGGAGAGATGTCCTGGCACATGCAGAGGTTTGGATGCCTCTAAGTTCCTTAGCGAATTGATTAGCAGTTTTGCTGCTCACACCCCCAACTGATCTGTTTGGATGATAGCTGCTCTTAGTGAGAAAACTGATGGCTGATAATTAGTGCATACCATAGGATAGGCCTACTGAGAAAGAGGAAGCTGACATGCAGAGGAAAGACTGGGTTTTTTGGTCCCAATGAATCTTTCTTTGTTTTCCTTGCTACTTTCGGCTGCAAAACGTGGATTTGCTAATAACCCTTATAAATGTACTAGATCTCTGAATACTATAGTATATGATGGATGCAATGGATAAACCTAGATTATCTATCCCAATAAGATATTAGGGAAGGTATCTCACTACCAAACCCTCGCTAGCTGAAGACACAGTCTCCAACCCCAACTACTGCGGCTGCACGTTGTGCTACTGCTCGAAACTCTAAAATCAATCAGCAATAACAATAGATATCTCTTTGGTCCAATAAACATTCTTAAATGGAATATAATATACTTTTAGGCTTTGCATGTCACTTTTAGGTTTTACGCTTTACTTTTGCATGCATGAAATTCTAATTTCATGTTGATTTTAACACTAAAATAAGATCTGCATGATGTGCATGCTTTATGATATAAACTCTTATGTCCTTCTTACTACACTGATGACTTAATAATACTGAATTGATGTACCTTTCTACTCCTAGTGCTATTAGTCCTCAGTATTCCATTTTTATAAAAAAGGAACATTACACATTACGATGCATCAAAGTTTTGTCGTAAAAGGTTATGATGTTTGAAGACACTAAACACAGTCTTATGAGTCTTGCAGACAAGTTAAGTCACTTTTTATTTATTGTCACAGTGGATAGAGCATCAAATATAACATCTCATGGATTTATCTTCCTAGATTTACATATAAAAATATTTTTTTTCGTAATTATGGAGATGTTACAACGTATGTCTTCAAAGATGTTTTTTAAAGGGTTGTACTGAAGTATCAGGGCTATGCTAAGTAAATGGAGTATAATGAGTCTGCATGGGGATAAGGAAATGCCATCAAGGAATGATGCATTAGGTGTGACAAATCATGCTATGAAAACAACATAGGTTGAAGATAGAATATCAAGTTTAAGTGAATTTATTAAGGGATTTCATGCATGCTTTAGTGATTTGGAAGCACAATTAGTTCCTCACATGCTGCATGAGGTGTGATACTAGAGGGAAGTCGCAATGAAGGATTCCATTGATAGCATTAAGACTTTAAATGAGAAAATGAAAGGGGAAGGAAAAACGAGAGGAAATATGGTGTACCACCTACAGGACATTGGGTCACCATAACAATGAGTGTCTTAGATATATAAATTATTTGGGAATGGGAGCTCCAAATACCTTTCCTACTGGAGGTATCTAGTGTGAGATATGCAGAGGAAACCACTCTCCAATGGTTTTACTTTCAATGCATGAGTATGTAAGTACCCCAACTAGTTTTTATTGAAAATTTTCTAAGTCGGTGGGTCATGATGAAAAGGATTGTCGTATAATAAATAGATGAAAAAGATTGTCTTATAATAAATATACAATAGAGTGGGCCATTTTTTCTCTCAAAATTATAAAAATTGGAAACCACAAATATGAGATATATCTTCATGAAACAAAATCAATTCATAAAATTAAAATAATATAGACCCAAACACTAATGATTGTAATATTGTTTTAGATTTTGAAATACCAATTTAAATATCTTTTTATAATACAAATCACAAATTTATCTTTTTAAATATATTTTACAATATACAAACCTTAATTTCAATAATTTTAACTTAAAACCTTTAATGATATTTTTAATTATTCTTTTAAATTTAACCTACATATTGTTATATTTTTATCATTTAAGCAATATGATCTTAGGATCTTATATGAGAGAATAACATGCACAACAATCAATCACAATAGACAATAGACACAAATATTTTCCTCGGGGAAACCATAAAGGATAAAACCCCACAACTTCCTTAGAGATAGAGTGAGCACCAATGGTAGCAGTAAAACCCAAAGACAAAAAGATTATCTCCAACAATTGTTCTATCTCTCACTTGAGCAAGCTTCTCCTCTCTCACCTATGCGTTATAGTTGGGTGAGTGTGTCCTTCAAATAGAGAGTCTCATTCTCTATTTATACTAGTTTCTGACTTGATAATCACTTACCAGGGCTGACTTCTCTAGGAGAGTCTAATATCCCTAGTGCCCCACAACTGCGGGCAATCCCCCCCGTAATCAACAAGGAGGGTTAAACTCTATGACTTTACATGACTTGATTACATTAATGATCCTCCTGATAGGAACATTGGGGACCAATGAAATACATTATATGAAATATACAAGTAAATACATTCTGAAGTTACAAATACATCAACACTCCCTCTTAACGAGGAAGGTATTCTCTATACACAATTCATCAGCACAAGTCTTCGTCACTGGATCATTAGTGGATCATCATCCCTGGATCATCATCAAATTTGGATAATTATTGGATCATCATCATCACTTCTTCTGTTATCTTGATCAAATGGTGTTGTCTCTCAATTCTACTCATCACAGGAAGTTCTACAGAGCGAACCCTTTTTTCATGTTGGTTGTAGGCCTAGCATCCATGCAGTTCTTCATATTCTTCAACACTTATATCAGATCATGCGAGGAACACATCCAACATCCATGTCAGAAAGGCCCTCCCAACACTTATATCTGACCATGGGAGGAACACATCCAACATCCATGTCAGAAAGGCATGCCCAACACTCACATCTGACCATGGGAGGCCAAACCTATCACCATGTCAAAAATTCCCAGCACTTACATCCATCAGCATGGTAGGACACACCATCTACCATTTAAGGAAAGGCCTTGCACTTAAATCCATCAGCATGGTAAGATACACCATCTACCATCTGACGAAAGGATTTGCAATTACATCCACTGGCATGGTAGGACACACCATCTACCATCTGAGGAAAGGCTCTACACCTACATCCATCGGCATGGTAGGACACACCATCTACCATCCAAGGAAAGGATCTACACTTACATCTGACCATGGGAAGCCTAGTCTGCCACCATGTCAGAAAGGCTCAACACTTACATCTGACCATGGGAGAAACCAATCCTACCACCATGTCAGAAGGGCTCTGCACTTACATTTGATCATGGGAGGAACCAATCCTACCACCATGTCAGAAGGAATCTACACTTACATCTGACCATGGGAGGAACCAATACTACCACCATGTCAGAAGGACTCTGCACTTACATCTGACCATGGGAGGAACCAATCCTACAACCATGTTATAAGGGCTCTACACTTACATCTCACCATAGGAGGAACCAGTCCTACCACCATGTTATAATTTCTTTGCACTTACATATGACCATGGGAGAAACCAATCCTACCGCCATGTCAGAAAGGCACACAGACTCATCAATTCCCCTTGGAAGGAAAATCGATCTGGAGAACATTAAGCTTCTCCCTGAAGTACTCAAACTTCACTCTGGCCATTTCTAGCATAGAATCACATCAAGGATGATTACATCCAAGGATAACCTATGAGTTTCAGCAGGACCGATTGCATCCGAGGACAACCTACAGGACCCTTTACGTCTGAGAAACTTACGAGCTTCACTGGGATTTTATGCTCAAACAACTTGTCTCACTGGATATGCTAGAACTCCCTCTTTTGAGAGATCTTGATCTGGATCACAAACTAGAGCTTCACTTCTCCTCTCTCCTAAGTAGCCAAGCAAGTGGCAACATATTTTTCCTCGACTATACTTAGTGTCACGTAGGAATGCTTCCTTCCTAACCAAGAGATCACACCTAATCCCATACTGAAGCAGCATCCCGAAGTGCTCCTCCTACCAATGGCACTGCCTTCCCAATCCAAATCCACATAACTCTCCAGGTTAATCTTCTGATTCGCCTCATACTTGAGCCCATAGTCAACTGTACTCTTTACGTAATTCAGAATATGCTTTGCACCAATCAGGTGAACATGTCTTGCATCCATCAGGAACTGCCTCAATGTTCTCACGACAAAGAAAATATATGGTCTCATATTCGTCAGGTACATCAAGGACCCAATCATCTGACGATACATCAGGGCATCAACAGAATTTGATGAAGCATCACTTAATAGCTTCAGGTTTGATGCCATAGGTGTGGTCATGGCCTTACATTCCATCATTTCAAACCTCTTCAGGATCTCTATTGCATACTTCCCTTGTTTTAGGGAGATTCCACCCGCATTCTACTATGCGTCCATACCTAGAAAGTAATGCCCATACCCAAGTCTTTCATCTTGAACTCAGAAACAAGTCTCCTTCTTGCAACTTTAATGAGTTCCACTTTTTCTGTCAGGAACAAGTCATCGACATGTAACAAGAGAATCATTGGTATTCTACCTTCAAGCTTGAATTAAATTTTGGAATCTGCTTTACTCTCAATAAAGCCTAGAGCCATCAGTAATCTCTCCATCCTGTCATACCATGTCGAACCTCAGGATCTTCTTGCAGACACTCCCTCTGAAGTGGAGCATCATTCTCCCTCTGCCTTTTGTACTCTATGTATTGAAACATTCTGTATTGAACTAACAAGTAGCTTCCTCTGCTACTAATATTCTATGTATCCATCTAGGGTCACTAGATAGTAACATCCTCTATATTGAAAACATTTTCCTCGCACCCATCTGTGAACTTGTCTTCCTCTATAGGATTTCATCTTCAACCTTGTAGAAAAGGTTATATCTTCATCACTCCAGGTGATCTTCAAGATCCTCATGTATGTGTTATCCCATGGGTGTCTTCTGAGCTCGTATAAGGCCTTCCTTAATTTGCACACATGAGTCTGCCCATCACATGTCTTAACTTCTAGTGGCTGCAAATGTCTCTTTGTAGTCTATTCCTTATTTCTGTGAGAATCCTCATGCTACAAATCTTTCCTTGTATCCCACGATGTTTCCAACTACTACATGCTGGAGCTTGCAGATACCGCATCCTAGACATCATTCTTCTTGAACTGGTACTCTCCTTCCCTTTCTTCTTTGCTACTTCTTCATAGATGGAAGGTTTTGCATCAATGATGTCTCTCAACAGTGACACATAACTACATTGTGTCTAAGGCCTCTTGAAGTCTCATCATACTATTCTTCATTTTGTATTATCTCGTGAACTGTCATCACTTGTTCTTTGGAACAAGTCTCATCATTCTTTTCTTGTAGCTGATTGTACTTGATCTTTCCTACAAGTCAAATGCATTAGTTGTATCGTTAGAAACATTTCATAAGGCATATTCATAATGGAAAATTCTCATGCATAAAGATATGATCATGCAACTTTTTTATCCAATATAACATTCATCCATATCTCACAAAACTTTCTAGATGCCTTCCATCTCTACCATGACATCATTGAGATTGTGCACTAATCCAATATGTCAGTAAAGAGGTTTCATTCTAGATAAGTAGAAATGGAGAGTTGTATAGCACCATGATCTATTTACCCATCACATGCATATTAGTAATATATTGTCATTAATGAAAACAATTTATCATGCATGACACTTCAATTGAATATAAACAAATGCTTAACCAAATAATATCATGAAATGACAATTAAATACTTATCCTTTATTCTTTTCATGGGTAGACTCCTTGATCCTTCTGCTTCATCATTTCTTCATTCATAACATCATTTCTTATCCAAATTCTAAGATGGATAAGAGGTTCTTCAATAATTGAGTTCATCATATTCCTCATCACTTGAGGGATCTTCTTTGAATTGTGAGAGCTTTATATTTAGTTGCTCACATCTTCTCTTCTTTTATTATGAGTCAAGCTTCTTCATGTGTGCACTCTTCCCAGAGTCTGCTGAAGGTAATCACTTCCTTTTGGCACACATTCCTTGAATGAATGAATCCCATTATCCTGAGAGGCCATTCAAGGTGGTTATCGCAATTTCTACATTTTGTACTTCTTCATCCACTGCTTCAAGCTGTTCTTTGATTTGAGAGACCCTTGTAAAGTATGACTGTATGGTCTTTGCATTTTGGATCTTTACATTCTTCAACTGGTTTCTCAAAGTCATCTTCTGAATTATGTTCTTCCCTTCAAATAGCTTAGTCAAGGAATCAAACATCTCTTGAGGTGTCTTTAGAGAGGACACCTAAGGTATAAGGTGATACTTGATTGAATCAACAACAATATTGTTTTCCTTGACCAAGTTCTTCTTTTGTAAGGCCTTAGTCGCATCTCCCTCTGGAGTTGGAACTTATCCACTTATGTAGGAGTCCAATTCATTTTCTTCAAGAACAAGTGAGATCCTATACTTCCATGCTCAAAAGTTTTCATCTCCTTCAAGATTTTCATCAAGCTTGGTGTGATGAGACATCTTAATCAAGAACCTCAAATGGAAATACACAAGATTTATATCTTACCAATTTTAGATACTGAAACTGGATCTGGAGTTTATCTTCTGTAGTGTTGGTTTTCTGGTTCTGGATCTGGCTGATCTAGGGTTTGTTAGAGAAACCCTAATTTTCAAATCTTGGAATATTTCAGATCTGATTGGATAGAAATATGTTCCTCCTGAAGGCAAGCTAAGCATCATACTCATTTTCCCAAAACCATGATCAGAACTGCAAAATATCTGATGCCCTAGTTTTCTTCTATTTCTTCTACAACATTTCCTTATATTGTTTCTGTAGTATCTCCAAAATTACTGCTCCTTGGTGTCTAAAATTTTGCACTGAGGTAACCGAGTTTGTCCTCTTTCCAACACCACAATTTTTACCAGAATTGGTTTCACCAATTGGGAATTATGATATTTTTCCCAAGGTGACTTCTTTAAGGATTGTTCAGCATAATGAACTTGTATGGAATACCACGTGCCATTGTTTCACCTTCAGTGTCTGAGACTTTTAACAAAGAAACTAAATTCCTTTCCTTATTTGGAACATCTTGCAAAATTTAATTTGGACCTTCGTAGCCCCAGATATAGCAATTCTCCCTAGGTGTCCTGTTTAGGGATGAATCTTGGGAGAGGCCGGAAACCTAATCTAGAGGAATCATATATCCCAAAATATAGGGAATCTGAAGCTGAAATTTTTACACTGGGTACATTAGGATTTTGTCCTCAGCTTGTGAAAATTTTGGCTCTTGAGACTTCTTCAATCTCTATATATAGAGAATGTACCAAAACTAAAAGTTTTAGTATTTTAGGGTTTTTCAGGCCTAGGGTCAAACTAGGGTTTGAATTTCCTAGAGTTTTACTCAACCAAAAAATTTGACCTTGGTATCTAAATTTATATTTTGAGGAGGAGAGCAATCCTATGCTGGTCTCACTCAAAAATTCCTCTTCTATGAAAAGCCCTAATTTCCCGTAGTAGCGACAGGTCAAAAACTGAAAATGCTCAGAATCAAATTCTTCTTCGATAGAAAGATGCGCCCTTCAATGGAGAGTTAGCTGAGCCTCCTTTTTCTGATGATCTATGTAGAAAGACCCAAAAATTAAGAATCCCTAGATTCTGCAGCTACATAGTGTCTTCTTCTCAAGTTAGCTCTAATACCATGTTAAATTTTTATCATTTAAGCAATATGATCTTAGGATCTTATCTAAGAGAATAACATGCACAACAATCAATCACAAGAGGCAATAGACACAAAGATTTTCCTTGGGGAAACCATAAAGGAGAAAACCCCACAACTTCCTTAGAGATAGAATGAGCGCCAAAGGAAGCAGTAAAACCCAAAGACAAAAAGATGATCTCCAACAGTTGTTCTCTCTCTGTCACTTGACCAAGTTTCTCCTCTCTCACCTATGCGCTATAGTTGGGTGAGTGTGTCCTTCAAATAGAAAGTCTCGCTCTCTTAGTTTCCAAATTGAAAATAACTTACCAGGGCCGACTTTTCTAGGAGAGTCTAATAACCCTGGTGCCCCACAACTGTGGGGACATTTCCCCCTGATCAACAAGGAGGGTTAACCTCTATGACTTTGCATGACTTGATTAGATTAATGATTTTCTCGATAGGAACATCGGGGACCAATTAAATACAATATATGAAAAATACAAGTGAATACATTCTGAAGTTACAAATACATCAACACATATACTATATCAACATGTCTCACCCATCTAAATTTAAATTGTAAAAAACTCACCTAATCTAAAATAGTAAAAAAAGCTATCTTCATTATTGTTAACTATATTCACAGAACAAATCCTAATCCCATTGCACCTCCATCCTTAACCATATGTAACCTAATAGTGTGAAAATTAAAAATTACATTATTAAACCGCATCACCTAACCTAAACTAAGTATCAACGTTAATGTTGACTTGTGGTTACATATGCACAGGTTCAAAAACTGTTTCATCATCAAATCCTTTGTTTTAGTCCTTGAAACTAGACTTGGAATTTCAAATATATTGTACCTTCTAAATAGAAATTTGATGACCATTTCGTTTTCTTGCAACCTATTATTTTATGGTTAAAAATTTATAAGTGTTAAATGTTTATCTTTTACCTATCAATTATTTTATTTTTTATATATCAATTTCAATATTACAAATTTTTAGTTTTTTTTAAATTTATTATATAATTTAAAAAAAATTAACATTCATAATAATAAACTTTGAAATCAAAATAACTGTAACTTTTATCATAAAATATTTATAAATATACTTATTGTAACTTGTATGTATATTCAAATATATATATATTGTAACTTGTATCTATCTTATTCATGATCGTAAAACAGCCAAAGAGAAATAACTAAACAAGGTGGCATGCAAAATGGTAAGGGATGGATTTTTTTAATCAAGATGAGTTAACTTTTTATTTCACATGGAAACATGCACAGAAAATTCTAGCAGAAGGCCTGACCCCGGAGTACTCAAGGCTCAAACCCATGACCTCCATGCCTTACAAATTGAGCCAAACTTATTTCATAAACAATCTCAATTTTAAAATGGGTAATTTTTAGTGAAATAATAACTTTTTATTCAATTTCTACTATGTGTAGCTTAGATACTTCTAATCGAATTATTAAAATTTCTTTTCATAAATAATATCATTAACTACTGCATAAGAAATAAAACCAAAAGATAAGATACCATCAATAGAGATAGACCAGAAAGATATTTCCCTTTCCTTGAGGTCAATGGATCGGTGACTTCCTGGCTAGAGATAGGAAATGAGTCTATTTTAAGCCAGTTCTGCTTTATAATATTACGTTCTTTTTTAACAATGCCATGCCTTTGGTTGATTGGCCATTATAATTCGATATGTAATTCTCCTAAGTAATTTAAGGGTTTATATATGGGATAGATTACTATAAATTGTTTTGTATTTTCCAAGACTCTAGCAAATAGTCACAATGTAGTATCATAATCTCTCATTTTTTTTGTATTTTCCAAACAAGCAAACTTGAAAAGTTTGAAGTGTTGCAAAAGTACTGTCAGATAACAAAATGATGTAACCCTTTGTGTGGATTTATGGCTACAGATCGTGTTCTACTTGTCATGTTAACTCACACATATATACATTTTATTGCTTTTATCGTGCAGTTGACAACTCACTTTCACTTCATTTCTCAAAACAATGATTTTATTGAAAACAAGGCATACTCTAGATTCATTAACTATAGTAACAACCATACTACATTTAACATAAAAATTTGAAGTCGTAATTTGAATTTGCTTTTAGAATAATTTGAGAAAGAAAATACCTAACTTCACCACTATAAACCCAAGTTGGAATTGAGAAACTACCCACTGTTCAATGCCTACTCAGTCCAACTACCCACTGCATAATGCCTATCCGAGTCCACACTCCACTTCAGGCCCAAACTAGAATTGATCAATAGACTAAGTCCACACTCCACTGCAGGCCCAAGATAGAATTGATCAACTAACCACTGCACAATGTCTACCTAGTCCACCATCCAGAGGTTGGTTCCCGATCTCCTAGAATAGAAAGTGGCAGAGTTTAGAAATTTGAATGCTGCACAGTGTAGCCTGCAATGCACACAACCTACTGAGATAGTGAATGTCGTGGCCAGTGTAGAATGAGCCATTGAGTTGTAACCACTAGATCCATTGACCTGTAACCTCCAGAGCCATTGAGTTGTAACCACCAAATCCATTGAGCTGTAACCTCCAGAGCCATTGAACTATCACCATGTACCCTACCTGTAATCTAATCTATTAATTGCTATCAGAATTCTATTAAGTAATGTGTACCGGGTGCTATCAAAATCCAATTAAGAGATGTCTACAGGGACACTGACTCTATTCAATTCCAAGATTACCTAGGTTTCTAATCTATTAATTTCTATCAAAATACTATTAAGTTATATTAATTGCTATCAAAATCCTATTAAGTAATGTGTAAGGGGTGTTATCAGAATCCAATTAATAGATGAGTACAGGGACACCAACTCTATTCAATTCAAAAATTAGCTAGGTATGAGAAATTATGATGGGTTATTGAAATACAGATCTACTTTTTACAATTAGTCAAGCAGGTGGATGTTGACATACCTAGATATGAAGAATTATGATGGTTTATTGAAAATTTCAATGGATTAAGCTAACGACGCGACGATTTTTCTCAATAGCAATCGTCGCGTCGGCCCTTCCTCCCCATCTTTGGCACCCTGTGGATCAACAAAACTCCATTCCTCTATCATGCACGGTCTCTCATCGCCGTTAACCCCCTCCATACATTGTCATTTCCACATCCCTCCTCTTTCCCAATTCAAACAACAATTCAAACAAAAATCCCGTTGAGTGTCGGTCCTCTGCCTCACCCAAGCCATAAATTTTAATTGTGTGACAAATAACTGAAGCCAATCGTCTCAGATCAAAGTTGGTATTTCTAAGGTATAATATTGTGTATGTATTTTATTTTTTATTTTTCAGGATATGATGATTGGTGCAGGTGTAACCACCATTGCTGGAGGAAGTTCAACTAAATCAGGGAGAATAGGATCAAGAGTAGGTCGAGAAGGTCCAAACATTGTAATAATACTGCCTTTGCGGACTGATAAGGTCGAGGCTGTAAAAGAGCAGCTGGCGAATATTCATCCTGAAGTAACTCTATTTATGCCTAAAATCATAAGGCTATCTATTCGTGAATATAATGAAGACTCTGCACTAAACATAGTTATTGAAATTTGTGTTTCATGAGAAACCAAATTTAGAACAACCAAGAACACAGTCAATCATTCATTTTGCATCTCCCAACGCAATAAAATGCTGACGTGGAGAGTGAATGCAATTATTATATGTGGAGGTAGTGTTTTTGTGTGCAGGAGCAGAGTAGGATAGAGGAGAGGAAAGACATGGACAAGTGGGTAATAACATTGGATTTCCCATTTGAGGAATGACTCAATAGAGTTGGAAATAAGATAGCTTCTTGTATTTATGCTTTCCTCCCCACAGAAATGATCACTTGATTTCCCTTTATAATTCAAGCATATTTTTTACTTGTTTTTTCAAGGGAGAGCATCATTTTTTACAGTAAGTGGAACCAAGGAATACTTGAATGCATTCCATTATCTTTCATCTCTACCTTTACGTCCCTTTTGTGCAGTGTGCATTCAACTCCTCCCATGTCTAGAGCCCATTTCTTCAAGTACCTTCCAATTGATATTCCCTCTTGTATAGAGCTAAGACGAGTAAGGGATGCCATTCCGGAACAACTGAAGAAGGAAGAAGTAATATTATGTGAGACTCAGAATGCTTATTGTATGCCTAAAGAAGCTTGCAGAATATTGCTTTCCTTTAGAGGCATACTAGACAATGCATCTAAAAATGGCTTAGCTAGCCCTAGTGCTCTATGGTCAACTGGGGTATTCATACTACATTCTTGCATGGAGGAACATCAGTTTTCACGTGTCCTAAAATTCTTAGGGGTGGGGCTTGTGCCTTACCAGTGGTATTCCCAGTACAATATTAACAGCTCTGGTTGGGTTCCATATTTATTAGAAGATTTATATGTGCAACTTCTGTGCTTTCCTTTTGAACAATGGGAAAGAGGCATTTCAACTTCTCTCCAAAATTTTCCTCTTTTTAAATTCATTAATTATCAGCACAAATTGGATAGGGATAGTTTATCAGATATATCTAATGCCCATAAACAATATTTATCCTCTGAGGTGGAACACATTTCATGGTTGGAAAGATGGAGTGGGGAGTTTGGACATGTTGCGAATTTCAAATTCATGCCAGATGCCACTCAAATGGCCATGAGAAATTTGGATTCTCAAGGACTTTCAACATTGCGAGGATGGTTAAATCGCTATCCTCAAATCACATAGCTTTATGTATCAAGTTTTAGTAAGAAACTTGTACAGCAAGATAATGTTTCTAAGAATAGTAAGTTTGTTGTCACTATTGCTCAGTTTTTTATTTTTCCTACACCAGTGACCATATTGATAACAAATATTTTCAGAGATTATGCTCAGATTTTCCCCTACTTAATGACTCTAGATATATAGTCAAGGGTCCCAAAGAAAAACTTGTGCTAACATCCATAAGAAAGTGGGAAAATATATTGGAAATCAACCCATGGGATGAACATGGCTTCGTTGTCCTACCAATGGCTTACCTAAAACCACCTCATTGTGCTTATGGATTGAAAGGGGAAGATGATCTTGAGTCATTTATCATAAATGCTCTTGGAGCTGTCGATATTCCATTTCTAAGACCACTGAATGTTTCCTTGCCTAGAATTTCATTTCCTCTTGAGAATGAGAAAGTATTTTTGCTCTTAGAGTGGATACATCATTTGATAGTAATAAGTATTGAGACACTCATTGTAGCATTCAAAATAAGCATAGCTGAAGGAAAATGGATAAAAAATCACAGGGGGTACCAATCTCCCTGAATGTCTTTTTGGTTCAATTCTGAATGGAAATCTACTGGTTTTCAATTAAATGACCTTAAATTCATTGATACTTAATTCTATGGAAATCACATAAAATGATTTCAAGAAGAACCTCCAACAGATGGGGGTGGTTGTTGAATTTGGGAAAGGATGTGATTTGATCACCGAGCATCTCCAAATGCACACTGAATTGCAAGACATAACCAAGATTTATAAATATCTTCATCGATTCCACTGGAATCTTGTTGACGGTAACTCTATTAAAATTTGGATTCTGGTAGATGGTGGACATGGGGGTGAATGGAAGGATTCAAAACTATGTGTAGTTCATGATGACAATGAACTCTTTCGTTATAGGTTATAAATCCTTGATAAATTCTATGAAAAGGCATTACTTCTTTTCTTTTCTAGTTATCTTGGAGTGGCTCTATATCCCAGAAATGATCATTATTGCAGTTTGTGGCTAGATTGGATATCCACTGATCATCAAGTTTTTGCATTAGAGTGCTACTCGATTTGGAGAAACATGTTAAAACACTAGATCAGTTCATCTGGGAAAATAAAGCGATGTCTTGGAAAACGAATTCTTAGGCTACCAGCTTACACAAGAATTGT
This sequence comes from Pseudotsuga menziesii, assembly GCA_001517045.1. Taxonomy (NCBI): domain Eukaryota; kingdom Viridiplantae; phylum Streptophyta; class Pinopsida; order Pinales; family Pinaceae; genus Pseudotsuga; species Pseudotsuga menziesii. Next base: position 157,241 of record LPNX010610995.1, on the reverse strand, counting down.
AGATATCCAACTAAGTGCTCCAAATTAAACCTTCATTCTCGATGATTTGAAGTTAAAAGAGTTGTTCATGAGAGGTTCTACAAGGGAAAAATTTACATGGCATCCTAACCCCTCTGATCCTAAGATACCATTGGATACATTGTTCTCAATTTATATCCATCTTGGAGCTCAGAATATATCCCAAGCAACAGTAAAAATTGATATCTCTGTTCCAAATAACATCTCTTTGCAGAAGATTCCAACAAGAAAGGGGATGGTCATCATAGGACTATATAGAATTATTCTTGTATATCTTGCACATCCCTCTTTCAAAATGTCACATGATAAAAGGCATCAAATTGTGAGTACTCTTGTTGATTCTACTGTATATGAAGCTACTGAACCCTTTATAGTTGAGTACTCACTTTCTTTACAATCGAAAAATGGTGTGGAAGAGATGGTTGAAGTGAGAACAACCAGTTTGGGGAGATGGGAAAAATATAAAGAATGAATTTTGATATAAATATCTGATCCACACAACCAAAAGGAAAATATGTCCTTGGAAGATGAACTTGTAGAAGTGATTTAAGATGGCCTGTTGTCATAACATCCTGGTCTTGTTGCGGGATTATGTGAAATGGTTAAGTTAGGATGTATTTTAGGATTTGATAATGATGCAATAAATTACATGCTCCAGTAAAAAAAATTCCAACTATTTTTTGAGGATAAAATTTTCCTGTCATCTATTTTTCCTGAGGTGAATGAAATCTTCCTTCCATTAAAAAAATATAGAGTGTTTCATGGATGTAGCTATGGGGGAAGCAAAGGCATCTCCAGGCCAGCTAAGACAATGAATCCAGTGGGATATTTTTCAATAGATTCTCTAAAAGGATAGGAGACGAATTTGTCTTCATTTAAACAAGCCATAGTTAATGTGGAAGAATCTGTATCCAACACTATGAAAAAAAAGTTGATGAGATTGGAATTCCCATTGGCAACATTGGATACAAAGCAGTTAAAAAACCATCTCCTGAAGATGATAGGCAATGCCCACCTCAAAATGATGATTATTTTAGAAGTGCTTGGTGGAAGTGAAATTAGTGGGATGGTACCACTAAAATTGGATGATTTACTTTGTAGTTCTGAATTGAAAAAACATGTTGAGGGAAGTGAAAAAACAAAACAAACTTATTCTTCACCACCTTCTTCTAGTGGCAAGGATGAAGTGGACATTGAGACGTTGAAGGAAGTTATAGGAGCTATGGTTATGAACTTCTATGGGCAGAAGGGTGATCAATAGTAAATTTGATTTTGAGCTAGCAAAGCTGGACTCGAATGAAACTCCATCATATTAGGCATGGACATTCTCTAAATATCAAATTTATGAAGACCAAAATGTTTAGTACTATGTTCAGTCTAGGGAATAAAATTCTAAATACATGTTTTGCAATTTTTAAGAGGATGTTGAGTGAGAATGATATTATACTTTGATCAATATATACATACTTCTAGAGCTATTGTTAGTAACAATAGCATGTCCCAAATGTGGATTCTAATAACAATCCATGCTCATAATTATAAAATCATAATTCAAGCAAGACATCTATTATACAATTAAAGTATCAAGATTCCTAGGTCTTCTAGTCAGTTTTGGACATTAATGGATAACTTCTAGCATGATTTACTACAATCTATACAATTGTTGTTAAGTATAATTAATGTATATGGAGAGTAGTCATCATATGATTTTGTAACTATGGCTGCAGATATGAAAATCAATTCAAATTCTGATAAATGCCAACAAATCAATGATCCTATTCTTGGTCATAATTTTATTATGATTAATGAATTCTCATTAATGTAATGAAGGATATAGGACCTTGGCATTATTGATTTTTGTCATGTGTATTTGAGATTTATTCACTTCCCATAAACTTGTAGGACAATCCCAATCATAAATAGTGAAATTCCTACTGTACTCAATTGCTTCAACCTCACATGGTTCTAATATGATTCTTCACATTAGCATTATATTAATAGGAAAATGCATAATTTTTGAAGCCAAACCTTGTATATGGCAAGGAGATATTACTGCACTCAGAATTTCCTATTTTAAATTACAAAAAGTGATAGTAGATAGCTGATAAAATAATGTTTGCAAAGAAATCACAAGTTTAATACTAATTAGAATGTGCAAATATACACAAATTCACAAGACTTTATCATAATAAATTTTCATGTAAGGGTGTTTCTTTAGCTAATGTAATGTCATTTTTATCTTTGCAAACAAAGTACAAGTTTAATACTAATGAGAATGTGCAAATATACACAAATTCACAAGATCATGGTGTTTGTTTAGCTAATGTAATGCCATTTTTGTCTTTTCTTGAATACCTGAAATGAACGTATATATGTAGTGGCAATTGTAATTTTTATCCATCTTCTCTGAATTTCTGAAAATTCCCTTAAAAATGGTTGCTTCTTGGAATTTGAGCATAACTTACTTTCAAAAAACTGTTTATCAACCATTATACTGAAATTATCTTAATCAAGAAGTGAAATATGGCCTCTCATTACAATTGACCCAAAAAATTTAAAAAAGCTAGGCCCTTACTTTTATAGTTGTATAACTTGCTTGTAAGAAATATCATATTATTACCATCATTGATCAGGTTAGCACTCTGTTTCTATAGATGAGCATGGTTGGAGATTGGGGAGAGAAATGAAAGTGATACTCTCATTATCATCACATGGAAGCTACTCAAAATCTAGATCTTCTAGTTATAATTGCATGCTATTGGGGATCTACACACCTTACATTCTAGATCCACAATAGCATTATTCAATTTATATGCAATTTTAGCATGTCGGTGCAACTACTTCAATGATCAAATGACTTGTATATAGTGTATAATGTTCCCACAAACAATTGATATACATAGTTGTCATGGTGTAGTTTTAATTTTTGTGTGGGACAACAAACTTTGGTAAAGAAACATTTTGAGCAAGTATGTGTAATAAATTTAAAAAGATTTTAAATAAAATCATCATCAAATTAAGTACAATTTTTATATTTACAAAGAACCTACTCATTATCCAGACTGGAATGAATGAACATCACACATATTACATCGATTAAACATAATAACATTCTTCAATGTGTAAGCAGTTACAGTTGTTCTTGCAATCACTTGGGAGCTTAATTAATCTTGGAGAAATATGTTATGCAGTGTTATAATTGAAAAGAAGTATAATATAATTTTCAACAATTTAGGTCTACAACAATCATTAGGTGGGAATTAGCTCCAACACCTATTTTAATGGTCACTTTATTGATCATAATTCTAAAAAAAATTGCAGAACCAGAGTATAAATATCAAATGTCCTTACCTAATGACACATTAAGGATATCAATTATCCACTCTTTGTGGGACACAATCACAGTTTGTTCTCATAGTTCCTTGTTCTATGCCCTATAACATAGTGGTAGTGTACATCAATGTATGTTTGGCTAGTGGATGGAACTATGGATTATACAAAACCTTCAGTATACTCTGATTATTAAGATGTAGTATGGTGAGATGATTCTACCTATAATTGAAACTCTTAGTATTAGGGGTTGTGTTATGAACCTCACTTGCAATTTTATTTGAAAAGAAAAAATAGGAAGAGAGTAACTCGAGAACAAATGGAACTTGGTAACTTATATATAAAAGTTGACCCTAATAGGGATGCTAACAACAGTAAAATCAGCATTAGCAGAAAAAGTTCAATAATAACAGTAAAAATTTCGGCAATATTTAACAGTTTATTTATCACAGATTTTAGAACACCTACAACAAAATAAAGTCCATTAGCAGTCTGCCTGAATAGAGAAGGGGACATATATATCTCTACAGCCCACCCTTTTAGCCAAGTATTTGATAGCAGAGTATTTGAATAAAAAATCAGGCCATTTTTCAGGGCTACTATATTGGGAAAAAATTCTCAATAGTTCACTTTTTTAGCAGAGTATTTGAACGAAAAATCACGACATGTTTCAGGGCTGCTGCATTGGGATAAAATTTAATTATTTATTGATGTAGTTTATTTTTTAAATTGGGCCATTTTCATTTTATTAATTGAATAGGACTAGAAAATATGGATTTTTACTTTGCTTAGGTGTTCAAGATATTGGATAGAAGAGCAATACTGTTAATGAAATCCAAGAACTGCAAAACATAGTATTTTGTATTCAATATTAATTAAATGCAAGAATCTCAAAGGTTGACCAGTTTTGTTTGGGTTCATTAGTATAAGTTAACAAAATGTGAACATTTATGAGCATACCAATGTTTAGATTCAGTATCATGTGAATGGATTGTGAGAATTGCAAACTACAATCAAGCACTAATTAAAAATACAATGAAACCTAAGTCTAGTTCATTTACTTTAAAGGGAAGGGATGTATAAATTTGTAAAGATGTAGGTCTTATCAAGAGTCAATTGAATTACCAATGCATAAATATGTTCAGTACTTTGTTTAAAAACGGAATTATTTCTTATTGTGATACACTTTATATGCTATGCAATTATGCACAACAAAGTTGAGATATCAAGAGGAATTGTTTACAACATAGTTGAGATCTCAAGAACAAATTGAGTTCAATTCCAATCTAAACCTACACTATACATGATAACTAATTTATTGAATATTGAAGACAAATTCAATTGAAAGTTTCTATTAAACATGGTATGACAGTGAGAATGAAAATAAATCTAGGCCAACCAAGGCCTTATGAGCTTAACTATTATCCAACGGAGGAGATAATGCAACTTTCATACTCAGGATTTTGATTTCATTGCTCCTGCTCTTGATTTATATATCCTCTTCTTGAGAAGAATCAAGAAAATTATTATATTAGTGTTACAAGGTTTAATGCTTCTACGATATCTAGCTAAGTAAGTAGCACCAACTTCAAACAATAACTTTGAAATGGTGAAACCATATCAATAAAATCCAATCCATCTCACAATTTTCCTTAGATTCGTAATATACAAGAGAAATTGTAAATGCCTCAAACTGAAAATATAGACCTTTATTATGGTACAAAATTCATCAAAAGGATCTCGCTAAGTAAGGATTTAGAAAGCATGAAATCATCCATGTCCTTTGTTACAGTGTCCATCTTTTTTTCTGCATGATTCTTTGAATCTTTATATTAACAAAACCCCCAAAACCCCCACCCAATAACCCAAATCTAATCCATTTTATACATATAGCATTCACAAACATTGATTGAAGCTGGAAATGGAGGGAAAATAAGACTACCGAACTACCCAAACCCTGAAAGTGACTATTGTAGCCATTCAAATTGCTAGAATTCCAAAAGAAAATGACTTGAGAAAATCGATTACTGGCGAAGGCTACATTGCACTATCCAAAGGAATGAGTTTGCAAGTTGAAGGACCTAATGAAATGCAATCAGTAATCATAGTACTGTCCCATCCCCATTCGGGAATTGATGTTGTGATGATTATACATAGGATCTCCATAGTCGATGGGCTTAATCTCCACTGGTTTATAAATGCATGTGGTTTCTTGTACAACTCCGAAGACAACTTCATTAGTTGTATGATAATCCCTTTCAAAATATGTTTTAGGAGCATATGAATGATGTCTCAATGGCTGCACATGGTATTGATTGTCTTCATCCTGATAATATCCATGATTTTGATTGATAGACCTATTAGAAATAAACAAACTCATATATTCTTTTGTGGGCCCGTAATCACCATTATGTGAACCAGATGAGGAAGGAGGAGAGATGGGTGCATCAATTTTTGGATCCCTGAATGTCATTGTTTTCACAAAACAAAACCACAATTTAATTAACTACAAAGAGTTCAAAATTACATTATGTCCATACATGTCAATGCATATATACTGAGATAATAATCTAACGTCAAACAAAACAAACCCAACAAGAGAACCTTGTTATCTCTCATATGGCCTTACAATAACTGATAAAAATTAGTTTATACATTAGGAAATAAGAAGTATGAATCGCTCAAATATGCATAGAAGATCTTAAGAAAGATGACCAACTACATATGGAGCATAGAGTCAATAAATCCTAACTAGAAGAGGTCCACACAGGTCCTAGCAAGGTCAATAAAACTGTGAACTCTTGGTGTAATACATCAAATTCAAATTTATAAATGTCTTAGGATTCAAAACTTAAAAAGAGTAGTTTACCAAGATTCAAAATAAAAACAAACTAAAAGGAGAAATAAATATAACATATCAAACAACAAATGAGCATCATTGCTCAAGGTAACACCCAACTAGGCTTTGCATCTAGTTGTTGCATGAAGGAATTGGGTTCAACCATGGGAATGTCGCTATCTAAATCAAAATTATCTGCATTTCCAATCATGCTAAATGGTACACCAACCAAATTGAGTTGTATCTCATCAGGTCCCTCATCTACCTGTGCATCATCCTTTGGATCAACATCCCACCATGTTGCTGGACCTTTCAAATACTTGGGTGTCTTCGTATGCTCAATATGTAAGGAACTGTCCACAACTAAAATCTCCTCTCTTATATACGTAAGTATGTTTTTCTTGTAGAGTAGATGAAGCTATATGTGGACCATTTTCTCTTTGATATAGATGAACTAGAAATCTGGGACAACAAATGAATAGAAAGATCTCTGAGCTCTGGATCATCGTCCCCATGCATCCTCCACCAACCTATTAGGTCATTGTTCCTATATCTATGTGATTTTCTTGAGCATGGGGCTTGTTAAAGGGGTTGCTAATAACTACAAACTAAACAAGTTCAACCGAAGTTTTTCCCCTTCCTCCTCTTTGTACATTGTTCCAATTGTATCTCAATAACCATTATTTACTTTAGGATTATCAATTGGAGGAACTCTTCTAGGCCTTTCCACATACCATTTTACTAGAAGTCTGCCTATTTTACAGAGTTCCAGCTGGGCATAGTTCCAACTGGGGCAGAGTTCCAACCGGGGCAAATTTCTAGCCAAGGAAACGTTACTGTCGTGGTAGAGTTCCAAGAAGGACATATTTCCAATCGAAGTAGAGTACCAGCCAAGGAAAAGTTCTAGCCGGAGCAAAGATCCATGCGGGGCAAAGTTCCATGTGGGGCAAAGTTCTAGTCAGGGCAGAGTTCTAGCTGGGGAAAAGATCTAAGTGAGGCATATTTCTTAGGGCTCAAAGGTCATGACAAGGTACCGTTACGAGGATTTGTGCACCAAGAATGGGTCTCGAGGCCTTGATCAAGGCCGAGGGAGGAAATCAAGGGACTTATATGCCAAATTAAGCTTCTTGGGCTCATGGGCCATGATGAAGGCCTTGAATCATCACACATCCTCTAGATGGCATCATTGAACTTTGAATGGGACATAGGTGGCATTAGAAGGTTTTGCACAATATAAATTTGTCTAAGGGCATTTAACATGATAAGGTAGGAAAATAAGCATCGTGGACACAAAATGAAGCTTCTATGGTTCATGGGATATGGACAAGGACTCAAAACACCACATAATCCATCTAGAGCAAACCTTTGGCCTTTGAGTGGGATATGGTTTCCATTAGGACATTTTATACACCAATGATAGGTTTCGGGACTTTGACCATGAAAGGGAAGGAAATAAAGGGATTTGAAGCTTCTAGGGTTCATGGGCCATGAACGAAGTTTCAAACCACAATATAAGTGAAACAAGAAAGAGATCAATGAACCAAATAGTTCAACCAAATACCAAGAAGAAATTGACAAAATATAAAATCAATGAATAAATACACATCGAACCAAAATGAATTTAGTATTGTAACAAACTATTTGTCTGAGTTGAGTTATTGATATCCTTGCAATCACTGACAAGACATGGAAGCACTAACTAATAAGATGATAAGATGATACTTAATAGAGAGGGTCACAAACTGATACAATTGAGAGGGTCAATCTCAAATATTTCCAATATACAACTCATGCTTGCTAAAAAGGTCTTATGAGAAGCTCTTAATTGGTCTTAAATCTTACAGAAACAAAGCCTTTCAATCTAAAAAATGTTGATCTTTGTAAATGTGAAACATGTCCCCTTTATAGCCTTCCAGGAGAGAAATGATTGGTGTGCTCAATAACCTATGATGTTGGGGTAGGGTTGGCTCTTCTAGCTATCCAAACTCTAATGTGGCTTATTGTCTCTATCATCTATAACTTCTTGATCCTTTTGATGGCTTCCAAAACTATAAAATATTGCAAAATTGATCCCTTGAATTGTTCTTGTCTCTGCCTCATGCTTTAGGAAAGCAAGTTAGCTATACTTACTCCATTTGGCTCTTACAGGAATCCTTGAGCCTCCTTGATACCCCTACGTGCATTAATGGTGGATCCTCCATGATCACTAGAAGAGGTAGTCACCCTTCTCCCTTACTTTTACTGAGAATCATTTTTCTCCACCAACTGGAAAATCAACCCACTATTATAAATCAATTATGTCCTTCTTTTGTGCCTAATTACCTTAATCTTGGCATGGGGATCCATTCCTCATGCATTATGGCAATGAAGGCTTTGATATCTATATGCATGGGTGTTTAAATATCTTGGTGATGTGTTGTGCAAATTATACTCCCCTGTGGGCTCCAGCTAGAAACATTTTCCCTTCCTTTTGTTCACCATACTCATTATTCCCACAAACAAAATAGAGGCCCAGTTGGGAGATAAAAGTAACACAACATCTAGGTAAGATAAGGAGAAACTATTTTTTTCTCTATATCTGTGTTGGAGGCATATAGTTTCCACGGATTGGTCATGATATCATAACCATGTTTTATTTCAGATAATAGTTTCTAGCCGAGGGTAGAGTTCCAGCAGGGCAGAGTTCCAACCAGGGCAGAGTTCTAGCCAGGGAAAAGTTCCAGGAGGGGAATATTTCCAACCGAGGCAAAGTTATAATTGGGGCAAGGTTCCAGCTGAGGCAAAGTTCCAACCGGAGCAGAGTTCCAATCGAGGCAAAGTTCCAATCGGGGCAAGGTTCCTGTGAGGGACAATGTGTCCCTTCTCTGTTGTACTATGGCTACCATGTCCTTTTCTCTACTAAACTGTGACTGTTGTAGAGTGACTGTGGTGACTTATCCTAGCCTAGTTATGACTTTCTCAATGGTGGTGTTAAGTTTGCTAGAGGGAGATATGACTTTTCCCCGGCTAGAACTTTTCCCCGACTAGAACTCTACCCCTATTGGAACTCTGCCACAGCTGAAACTCTGCCCCGGCTGGAACTCTGTCTTGGCTGAATTTCTTTGTCTTAAAGAACCCATATACTAGGGTATTATATGTAAGAATATTAATTGCTTATTGTTTTCTCATCATTTGGATGAAAAGATTGACCTCAACCTCGATTTTGTCATTCCTGCAAATCCCTTTAATGCAGCTATTGAAGCTTACGAAGTCTAGAATATAACCATGTGCTTACATTCCTTCAAACAATTTGAATGTAGCGGGATTAAAAGTATGGAAAGAGTGTTGGGCTCTTGAGATCATCTTCTTACATATGGAAAGGGTTGTCTTCGCCGAACCCTAGATGATAGGTCAATGGTGGTGTTAAGTTTCCTAGAGGGAGCTGTGACTTTTCCCCAACTGCAACTCTACCCCAGCTGCAACTCTGCCCAGCATGCATGCCCCAGCTGGAACTCTTTCCTCGACTAGAACTACACCCTAGGCTAGAACTCTGCTCTTGGATGGAACTTTTCCCTAGTTGGAACTTGCTCTGGATGGAACTTTTAAATGCTAGAACTGTGCCCCAGTTGGAACTATGCTCTGGCTAGAACTTTTCCCTGGCTGGAACTGTGCCTCGGTTGGAACTCTGCCCTGGCTAGAACTCCACCCTGGTTGGAACTCTGCCCTAGCTGAAACTTTGTCCCAGCTAGAACTATGCCTTGGCTGGAACTCTTCCTTGGTTGGAACTTTTCCCTGCTGGAACTCTACTTCGACAGGAACTCTTCCCTATTAGAACTATGCCCCGACTGGAACCTTTCCCCTGGCTGGAAATTTTCCTCCTTAAGAATCCAAATATATAAATATTTGCTAGCTCAATACATTCAACAATGCATGAAATTTTGTTTGAAATTTCCAACAAAATCGTATGGCCTAATGTTGTCACATACAATGTAATTGTTGATGGTCTTGGCAAATAAGCCAATTTTGAGGGTATAAAATTTCTCCATGAAATGTCCAACAATTTTTTTTCCCTAATGTTGTTGTGGTAATAAGGTCTTTATTCCTATGAGAAGCAGCTATCTCCAAATGGATCAGGAACCACTTTAAGGACCTTTTTCGAGTTGCTCCTCACGTGGGGGTCTTGAGAATATCTTTGACTTGGTTTTTTATGGAATGCTCCACTATAGGAGGGTTGCTTACACATTTTTCATGCCAAATCATTGGGACATCCCACATGTAGAGCTTCATTACACCTTCATGCATAATTTTATTTACGAAGTGTTCCACCTTTGAGAACATCTATTGCATTTATGATAGAGATCACCACTTGAGCATCATTTTGGAGGATCATTGGAATTTACTTGGAAATTTTCTTCTTTTATGGATGCCCCCCCCTTTATTGGATGATTTTGTTGGGATTTGGAGTGTATGTGGCATAACCACCTCATTTCTTTATGCATTATTGAACTTTCCACCTTGGTGAGTTAGTGGAAAAGGCTTTCTTTATGATCTCTTGGAATATATCTAACGATCTAATATTATTTAAAGGGTTATTGAGTCTATAACTCTATATAAGAAGCTTTTCCCTTTGCTTTTGATGTTGTTGATGAGATATTGAGACACTTTTCCCTTTGCTTTTGATGTGGTTGATTGGATATTGAGAGTTACATTTATTTTGGAGAGGTTTGGGAGAATTATGGAGACTATCTTGTTAAAGTCACACAACATTGTTTTGGCAATATAAACCTTGGGCATGGTGCTAAATCCTTCTCATGAAAACATTGGTGGTTTGATCCATTTAATGTAAATTTGGTACATTGGAATAAATTTTATGGTACTACTTTCTCTTTCTTTTAGGCTTTTGTATTGGTTTAAATATTTGCGAATTGCATTTTAGGAGTGATTCCAAGTTTTATTACTTCCATTGCTAGATTTTATGTCAAGTCACTTGCTAAAGGTGCAACTCTAGGGAGAGCCCTTTCAACTAATCTAAACTCTCATATTAAATGTTTAATTAAATCAATTAACACTTACAAAATACCGCCTTAACCTTGAGAGCTCGTCAAAAGTGAGGAGAGAAGTGTATTGAGGTGATAGTGGCTTACCCAAAATAGAATTTGTGGATTATGACTTTCTCCACTTAAATGTAAATTGGATTGGTAACTAAAAGAGTGAAAGAGTTATTGTGGTAACTGTGGGTAACCTTTATTCATGACCTTAGGGTTGCAATTGTGTTTTAAATCTTTACCATTTAAAGTGTGTATTTGGGAAATAAGTTGAAATATCTGATAGTATACATTTTGACCATAATCCTGTTTGCATACTTCCATACAATATATAACAATATTCTATATATTGGTAGTTTAAATTTTAGTGGGATAAAATTAAAGGAGAAGTGGGATAAAAAGCATCATCAAATAATAACTTAAGATCACTAAGCCAGAAATGGGAAGAAATCATTATTAAATAATAATAATTTGTTGATCACAATGGCCTCATATGAAAGTGTGAAATAGCCTAATTGCCACTTTTTTGTTTATTTTTCAAAGGTTGAGGAGAATGCAAGTATTGTCTTGAAGCCAACCATCCATATCGATAAATAGTACTATGCATTCTTGTTCGAGCATTTGGTGATAAGTGAAATTGGATATTGAGTACAACAATAATTAGGGAATGGGAACCAATGGCCAAAACGTTTTTCCCATTCTGTTCAACAGTGCCGAAGTGATCACAAGGCTTAACAACAAACGTAACTTTGGTTGTGCGTTTACCTAGGACATGAACACTTCGAGTTCAATTAGTCGTTTTTGTGGAGTTCCTTTATGGGTTGTAGGAGACTTGGAATACAATAGCACTACATGCCTGCCATCCATTTTATCAGGGTTCCACACAAATATGGAGGATCTGAATTTTAACTTCCTGCAAGGGGTGTTCTCCACTCTGACATGAACTTTTCCTCTGTTACCAAGGGCTTCAACATGCTCAATTGTCACATTTAGATCAATATTCTTGATGGCCATGGAAGAGAACTTGTAGGAGTATCTTGAGTAACTCAGTCCCTCACCAAATTCAAACACTTTCTTCCCTATGTAAAATCTGTATGTTCGACTCAGATAGCCTGTATGATGATTGGGACACATGTTCATGCTTGTGATCAGTGTCTTCACAAAATATTGAGGGTACCATGTCATAGGAAATCTCCCACCTAAACAGTAATATAAACACATAACTTTCAAGTACATCATTTTTGCTGCAGTAGTTTTTGTTTTTAATCAAAAGAAACTGATAGTCCAATGTAAATCTCAAATTCACAAAATGAGAACAAAACAAATACATTACCAATGGCAAAGAGGCATGGGAGTTCTAATGCTTTGCTCCATATCATCATTGATAGTAGATTTCATTTTACACCAACTCTTTCCTGACTCAACTTTGGTCAACAAAATAAACATAAAAGGCATCAACAAATCAGGGCATTCCATCCTTGTAATTAGGGAAAACATCAAACTGCTAACAAGGGTGATTTAGGTCATGAGGTGTCCCTGGCTTTCAAGATCATCAGAAATGTGGAATATTGTATATTTTCTGATAAACTGTTGCAATCGAACACTAAAAAAGCCTCGTATAAACTTCCTTGCATTGTTGCAACAGCTCATAATTTTGTTGTGAAACATGAACTTGAATCTGAACTTTTAGAATTTATTTCTAATTAACTGCTTAGAATGCCTAAAGATTCCACCATCTCCATATATTGTATCTTCAAGGAAAATAAAAAAATGTTAATATAATTTATAGTTGATCTTTGCCATATCCATGAATTAAAATGGTATTTAAATTTATTACAAAAAGGAATCAATGACATTGGATGTGAACTAAGTTATAAAAATCACAATCCAATTTAAGAAAAAAAATGTGGATAAGCACTACTAAATAGTAGCAAACGACATATCAAGAATGTAAATCCTAAATGAAACGAACTTCCTTAGAGACATTCAGAGTTAGGATTTCAATGGAGAAAGTCAAAGGGATAACTCCATAAGGAGAAAGGCGCTACGCGAAATTGTTCAAGGACAGGGAAGTTGTTAGAGAGGAGGCATCAAATTCTAGCCTTCAAGAACAATTGTTGCAAATAGAGAAAGCCAAGACAGAATCACTGGTTAGCTAAATATTCAAGAAGATCCAATGGATTCTGAAATGAGTTCAACCAAAAATGAGGAACAACTCATCATCACTTAGAATGGCATCTTCAGGAGCAGTGCAGCCATCACCAATGTAAAGGGAAAATAGAACCAACAAATCGGTCTTTTGTTGGAAGATCCAATCAAGACTTGTTCCTATTAAAGAGGAGTGGTAGCCACCAGAAGAAGCAGTTAAAGATCAGGAAAATTGAAATGCTAATTGTAGGATGCTCCTTCAGAATTATTTTTCAATTTACTCGTCTATTGTAATTGTTTATCATGGAAAATGTCACTAACATTTTTGTTAAATTTCAGAAAAGGAGGTTTTCCAACAAGGACATAGGAAATAATAGTATAACGAATACTGTATTAGAGTTCCATGATTATCTTTTCCAAAGTTTCTGCAGACAGTTGGTCTTCTAGTTCACATTCTATCTAAGATTTTTGTATTTTACGTACTCTGCAACTCCAGAAATGGGGCCTACAATCTGATATAGTAAGTCCTTTTTCTTTTTCCGTGAAACAAAGAATGTAAATTTGTCTATAGTGATTTGTACAATAAACCCTTAGATCTAAACAGGTATCATAAATGACAACCATACTAATGGAGTGCTTATTTTTCAAGTCACTTTCAGACTTGTAGAGTCAATCCTTTCCGGGAAATAGTTCCTATCCTAGAAGTAACCAGATCCTTATGCTCCTCTAGATTTCAATAGTCTAAACAACTGCAAGACTAGAGACCAAAATTCCTCTTTAGAATTCATCTAGAACCTTCATAAATTTAGTTGAGACTATATTACAGTTAGTAACATAGTTGTTTTATAGTTGACCAAAGACCAATGCAAGAAATTTAGAGCATTTGTCCATGAAAACATAGGGAGGGAGCATCACATTTAAAGGGGAGAGCTTTCTTTCAATATCAAACTAACCACTATTGCTAGGGAACCGAAGTAACTACATTAAACAGTAGAATTTGACATTATCAAGGATTTTTTTTAATTAAAGCAGGTCAACATTCCTGACATTTGTGTCTCAGCAAGGGATCATATGGCACATAATTTTGTGGATTTCTTCCATGGTAACAAACCAATAGAAGCATTTTCAAAAAAATGGGAGTAGCCTTAGGCCTCCATGTGGTATGACAAATACAATTTCACCATTAGGCAGATGAGGAGCTCCTAGAATATTATTATCAGTGAACATCAGAAGACCTAAATCTATGTCAATCAATGGTCTTGCCAAGAAGTTTAGAGAATTTAACAGAAGGTTATAATTGTTAGATAAAAACTTCTGATTTTGAAAAATGTGGAATGAAACTCTAAAATAGAATTGAAATAGAAATGCCAAATAGATCATACCTCCATCCATTGATGCTACTTGTCTTGCTGTAGAAGTTTTCCCTGTTCCACACAAGTTTAGCTTTATCATGTACGGTACTTCCAAGCTCTGCTTTCTCTTTCTTGATGGTGTAAAACTGAAGGGGATTGAGCTAGTGAGCTTGGGGACCAAACAGGTGTTTAATAGCCAAGCTTCCATCAAGCTTCTGTTAGCTATGTGTCAATTGTTCCATAGATCTAGGTAGAGAACCCTAGATGGACCAATCCAAAAGCTCCCAGCAAGAAAACAGTTTCTCAAACTAGAAATCAGTTTTAGTGTGGTTGATAACCGAATGAACCGTCGACAGTTTTGAGGAGCCGCTGAATGCTGGATGTGGATGCGGGAGCTTACATTCTCCCACTTGGTCCATACTTCCAAACTTAATGTCTCATCTTAAAACCTATTGACAATCTGTATTAAGTAATAGATACAAGAATCATGGCAATAAGTCCTCTTATGACAAGTATTACCTTCCATGAATTACTATGTATAAATTATTGCTATTTTAATTTATGTGGCAACAATTTCATAATGAATAAGCCTTATGTTCATTCTTGGTCCTCATAGGTGAATTTTCTCAAATTAAATTAAGGTGCACATATGTATGAGAAAAAACAGCACAGTAATTAAGAATTTCATTAAAATTAACATTGTCCATACAATGAGAAACTACATAATGGAACCAAGTCCCATATTCATTACATGATCCTTGAATTTAAATGGTGGCATGCCCTTAGTCAAAGGATCAACGATCATCAACTCAGTGTTGACGTGCTCAATGACCACTTTCTTTTCTTTAACACGTTCCCTTATGGTTAAATACTTAATGTCGATGTGTTTATTTCGACTCCCACTTTTGTTGTTTTTATCCATAAAAACAACAGCTGAATTGTCGCAATACATTCTCAATGGCTTAGAGATAGAATCCATAATTCTAAGCCCAGAAATGAAACTCTTAAGCCATACACCATGTAAAGTAGCCTCAAAACAGGAGACGAACTCGGCTTCCATAGTGGAAGTGGCAATCAAGGTCTGCTCGGCACTCATCCATGATATAGCTCCACCGACCATCATAAAAATGTAACCTGATGTTGATTTACATGAATCAACACATCCAGCAAAGTCAGAATCTGAGTAGCCAATTACTTCTAAATTGTCCGTCTGTTTATACATAAGCATGTAGTCTTTAGTTCCTTGAAGATACCTCATTACTTTCTTTCCAGCTCTCCAGTGGTCTATACCTGGATTACTTTGATATCATCCCAACATTCCCACAACAAATGCAATGTCAGGTCTTGTGCAGACCTGAGCATACATTAGGCTTCCGACAGCAGAAGCATATGGAATGTTCTTCATTTGTTCCCTTTCAAGGTCGTTCTTCGGGCATTGGTTCAAATTGAACCTATCACCCTTCACAATGGGAGCTATACTTGGTGAACAATCCTTCATCTGAAATCTCTCTAAAATTTTATTAATATAGGTTTCCTGAGACAGACCCAAGAGGCCTCAAAATCTGTCTCTATAGATCTTAATGCCAATGACATAAGATGCCTCACCGATATCCTTCATATTGAAATTTTTAGAGAGGAATTGTTTCACTTCATGCAGCATACCCTTATCATTGGTTGCTAGCAAAATGTCATCCACATATAAAACAAGAAAACAAATTTTACTCCCACTAACTTTCAGATATATACATTGATCCATAATGTTTTCTGCAAAACCAAAAGAAGAAATAACATTATGGAATTTCAAATACCATTGGCGGGATGCTTGTTTTAAACCGTATAAGGATTTCTTGAGCTTGCAAACCAATTGCTCACCATCACTAGAGGGGAATCCTTCAGGTTGTTTCATGTAAACCTCCTCCTCTAGATCTCCATTTAGAAAAGTCGTTTTCACATCCATTTGATGCAACTCCAATTCGAAATGGGCTACTAATGCCATAATAACGTGCAAGGAATCTTTCTTAGATACAGGAGAGAAAGTATCTGTGTAGTCGATTCCTTCTTTTTGAGTGAATCCTTTAGCAACAAGTCTAGCCTTGTATCTCTCAATGTTGCCCAATGAATATTTCTTTGTCTTAAAGACCCATTTACATCCAATGGCTTTTGCACCATTAGGCAACTCAACAAGACCTCAGACTTTGTTACTCTTTATAGGATTCATCTCTTCCTTCATGGAATCGTACCATGATTCTGATTCTTTGCAATTCATGGCTTGTGAAAGGGACTCGGGATCATTTTCGGCTCCAACATTAAAGTCAGATTCTTGCAGATACACAACATAATCATCAGGAATTGCTGATCTCCTTGGTCTAGTAGATCTTCTTAATGTTGTATCACTATCTTCTTGAGAAGTATGTGGTTCAACTCGTTGTTCAAGAGTTCTTGGAAACTCTTGAACTACCTGATCTACTAGAATGTCGTCAGCAGCTTGTGGAACTTCAACAATTGGTTGTTCAACACCAGTTTGTACTTGAGGGGTACTGTGAACAATAACCAATCTATCACTTGAGGTGGAAGGATGAGATTCTGAATGATCCTTCTTGGAAACTATGTTCCTGGTTAGATCGCTCCCACTGATCAAGTCATTTTCAAGAAATTTTTCATTTCTTGATTCCACAATCCTAGTGCCGTGAGATGGACAATAAAATATGTAACCTTTAGACCTTTCAGCATATCCAATGAAATACGCACTAATGGTCCTTGGGTCCAGCTTCTTTTCTTGTGGATTATATATTCTCACTTCAGACGGGCATCCCCAAACGTGCATATGTTGCAAACTCGGTTTCCAACCTTTCCATAATTCAAATGGCGTTTTAGGAACGGCCTTGGTTGGAACTCGGTTTAATATATACACTGCCATATTAAGTGCTTCAGTCCACAAGGATTTAGGAAGATTGGAGCTGCTAAGCATACTCCGCACCATGTCCAATAAAGTTTGGTTTCTTCTTTCTGCTACACCATTCTAGTTGGGTGAATTAGGCATGGTGTATTGGGCAACAATCCCATGCTCTTGAAGAAATTTCGTGACCCAAGTGCTTGTCCATATTCTGCGTATCTACCATAATATTCTCGACCTCTATCTGATCTCACGATCTTAATTTGCTTGCCGCATTGTTTCTCTACTTCAGCCTTAAATATCTTAAAGGCATCTAATGCTTCGTTCTTTTTATGAAGCATGTAGAGATACATATATCGTGAGTAATCATCTATAAAAGAGATGAAGTATCTCTAACCATGTGAGTCCATCTCTGGACTACATATATCAATATGTATGATCTCTAATATGTCCGAACTCCTATTGGCACCTTTCTTTAATTTGTTGGTCTGCTTTCCTTTTATGCAATCCACACAAGTCTCAAAATTAGTGAAATCCAGAGTATTAAGTACTCCTTCATTTACCAATCTTTTAATTCTTTCTATGGAGATATGACCTAACCTCCGGTGCCATAATTTAGAGGAATCTTCATTAATAACACATCTTTTAGTGCCAATGTGAACATGCATTGAATCATAAGTGACATTGTTTTGTAAATTAACGCGGTAAAGACCATCAGACAAAATACCATTCCCAACATAATCAGATTTATAAAATAAACTGACTGATGTTTCTGAAAAGTTAAAGGAATATCCAAAAGGTACAAGTCTTGAAACTGAAATCAAGTTTCTAGAAAAGCTTGGAACATAAAAGATATTTTCTAATTCTAAAACAAAGCCACTACTTAAAGTTAAATAGCATGTTCCTATAGCTTCCACATGCGAGCCCATCTTGTTGTCTGATAAGATGCTTTGCTCATTTCCCACTGGCTTCCTTAGGCTTCGTAAACCCTGCAAGGAATTCGAAATGTGAATTGTTGATCCAGAATCAATCCACCAAGTGTTAATATTGACATTGACCATATTAGATTCATAACAAACAAACGAGATTGCATTACCTTTGTCCGCAAGCCATTTCTGAAATTTTTTGCATTCCTTCTTCATGTGTCCCTTCTTTTTACAAAAAAAACACTTGGAATCGTTCTTAATATCAGTTTGGCGAGGTACTTTACCTTTCCCTTTCTTATTGGCTTGAGATTTGCCCTTCCTATGCGTTGCCAGCATTGCACTTTCTCCCAGTTCCATCACCAGTATTTCTTCCTCTTGAACACACATGGTCATGAGTTCATTTATGGACCATTTATCCTTATGTGTTTTGCATGAGATTTTGAAAGGTCCATATTGTTGCAGAAGGGTGTTCAGGATGTAGTGCACCAAGAAAGACTGATATTTCAACCTCGAGTTTCTTCAATTGAGCCACAGTGTCCCTCATTTGCATGATGTGTTTGCGCACACCTTTCACACTGGTGAGCCTTAAGGATGAGAACTTCATGATTAGGGTGCTTGCTAGTGCTTTGTCTGAAGTGACGAATTGATCATCAATGGATTTTAGCAAATCTCAGACCCTTTCATGCTGATCAACTGAACCACGAACACCAGCTGAAATTTTAGTCTTAATGAACATCATGCTCAAACGATTAGATGGCTCCCATCGCTCATAAAGCGTGATGTCCGCTGCAGTGCTGGTATTGGTGAGTGCTGGTGGTTCATCTTTCATAATAGCATAATCTATGTCCATCCATCCCAAATGAAGGAGAATTCTCTTCTTCCAGACTTTATAGTTATCTCCCTTAAGTTCAGGGATA
>LPNX010610995.1:101125-137635 GCA_001517045.1 Pseudotsuga menziesii | reverse complement strand
TATATATATATTAATTAATTAGAGATGCTGTGGCTATTCTCTAATTAAAAATCATATAGATCACTAGACATTATTGTTGTTCAGTGTAGCAAAACAAGCTTCAAATGAACAGATCTGAATGAGGGCAAGCTAAGAAATCTAAACTCCACTGTGAGTTCCAGAATTTAAAACAGCTCAATATATATATGTATGTCTATAAGCCCATCTACTTCAAGAAAACGTTCACCAAAATGCTACTTGATAAAATACAGATCTTGGAGACTGGCAGCTTCAACAATGTACAATGTAGCTTCAACAAAAAATTCTCCATGCAAAATAAAAAATTTTGGAATATAAAATCTGTTACTTTCATATAAAATAGATATTCAAAATACCATACACCCTCAAACAATGGCACCTTCATACATAGCAGTAGCAACCTCAAAAAGCTGAGAAGGGGCAAGGGCACTCTTTAAATAGGCTCAGCATGTCATGGCTTGCTACATCAAGCTGAACAATGGTCATGTCAAACTCAATAAGAGACATTGTAAACACGAGCAAGGAAACACCCACTTAATAGACCTCAGAAGTCACGGTAGGTACAGATCAAATCACAAGACAGTCATGACAGCCCTAGATAGGTTCAAACATGGTCACATCTCATCCTTTGCAGGATGCAAACAATCACAGCCTAATCGTAGCAACTACAAACAATCACGACCCAGCCTCAACAGGCTCCCAATGGTCATGACACAGGATTAACATCCTGCAAACAAACACGACCCATTCCTATCAACACAGAAAAGGATCACGACAACCCTAACAGGTTTGGAAGCACCCCCTCCCAAAGAAAAGTCACGACCAAAATTAAAACCCAACACAAAGGTCACAGTCCACCATAAGGAGGTCACGACCTAGCTCAACACATAGATCGCAGCTTAGTTGAGAAGCAGCGCAAGTCACAAAACAACCCAGCATCAATCAAGGGATCACGACCCTCATCTAACAGCTAGCAGAAGGCCATGACTGAAGCTGGCCAGCCACACAAGGCCATGGTTGAAGTTGCTATAGCACACTAGCAGACAGAAGAAACGGTCACAGCCCGCTGCAAAATAATAGCAGCAACCCTAGAAAAAGTTTAAACAAGCAGCAGAGACTTTGATGATAAGGTGAATATCAGCAGCAAAGACCCTCAACGTCAAGCACAAGTGTAACAACAAACCCTATAGGGGCGACTACATACAAAACACCAAGGCAAAGATAACTATGCTCTGATACCAACTGTTATTTAAAAACTTCCGATTCTGAAAAATGCGGAATGAAACTCTAAAACAGAATCGAAATAGAAATGCCAAATAGACCATACCTCCAGCCATTGATGCTACTTGTCTTGCTGTAGAATTTTTCCCTGTTCCACACAAGTTTAGCTTTATCCTGTACGGTACTTCCAAGCTCTACTTTCGCTTTCTTGATGGTGTAAAACTGAAGGGGATTGAGTTAGTGAGCTTGGGGACCAAACAGGGGTTTGATAGCCAAGCTTCCATCAAGCTTCTGTTG
Source organism: Pseudotsuga menziesii (assembly GCA_001517045.1). Lineage (NCBI taxonomy): Eukaryota > Viridiplantae > Streptophyta > Pinopsida > Pinales > Pinaceae > Pseudotsuga > Pseudotsuga menziesii. Next base: position 136,099 of record LPNX010610995.1, on the reverse strand, counting down.
GCTATGTGTCAACTGTTCCACAGATCTAGGTAGAGAACCCTAGATGGACCACTCCAAAAGCTCCCAGCAAGAAAACAATTTCTCAAACTAGAAATCAGTTTGAGTGTGGTTGATAATCGAATGAACCGTCGACAGTTTTGAGGAGTCCCTGAATGCTAGATGTGGATGCGGGAGCTTACAATAATCTCATCAATGTTTGGAGAAAACCTGGACTTCTCCCAGTAAAGAAGATGGCTACAATTTAAAAAATTGAAATCTATGTCGTTCAATGGTCTTGCCAAGAAGTTTAGAGAATTTAAGAGAAGGTTATAATCTCATCAAAGTTTGGAGAAAACCTGGACTTCTCCCAGTAAAGAAGATGGCTACAATTTAAAAAATTGGAATACCACATGGGATTAGATGAGGTTCCAACAATAATTTATTGCCCCTATTTTTGAGAAAATCCTAATTTCCAATGGCTTGTGTGAGTTCTTGTTGCATTGTTTTGAAAGCATAGCTGCCCTTAAACACATATCAACAAACCACTCTCATTAAAAATACACCAAATGAGGTCTACTAAATTTAAGGAATTCAAGAGTCAAGATCCTTTTAAAAGTTCTCTTGCTTATAGAAATGAAATCCAAATGTTTTGATTGTTGTCATGGGATTCCTTCTCTCGTTTTGTGATAATATTTCATGTAACAAGTTTCACTTAACAATCTGAAAACATAGCGAAGAATAATGTCTTAGCCATTTCACTAATGGGGAAGGAATATTGTAAAATCTAGACGTATAAAATCCCAATGGTATTCTTTGAAACATCAATACATGGATGGAGTGATAAGATACCTGGATTGTAGTCACCAAAAATAATCTCTGCAAGTGCCTGGCCACCAGCTTCACTGGGGTAACCTCCCCAAATAACGCTGGAGATGAGAGGATCATTTACGTGCATTTACTGCAAACGACACATCCATTGGATCGCGAGAGAGGATGACAAGCACAACAGGTGTTTTGATAAACTTCTTGGCCTGGGAGAGTCAAATTTATTCGATCTTGTCCCTCCCTTTCCTGGGTTTGGTCTAATCCAACAACTACAACCACTTCATCCGCTTTTCTTGCAGTCTCTACGGCTTCACTGACCATATTGTCAGAAATGCGTGCCAGGTCCTCACACCCAGGTGAATACAAAGCGTTCCTGACATATCTCTGACATATCTCTGCAGGCCTTGTGGTGTTACATGGAAAACCTGGACATTGAGTGGATTATTACGTTTAACTACCTACACGGACACACGCGTATTATATTGCAAAATGAAACAACCATACTGAATGATTATATGTGTAACAAGAGTGACCAAAGTAGTTTCCTAGCAGAGTAGTTGCATTGTTGGCATTAGGCCCAATGACAACCAATCACTTGGTTTGTGTTTTTGACAGCGACAAATGTCCACTGTTCTTGAGAAGCACAATGCCCTGTCTTGCAGCTTGCAATGTCAATCAATGATGTTCAGCAGAGCACACATCCTGCATTGTAAGTTTTTCCTCCAGTCGGTGGCTTAGATCGCCATCAAAAAGCCCAAGACGCATGATCTGAGACGATTGGCTTCAATTATTTGTCACATAGTTAAACTTTTGCGCCTGGGCCCGGCAATCGGCGGGAGTTTGAATTGGGAAAGAGGAGGGACGTGGAGAAGGGAGACAGCGATAGACAATTATTTGTCACATAGTTAAACTTTTGCGCCTCTTTTGCGCCTGGGCGAGGCAGAGGACCGGCAATCGGCGGGAGTTTTGTTTGAATTGGGAAAGAGGAGGGACGTGGACAAGGGGAGACGGCGATAGACAGCGGGGTTAGCGATGACATCAGACTGTGCACGACGAAGGAACAGAGTTTTGGCAATCCACCGGGTGCCGGCGACGAGAAGGAAGACGTGTCCAATGACCGAAGGGCCGGCGCGACGATTGCCGCCAGGCAAAATCGTCGCGTCGCGTCGTTAGCGTACTCCATATTCAACTGTCAAATCTACTTTTTACGATTTTTAAAGCAGGTAGATGTTAACCTGTAAACTTCTCTAGACTACGTGTCAAATACGTCCCCGAAACCATCAAATTGCAACGGTGTAACCATCTCGGTATTTGTAGAAGGTATGCAAACCTATGTTGATATCAAAAGCACATTTCACATTTCCTGGAAGAGATGGGAGCATTGTCCGGTTTAAGAAGCTCGCAATTTAATTCTCTGATTCCGTCTTGGATCATGCCGTTTATATGATCCAGAGCTTCTTCCTCCAATCCTCTGTTTATCCAGGATTTTCTTTCATATAACACGATATACAAGAAGCTTCTTCTCCACGGGCCCTGTCCGCCTGCATTCATCACGCCAGTGTCATAATCATCATTCAAGTAATTAAAACATGCTATGTCATAGCATACTAATCTTGCATGTGCATTTAATTTTGACATACCAGTTTAAGTAATACCTCGTAACGGAGGGAGCAGGATAAGCGTTCACCAAATCGCCCCCGACTCGCTGGAATCCGGCAGATCAATTTTGGGGTAAATCATACTTTCGAGGAATTAAATCGTAATTTTAATCATTTGGGTAGTTTTAAAATGCCCGATTTAGTATAGTAAGAGCTAATAAAATTAGTAGAATTCCAAAATAATGAAATAAACAATTTCACAGCAAACATTTGACTGATTTTAATAAAAAATAGGCCGGAAAAACGGGGCGATTTGGTGAACGATTATCCCACGCGGTAACGGAGTGTGTCACCTCGTAATCGAAGGATCGAACATGCGCGTTCATTGAGCTTGGATGGAAAGTCTATTTTATGCAGGATGTTTTCAGGCAGGGTAATGTCCAACGTGAGTATGGGTTGCAAACTTGCAACGTTGCTATGCTATGAACAGAACTAACTTTCCCGTTCTCGAGGTACTAGTGAAACGGTGGCAGACAACCGGTGGGAAGCTCCACTCTGCTTCTTTAATTTAAGATAAGAACCAACGTAAGCCTCGAACTCCACACACGATGCAAGTTAACTAGTGATCGAGAGCTAAGCACCCTGGAGACTCTTAAAGAGTCTGTCAGCCTCCCCACATGGATTGGAAAAGCGCATTGTTAAACAACCGAGGTCAGCCCAAAGCAAGGTTTTTGTTTAAATTTTGAATTAATAAATAAATTCAATCAAATAAATTCTAGAAAATATAACTAACCAAAACAATATTTAACATGTTGCAGAGCATTTAATACAGCTATAAAAGGCTTGATGATGGTTGTATCTTGATTGGATCTTGCCAAAGACCATCAAACCTACTAAAGTCTTATTAAATTAAATGCTCTTCCAGAACTGAAGCTCAAATGCTGTCATCCTAGATCATCCTAGATCGTCGGAGGGAACATTTTTAGTACATATAGTTTAAAACATATAGTTGATCAAATGTTTTAGCCAGACTTTTAAGTGTATGTTGGTTGTAGCTGGATGCTTAGCTCTACTACCGAGGAAAATAAATTAATACATGGGCATGAGATTTTGTTTCTTCAAACATATACATCTTATCTATTAACAGCCTGTCCAGCATAGTTGAGCGGGTCTCGGCCTTGTGACAGTTCAGCCTGTACAACCTCTCGTGCCTTCTCATTTACTTTTTCGTAAAGCACCATGTACACCCTTTTATATATTCTCGAAGAAATTCTGATGCCGACGGATCCCATTTGTTTCATTATTAATTATATGCACAAATTTTGGTCAGGTGAATTAATTTTAAATACATTGAATTGTTCATCACTACCTCTTAACTGCAGCTGTAAAGAGTCGGAGCTTGTCTACTGTTCCAAAGGTATCGTGACACATTTTGACAAAGACCGGTGTGAATGCAGAATGTTTAGGCTCCATGTAGAATTCCTCTTAACGATGTCGAATGAAGGTTAGTTCAGGGAAACCCGATTCTTTCCACCATCTACACATACAAATGGCATGGATTTTACTCTACTTTACTGATCACTATGAGAAAATATTGTAACTCTTTCTGTTGCAAAGAGTGGAAGATATTGAACTCCAATTTCGCAAGTTCTAAAAGTTTCTCATTGTTCATCTCTGGCGATCTGAAAACAAATGCGACAAAGAGTTAATTAAAAATAAAAAAGAAACGGAAGGTTAGACTTCTTCGATAGAGGCTGGAAAAGGAAGACACCAAGTTCTACTTTTTAACCACAATGTCACGTGCTTTAATTAGTTAGAAAAATATGGATGAAATAATTAGATGGGTTACGTCAATAATAAGTCCTGCATGATATATTTTGAAAGAAAGATTGGTTAAACAAATGAGTTTTTCTCCTGTACAGAAACTTCATGAATACTGATATTGCATAGCCTTCTCAAACATAAAGAATATGTGCAATCATTAGCTAAGTTTTAAATCTAATTATCTTTTGAAGTTGTAGAAAAACATTTGGGAAAACTATTTATGTTAGCTAGTTATGCTTTGTATATGTGGTTAACGTTTTTGTTGTTGTTCACCGAACTGGATTCGGATTATGTGAAGAGATTAGACTTTCCTTTTCAATTAAAAGTTTTAAAAAAAAACGTAAACCATATTTGTAAATGATAAAAATAAATATATATAAAAGTCAAAATCATGTAATAATATTTAGATGATACTATGCATCAACCATGATAAATTCACTGCAGAAAATTCCACGGAAAATTGCAATACCTGATATTCAAACTGAATCAAGGTATGATCAGCTCATCATTCACAACATTTATTACAAAGGGCTCCACAAGAGCATCATGTCACTTACAAGAGTAGAACGTGGGTGGGGAGGGTAACATTCATTCCTCCCAACCACCCAAGCTACATCCATTTGACACAGAATGGGAACTTAACCAATACATCTAAATGATAACAATGTCAAAAATTATGTAATAAGACGATTTAAACTATACTTGTAAATGATCAAAATGTCAAAATTATGTAAAAATGCACTTAACTTTGTGAGAAACAGAGTGGAGAAAATGCAATGAACTTTGTGGGAAACAAAGTGGGATCTATAAAGTGCAGCATTAAGATCAACCTAACTAAATAGCGTTCCAAGCTATAATGATAATAGATATATTTAATATATATGATTAATTATAATTAGTATTTAATTATTTTTAGTTATAGTTATAAAATAAATAATAAAATTTATAAAATTGTATATATATAAAATAAATATAAATAAGATATATCTAAAACCATAAATTATTTAAGAAAATAAGAAAAAAAAAGGGTTTTTTACCTCCGGAAAGGCAATGAGAACGCTTCTGATTTCACACTCGAGTTGATTGGCGGTAGAGAAAAACCTCCCCTGTTGGTTTTTGAATCGTCCCGACACATCTGAGAAATGTATAATGTATCTACCTATCAATATTTACGATGGTTGTAGCATCTTTTGTTACTTTTGGAAGTATCCTATTCCTAGCATCTTAAGCATCTTTTGTTCCTTTTGGAAGTATAAGTATCTTTTGGTTTTTATCTACCAAGTATTATATATGAGATTTTATGTTTTACATGAGAGTTTTCATAGAGGTTGATGGCAAAAAAGTTATTTATAAGAGTTCTTATTAGAGGTTGTTTGATGAAAATAAATGGTTGAACTTTTATTTATAAAGATTAAATGAAAATTAAAGTTGTTAATTGAGGAAAAATAGATAGAAGCTATTTTGAAAAAAAAAAGGATAACAAATCTTTTTTTTAGAATATTATAGCTTAAATTTTTTTTAAGAAGATAGGAATATTTTGAAAACAAAATGAATTTTTTTTTCTTTCTCAAATATTGTATATCTCATTTTTGTTGCATAAAAATTAGTGTCATGATATAATTTTATTATATTGACAAAGGTTGTTAGTTGACAGCTAAAGTTATTCACAAGAGAGAGAGCGCCATCCAATAGTTCCGCTCTCTTCGAGGGAGAGTCTATCTATTGGTGGATAAGTTAAACATTTAATTGACCAAAAATAAATTGAAAAATTAATAATACATGAGCTATTATGAGTTTTTTTTAAAAGAATGAGAAAAAAATAAAGAAATGAGAAACAAGCTATTTTGTTGTTCATAAGTAAATATTGCATATCACTTACACCACGGCTTACACAAAATTGCAATCAACATGTCTCAGAGGGCTTACACTAACAAATAATAACTTTAACATATAAATAGCAGAGTTATATGAACTACCACCATTACAAAAACTCCCATCATTAAACCAACCTCTTAGTTAAATATGGTTTTACCATACAAATTTTGAGAGGGGTTATTGTTATTACTATTTCAACAATCTTTACCTTGAGAATATTTTACAATGTAGCAACTTTTCTAACATTATTGGTTTTGTAAACATGTCTCCACAATTTTCTTGAGTATAGACTTTTTCAAGGGATACTCCACCTCCATCAATAATCATGCTTACAAAATGGTATTTAATAGCAATTGCTTGGTCTTGCCGTGATAAATTAGACTATTAGCCAAGTGGATTGCACATTAACTATCATAAAATACATTCAAATTTTCATGTATGTTTTCAAACTCACCCATACACCCTTTAACCAAATTGCTTATATATATATAATCCTTAATAGATCTTTTAGATCCAACAAATAGGTCCATGTGCAAGGGTAAAGACATAACCTAGAGTAGATGATCTCCTTTTGTATAAAACACTTGCAAAATTTGAATCAACATATCCACAAATTGTATCAATGCAACCTTTATAGGTGATACAATAATCACTTGTTCCTTCAAGATAATGAAGCACTCATTTCACTACTACCCAATGCTCTCTACCTGTATTTTCCATGTATCTACTAACAACACCAACTTGATGTGATATATAGTCTTTTACATACCATCACATATGTTAAATATCCTACTACGCTAGCATGCGATACACGAGACACAATATTTTTCTTCTTTACTACTAGGACATAAACTTGAAGAAATCTTAAAATGGGAAGCCAAAGGCATTTTTTACTGGTTTCACATTGATCTGCAAACTACAGGATCACAACCTACCTATCTCACCAATACAGATCTCCTAAAAAATTTCTTATTTATATTCATCAATTTACATTTTCCCAACAATCTAAATGACAACCATTTATAACACTGTAATTTATCAATGTTGGCCTGATTTTCTGACCTAGGCCAACAAGGAGATTATGTCCACACAATCAGCTTCTAGCAGCGTCCGATGTGTTTTGAATAGCAAAATATCGCAGGTTATGGTCCTGCTACCAGCTGAATTTTTCTCTTAAGGAGAAACTAAAATTCAGCAAAAATCTATCCTAGTGTTATTTTTTTGTCTAACTAAACCCTAAAAATTATTTTCAACAACCTAAGGTATCCTACAGTTGCTTTCTTGAGGAAAGTCTTCGATTTTTTGAAGAGTTTTCTAAATATAAAGACTATTAAAATTATTCTAAAAATTACACAAATTTGATTTAACAACTGTTAAACGCAACTATATTATGATAATAATAACTAAACTATCTTAATGGTCCTATCTATCCTATCTCAGCTCAGAGCGATTTTGAATATTATATTAATTATTAATTAATATAAGGATGAACAGAAGGATAAGGAGTAAGATCTAAACACAAATATTTAAACATTGCTCTTTAAATCATTATGCTATAAAACGACTTATGAGAGAAACTGAAATAAACAATTACTTCTAATTTGTTGAAACGTTTAATCAATTAATAACTAATAACCAACATTAGACATTTGAATAATAGATAATGTTTAGTATGAAATCATTGTCAAAATACAAATGATATCTAACAGACATAAATATATATTCCTATATCTTGAATTTTCAACAAAAACACTGATAAATTCAGTCAAAAGACATACTAATTCAAATACAATGTTGTGTTGACAAAGTGAAATACTTATAAATAAACACAAGCATAACAAAGTATACTGTATTAATATTAAAATAGAAGATCATATACTAAAATTTAGAGTGTATCCAAAACAATACCAGTCATGATATAAACTTGGAGATTTCTAGTTACATCCCATTTTCAAAGATCAAACTTCAGTAAGGAAACAAAACCAGCATCAAAATAATATCTTGAAAGTATATATCTCTTCAATCACTCCATCCCCTCTTCTTATCAAAATTACAAGCTTATATAATACTACTAGTCTTTCGATTCAGGTTTTCCATAAATGCCTTTAATGTGATACTAAAGGAGTCCTATTACTATCAAAGAGTATCGAGTCTCTTTTCATCAAACACCTGTCACTAGAAGATAACAATAAAAACGACTAGCCTGAACATTTGTTGGTTTAAAGGAACTGGCAAATTCGTGGTTGTTGTTGAAATTCCAGTCTTCAATGAACAGCCACGTCTTCCAACTAAAATCCAGAATATTAGACACGTCCTAAAACTGTAAAGGATAGCGATGACATTCCCACCTATTTTAAACAAACAAAAGCATCTCATTAAAAACCAATTAAAACAGAAATAACAAAAGAAACCATAACTTATATGTGTGCCTGTAAAATCTACGATTTTACAGGCATGCATAACAAAAAAATTTATTACCTGTTTGACAGAGAAACAACCCATATACTTGAAAATGGGAATAACCATCAGGTTCTATTTTGAAGGTCGACTACTCTTCTGGCTTCAGCTAGTTTGGCTTTAAGCTTGATAATCACTAACTTTTGTTTTTCTACTTGTTCAAGCAGATGTTGATTTGTACCTATCATTGACTTTTTCTCCTTTTTATATTGGTTCTTTTTTATATTCATTTCTTTCCACCTGTTAATCCAGTTCAAAAACTCCTCCCTAAACGTCTTATTTTCCTCCTCTATCAAAGCTGCATTAGATTGACACTGTTTAAGTTGATCTTTCAATTCTATAATCTTGGTCTCGTATACCCTGTCCAGAACTTGTTGAAGAGTTTCTTCTTTGTTTTCGTGACACGAATCGGCTGCTTGAGGAGGATCAAGATTATCTATGTTTTGACCAGATGATTGAAGACTGATAAAAGATGGTTCGGGATCCGAACTACAGGCGTCCATACACGATGGAGCAACTTCTGTCTTACCCAGCTCTGTAATGTTTTTAACCAATTTTGCACTATTATCCTTTATAAGAGTGGGTTCATTTATATGAGTAGTGTCGGGAACTGACGATGGAACGTCGTCCTCAATATGGACAATCAAAGGCTGAGTACCTTGTTGATTAGCCATAGGAACAGAAATTGTAGGTACATTATTCATGCTTCTAGTAACTCTCCTCAAACAAACAAGCACAAGATTTTTTTATTCAAACCCTCCTCTATCACAACATACCTGTGCTAGTTGGTCTAGTTTATGCATAGACTCATTGCCATGTTTACAAGGAGTATTTGGCTCAGAGAGATTTTTATAATCAACAACGTTAATATCTTCATTTTTGGTTAACCTGTCTTTTGTTTTTGCAGGAATACTACAATTTTTATCAGATGGGGATCGGTTCAAAGCTGCTTCAGAGTAACAGGGAACTACGTTCCCAACACCATCATTACTGATACCAGCATTTATTGGTGGATTGGCTTCCTCAAGCCCTTTATCCTCTGATTTAGCCTCAGGAACATTACTAACCTCGGGCTTTACAGTAGCCTTATGTTTCCTACAGGTGTTTGGGGAAGGGTTTGGCCAATATTGAGTCGGCCCCAATTGACATTCAGTTAAAAATTCATCCCACGATTTACCATTCAAAGACAGTTGATGTTGTATTATGATTTTGACTAAACCATGATGAAATAGACTTCTATCAAGATTATCGAAACTTTGAACCGAATGCGACATTTTTTTCATACTTTGCCATAGATAAAACGACAAATTAAGTTTACAGCCTTTTAATGCTAACAGTAGTCTTAGGTGATAATAGTGTAGGTGAGAAAATCGTCCATCGCACGACACATACCTAACCAAAATCTCATAGAAGGCTTGCCATTTTGGCTTCAGGAACTTGAACAAAACCCCTATCTTCAGTTTTGCACTAGCTAGCAATGGCAACAACAAGGATAGACACTTCTTTTTATTTACTTTCCCACCCTTAAACCACCGCTCTCCTGTTTGTGGGAGCCTTGTAGCCTCTGCGATTTTGTCTTTGTCAATGATAAACTAAAAATCCCTAATATGTGCTATGTTTTCCTTCAAACTCAAAGCAAACAGTTTGGTCACCTCCGCATTATGGCCATCAAAGCACCTAAAGAACTGCCCCCATCCAACCTTTTCAAATAGTAGGGCAACCTTCTCATCTGCTTCTACAAGCTCTGACCCTGAGATTTCAAAACGACTCAGCTGAGCCATGGTTTCCTCAATACTATCCTGATTATGAAACAAAATGAATGGAGTTGTGAAGAGGGAAGGGATAGGTATCCAGGTGCATGACATGATGTGAAATATCAAATCTTCACATGCTTCATATCTGATAGATATGAGGGCTCTAAATTTGGCCATTTTAACTGAACTTAGCGATGATAAGTGCTATAACCAATATTCTGTTATGATAAATGCATGACTAGGCACGACTAACAGTAAAACTTAACCAATTCTTCATATCAGGGATCGTTTGATTGATGGATCATAAAGCAAGACATTTATTACACACAGTGGGCATGATGAGCTCGTACATAATTACGAAATGAAATGGATATCAACATTAAATCCTACTGATACGATTCATTAATACATTCACAGCTGTCAGTTAATTGCAAGGTGTTAGCCAAATCTCCATGCCAACGCAGCGATCCAAGTAACAGGTGTTATTTATTTGACATATGGGTCATGTATCTTTGTAAACACTATCAATTGATGGTCTCCTCCAGATTATTCGTGAAAGGTGGTAGCGTTTATTGACATGGCGATATAGTATCAAAACCATACACCCTAATGTTTTGCATTATAACTAATTAATGATCCGAATTAACATTTATGCTATAAAGTCTCATTTTGAAATATAGTTTTATGATTTTACAAAATCCCATCCACTAATATTCCAAATTGAATTCGATAGGATACTAAGATATAAAACCATGTCATATGAAGATTTCGAATGATACTCATTTATTTGCTTTTCACTAACTATATATATACAATTCCACAAAATAATGATATGATATTATGTTACAAATGGAATATGAACCTTTAGGTTTAATAGAGTTTTAATTTAATAATTAACCTTTAGTTCTAGGATTTTCAGAACTTATAATATCTTATCAATAACCAGCTTCAAAATGTGTTTTCGTTGAACCCCAATTAGCATACTATCTCTTTAAATTTCTTAAATCACATATATATAATCAAATAGATTAATTAATGATGAATTGATTATATAAAAATTTATGGAACTGACAGCTGCTAATTATCAAGTTTATGAAAAATGCTTTCATCAGCTTCTAATATGTCACTGGACTTTTCTATAATTGAGAGTACCTTCAGAATCGAAGATTCCGAAGGCACTCTTTTATAATTTTTAATAGGTAAATCATAAAAGAGAGCTGATCTCCCTTCATATTAATGAGAAATGAAAGGGTTGTTGGTGACTGCCAACAAATGGTGACAACCTGGGCAAACCAGTTATCTCTGCTCGTACAACTTACAATGATATAAACGAAATCTTAAAACTTATTAAAAAAAATAAAAAATTCTTTATCTAAATAAAAACCATTATTTTTATTCATATTCATAAGTATAACTCAGAAATATTCCATCTTTTGAAACATAAATTTGGTTAGGGATAAACTTAAAAATATCTTGATCGAAACAAAGTACTTCATAATAAAAATAACCTGCACCATCAGTATAGTATATAGAAATTTATTTTTCCGAAAACTTTCCAGAATCTGTTCCATAAACATAATAATTTTCCTTTTGTTTGTTTTTCTTTTCTTTAAACAATAATTCTGATTGAAGACTACTATCTAGGTATGGTGTCCCAATGTGATAGTATCATTCATGAGAGCTGTCTGAAATAAGCAAGCCGGCTCATGATGAGACCTCTTGTCTTTGAATTTTGAAATCAAAAGCCATCACCCTGGTGATCAGAAATGAAGTTATCCCAGACAGTACTGATGATCATGATTAGGCCGGCTCGTGATGAGACCTCCTATTCTTCAATCAAAATTTATGTTTTCTTTATTCTCTTTCAACTTTTAAATTTTATACAATGAGAGATCATTACCCCGCATGGTGACCAAATGGTAATTTCAGTAATTAATATCACCAGAAAATGAATTAGCTGGCTCATAATGAGACCCCTTATCTTTTGGTTTTAAAACCAAAATCCATTACTAGTTTCCTAATAATGTCATACTAGTGATATTTGTGATTCTGATCAGACCGACTTATTCCTAAGACCTTCCACCTCTCACTTTAGCATTTTATTGATTGGAACAAATTCTAAATTTTTTTCAAATTGTAAACACTTTTGAAGACTGATGGTAGAGATCTGTAATAGTTTTTCAAAAGTACAAGCTTCAAAAAAGACATTAATAAGCTATCCCCATTTTATATAAAAAAATAAAAAGGTGAGGAATAATCTGAGTGACACTTAAAAATAGAATAATGATAGGTCTTTTATAGATTTAAGAAACCTTGATCATCCTAAACAAATTTTTAAAAGATTTCAGTCTGGTATCATAATTTTTAGTTAACGAGCAAACTGACTTTTTTTTTTTTTTAATTAGAAGATTTATTTATTTACATTTATTTCTTCAGCTGTTAACTAAAGATTATTGACTGATTATATACAAAAATTCGACAGTCTGAAATATTTGATTAACAGAATTAGAGCTGACTGTAAAAATAGAATGATGTTTGAAAGTTACATGAGTTTTATGAATTTATCATCATCCTTTAGATTCCATGAACTAAATATAATTCAGTTTATGTATAAAAATATAAATTTATTTACAAACAACAACAAAAATTATATACATTTTAAGATAGAAAATATTAACATAAATATTTTTTTAGGATCAGTCCATTCATTGGGAATGTTTCGAACTGACCTTCAATTGTTTGCAATCGAAAGGTACTTGGACCTATTTTCTCAGCAATAACAAAGGGACCTAACCAAAGCTTCTGAAACTTAGTATGATTTCCCTTTTCCTCGTGAAATCTATCCCATTTTAAAACTAAGTCTCCCACCTGAAATTCTCGATTGGAATTAAAGGATTGATCAAACCAAGATTTCACAATCTATTGATGTTTTGTAAAGTGTTGTTTTGACTTTTCTCTTTCTTCCTCAAGCTTTAGCAGAGTATTAATTCTCTTTTTCATTGCTGGACACTCTTCATCTTGAACAGACTGAGCTAACTATAATGAAGGTAAGAATAAATTCGGTGGTAAAATAGCTTCAGTTCCATATACTAAGAAGAAAGGTGAGTTACCTATAGCAGCCTTAGGAGTCACTCTATCTGCCCAAAGGGCATTGAATAATTCTGCATGCCAATCTCGATGGTGAGCTGAAATAGTTCTTTTGAGAATTTTCAATAAATTTTTGTTTGTTGATTCAGCTAGACCATTTCCATGAGGATGGTAGTTAGCTGAATACTTGATTCTTATTCTCTTCTCTAAAACAAACTGAGTTAACTCAATTGATGAAAAATATGAAGCATTATCAAAGACGAGGGAATCTGGAATACCAAATCTTGTTATGATAAAGAATTCTAAAAATAATATAACCTGATTGGTATTTACAACCCTTAATGGTGCAGCTTCTGCCCAACAAGTAAAATAATCGGTTGCAGTTATTATATATTTGTGTTGCTTAGATGAGGGAGGATTTATTTGCCCTACTATATCAATACCCCATTGCTGAAAGGGTCTTTCAGCTGAAACAGGTTGTAAAGGAAAAGTAGGTTTTTTAACCCTTCCCGCAGCAAGTTGACATTCTTGGCATTTTCTGACAAAAGTATAGGAATCTCGAAACAAGGTAGGCCAATAATAACTAGCCCTAAGAATTTTGTGTGCAGTAGTTTCTCCACCAAAATGACCTCCTGCTGGTCCAGAATGTAACTCTTTCAGAATTAATTCTGTTTCATCTTTATCTGGACATCGAAAGAATACTCCGTCTGAATTTATTCGAAAGAGGACATGTTATCAATTAATAAATAAGGAGAAGATTTCAATCTAAGTGCTCTTTTCTTTTTTGGTTCTAGGTAATCAGGAGCAGTTCCTATTTCCAAAAGTATTCTTATGTCTGTATACCAAAAATCTTGAGGTGGAGGATAAAAATAAATTTCTCTGGTAAGTAAAACCTCATCAATGACAGTTTCAGCATTATCATTAGGTAGATGAGCAGCTTTAGCAGCTAATTTACATAATACTTGACCTTTAACTATTGTCGATGGTTTAATTTCTAAGTCATACTCTTAAAGGGTTGTCATCCAAGGTGCCCTTTTCTCTCCTAAGTCCTTTTGCACTAACAAGTTTCTGATTGAGGAATAAGGGACGATTATTTTTATTTTAGATTTCAATAAATATGGACGAAAATGTTTAACAGCTTTAAAAATAGCAAAAGCTTGTTTATCAACTTCATGATAATTAAGTTCAGCACCTTTGAAATTTGAACTCATGAAGGAGATTGGTACTTCGTTATTTTCCTGATTTAATTGGGTTAAAACTGTTGCATATGAAATATCAAAAGAAAAAGTATACAATATGAAATCTTTGTTAAAATCTGGGCTTAGAAGGCTAGGAGCTTCTGAGATGGCTTCTAAAATGTTCTGAAATGACTCTTTTTCAGTTTGTCCCCAATTAAACATAGCGTCTTTCTTAATCATTTTCTGCAATGGATGAATGATTTCGAAGAAACTGGGAATGAATCTCTTAACAAAATTTATTTTACTGAGAAATGATTGCATTGCTTTCTTTCTAGAAGGATAAGTTATCTTTGAAATGGCTTGGGTTCTTTCAGGATCAATCATGATTCCATGCTTTGAAACCATCCAACCTAATAAGATACCTTCTAAAATAGAAAATATTGTTTTTTAGGATTTAAGGATATTCCAAACTTTCTACATTGTTCAAATACCTTTCTAAGGTGATTAAGATGATCAGGTCGATGTTTAGTATATACAGTAATGTCATCCAAATAGACAACGACTGAATGGTTAATTAAGCCTCTAAAAGAAATATACATTGCTCTTTGAAAGTTTTCCCCAGCATTGATTAACCCAAAGGGCATCTTGCGGTATGTTCCACATGGAGTTCTAAAAACAGTTTTCAATTGATCATCTGGGGAGACTAATATTTGGTTGTACCCTAAGAAACCATCAAGGAGTGATAGTATCTCAGCCCCAGACACCTTTTGAAGAATTTGTTCCATGGGAGGAACTAGGTAAGAACTGGGTAATTATCCTTTTCAGAAGACTTATTCAGATTTATAAAATCTACACATAATCTAATATCCCTGTTTTTCTTCCTGACTAGAACTAAGTTTGCTACCCACTGAGTATGCCTGATGGGAAAAATAATCTTGGCAGCTAATAGTTTATTTAGTTCCTTTTTAATTGTTGAGTGATATTTCCTTAGTTTTTGTTGAAAAGGTTTTGAATCCTATTTAATTGGAATTATGTGTTGCATAACTTGTGTGTTAAAGGTTTTCAGGTCATCATATGTCCATGAAAATACATCCTTAAATTCTTTAAACAATTTTATAAATGCTGTCTTTTCTTCGAGGTTACAATCTACTCCTAGGTTTATAGTTTGAGGATTCAGATCTGTTCCTAAATTTATGGTTTCATACCTCATTTGAGAGCTATTAGTTTTACAATTAGGGACAGATCTAAATTTATCTTGCAGATCAAAGAACTTTTCTAATCTTAGTACTGAATTGGGGACTGGTTTTACCTTTTTGAAAGCCTTTTCAACTGAACAAAAATCATTTATTACCGAAAAATCCCACAGATTTTCGTCATGAGTGACGTCATCTATGGCTGAATATTTAAAGGTATCCTCATTCATCAAAAAATTCAGTACCTGCACATCATTATCAAATACACGCTAGTTAAAAATATTATCACGTATAGAAGGCCTAAAAATCAATTCAACTGAAAAGAAATCTGATGTAAGATTTTCTGACGGAATTAACTTTGATGCTACATTTGCCAACAAATCTGCTTCTTGATTTTGACTTCTAGGAACATAAATTATGTTAAATGCATCAAAATGTGAGATAAGGTTCCATACCTCTCCTTGATAATTCTGTAAATGTTCAGATAGGTAGTGAATGGAGTTACGAACCTGTCTGACGATGATTTCAGAATCACCATATGAAATTAACTCTTTGATGTTCAAATCAATTTCTTTTTTCAAACCTTGTATTAAAGCTTCATATTCCACTGTATTGTTTGTACAATTAAATTCTATCCTACAAGCTATACATGTTTTATTTCCCTGAGGGTCCACCAGTAAGCAACCAGCTCCTGCTCCTTCTTTGGATTTCGCACCATCAAAATATAAAGTCCAAATAGAACTATTCACAACCACTTTTCTTTCTATAATATTCACAATATTCAGATTATCTACATCATTAATGGTTTCCTTGAATGAAGAGTTAGGAAAAATAGATGTCATATTTCTAATTTCAGATTGCTGTTTATTTTCGGAAAAGGCAGAATTTTCAGTTTTAAAATTACCAAATCCCAATTCATACATGTAATTCCCTATAATGCAATTTGAAAATAAAATAGGTTTGCTAGGATCATGCAGTTTTGTGACAGTATGTTTCATATATATTTCTCTATTTATCTTTATCTGATTTGACTTTCCGTTCTTAGGTAACCATAATGTTGACTAGTTTGTGGCAAAGAATCCATTCAGTTGTTGAGACCAATCCCTACTTAAAAATAGCCCATATGCATCTGGAATATCTGCAACAACAATATCTATAATTTGATAAACCGAAGGGTTACAAGCAATCCTAACTAAGACATCTTTCATTTCCCCTACAACCTTCACATTTGTCCTATCCAATTGAGTTATTTGAGAATTTGATGGGACATATTTCCCATTCAATTTCTTGCATACTAGTAAAGGCATCACATTGGAGGATGCTCCGGAGTCTACCATGAAATTATGAACATTCCTATTGAAAATCTCAAAGGTAAGTAAGAATGGAGGTGTGGTTGATTTAGAATTCTTACCTATAAGTGAGGCTTTGTCAGCCATTGCTTTTCCTCTTTCAATTGCTATTGAATCATTATTAAAACTATTTGCAGCAATATTTTGTTTTGCATTAGGAATAATTGAACTCATTGTGGGATTTATAACATCACTATTAAGCATTGGGTAGATTTGAAGAAGGTCATACATACTGATGTTTGCACGTGTCTT
Organism: Pseudotsuga menziesii; assembly: GCA_001517045.1. NCBI lineage: Eukaryota > Viridiplantae > Streptophyta > Pinopsida > Pinales > Pinaceae > Pseudotsuga > Pseudotsuga menziesii. The sequence goes on along the minus strand of LPNX010610995.1, from coordinate 118,728 downwards.
CTTTAAATATTCAATTATATCATATTGTAAATCTAATTTTGGAGCATTTTGAATAGGCTGGGTAATTTTGGTTGATTGAGTCTGTTTTCCATATTGATTTTGTTTATTAGGCTGTGCATTATTGTTGTCATTATTTGTAGTATAACTGGACGAAGCTCCAGGAGTGTTTGCAAATGCTATACTAGGAGTATTATAGGCATGTTGTCCTGTAGGTGGGATTTTACTCTCATATTCTTTCACAAGACTGTCCCAGAAATGACTGTTAACTTGTTGAGGTTCCTCTGATTCTTCATCATTTTCTGATTCCTCTTCTTCTTCGTTTTCAGTTATTTCTTGACTAGAAGGAGTTTTAAACAAAGATAAAACAACTTGAATTGTATTAAAAATATCTTCATTTGTTGCTATGTCGGGTGGTGTATTTTTATTATTTGTATTCGGGTTTTTGTCTAAACTGATTTCTAAAATATCCCCTAGAAAGAGAAGCTTTAGAATTGGTTTTCTTTAACCCTACAACTTCATTGGTTAATGTCTGAATATAATTTTGCAGCTGTTCTATATCAAATGCTTTGTCTTTGTCTGAATTGAGTTTTTCCGTCTTCCTACGAGGAAAAGTATCAGATTTCCCACTTCTATCTAGTTCATAGGACATAGAATCCTTCTCAACTTTAATGGCTTCCTCAAAAGTTTCTACTAATGTTGTTTTCCCAGCTCTCTTAACGAACATCCTAGAATATTTTGGTAAAGATGACGTATAATTTTCAATAATTATATCCTCGGGTGATTGAGAAGCAATTGGAATTTTGTTCTTTAATGTCAGAAACCTTTGATTCTTTCTTTATGCTCCATTTTAATCCTAGATAACTCCAGGGCTAAAAGAGCAGGCGTTTTATCTTCCCAAAATTTATCTAAAAAGGCTTTATTAAATTCACCCCAGTTTGTGATTGATCCCTGTGCTAACGAAAAATACCAAGTAGAAGCTCTTCCTTCAAAAGTTAGAGGAAACAATCGGCAAACTACATCTTCATGCTGAACGTTCAAGGTTTGAACAACTAACATGAATTTGTCGACATGCACTTCTACAGGTTCTTTGTCATCTGGGTTAAACTTAGGGAGGAGTTTATTTGAGTGTTTAGGCAAAGGATGTTGTACACCAGGGACAACTACAACAGTTGTTCTTAGCCAAGGGAGTTGTGGATTAGGTGGAGGATTGCCTCCTCCTCCTATAGGTATGTTTCCTACCATTAGAATTCTTTCAGAACTTGAGGAACTTCCTGAATTGGATGGCCTTGGACTATCAGGTGGTGATTCAGGAGGAGAAGGTGGCTGATCAAAACCGCCTTCTACAATTAGTCTTCTAGCAGTGTTTGTTTGAGTATTTTGCCTTTGATGAATTTCAACCTGATGGTGGGGAGTGCTATCAACTACTTCCAAATCTTGAGTAAGTATGGTCAATTGTGGATTATGTCGCTATTGTCTAGGTAGACCATAATCTATTGGAGATACACCAAGTTGATTAGCATATGCTCTTGTAAGAATATGTCATGATTCTTCTAAAGTTTGAGTGCTTTGCTTAGGAGTAAATGGAGAGGTGACAGGATCACGTTCGAGGATACTCCTAATAGTTTCTATAAATGGTGATCTACTGACTTCTGGAGGATGTTGACTGGTTGAAAATTTTTCATTAGTTTCACTTGCCATTACTCATTAACAGGCCCTCCTTCTAGCGCCATTTGTTGGCCTGATTTTCTGACCTAAGCCAACAAGGAGATTATGCCCACACAATCAGCTTATAGCAGCGTCCGGTGTGTTTGGAATAGCAAAATCTCACAGGTTATGCTCCTGCTACCAACTAAATTTTTCTCTTAAGGAGAAACTAAAATTCAGCAAAAATCTATCCTAATGTTATTTTTCTGTCTAACTAAACCCTAAAATTTATTTTCAACTACCTAAGGTATCCTACAGTTTCTTTCTTGAGGAAAGTCTTCGATTTTTTGAAGAGTTTTCTAAATATAAAGACTATTAAAATTATTCTAAAAATTACACAAATTTGATTTAACAACTGTTAAACACAATTATACTATGATAATAATAACTAAACTATCTTAACTATCCCATCTATCCTATCTCAGCTGAGAGCGATTTTGAATATTATATTAATTATTAATTAATATAAGGATGAACAGAAGGATAAGGAGTAAGATCTAAACACAAATATTTAAACCTTGCTCTTTAAACCATTCTGCTATAAAACAACTTATTAGAGAAACTGAAATAAACAATTACTTCTAATTTCTTGAAACGTTTAATCAAGTAATAACTAATAACCAACATTAGACATTTGAATAATAGATAATGTTCAGTATGAAATCCTTGTCAAAATACAAATGATATCTAACAGACATAAATATATATTCCTATATCTTGAATTTTCATCAAAAACACTGATAAATTCAGTCAAAAGACATACTAATTCAAATACAATGTTGTGTTGACAAAGTGAAATACTTATAAATAAACACAAGCATAACAAAATATACTGTATTAATATTAAAATAGAAGATCATATACTGAAATATAGAGTGTATCCAAAACAATACCAGTCATGATACCAACTTGGAGATTTCCAATTACATCCCATTTCCAAAGATCAAACTTCAGTAAGGAAACAAAACCAGCATCAAAATAATATCTCAAGTATATATCTCTTCAGTCACTCCATCCCCTCTTCTTATCAAAATTACAAGCTTATATAATACTACTAGTCTTTCGATTCAGTTTTTCCATAAATGCCTAATGTGATACTAAAGGAGTCCTATTACTATCAAAAAGTATCGAGTCTATTTTCATCAAACACCTATCACTAGAAGATAACAATAAAAATGACTAGCCTGAACATTTGCTGGTTTAAAGGAACTAGAAAATTCGTGGTTGTTGTTGAAATTCCAATCTTCAATGAACAACCACGTCTTCCAACTGAAATCCAGAATATTAGACATGTCCTGAAACTGTAAAGGATAGCGACGACATTCCCACCTGTTTTAAACAAACAAAAGCATCTCATTAAAAACCAATTAAAACAGAAATAACAAAAGAAACCATAATTTATATGTGTGCCTGTAAAATCTGTGATTTTACAGGCATGCATAACAAAAACTTTTATTACCTGTTTGACAGAGAAACAACCCATGTACTTGAAAATGGGAACAACCATCAGGTTCTATTTTGAAGATCGACTACTCCTCTGGCTTCGGCTAGTTTGGCTTTAAGCTTGATAATCACTAACTTTTGTTTTTCTACTTGTTCAAGCAGATGTTGATTTGTACCTATGATTGAATTTTTCGCCTTTTTATATTGGTTCTTTTTTATATTCATTTCTTTCCACCTGTTATTCTAGTTCAACAACTCCTCCCTGAACATCTTATTTTCCTCCTCTATCAAAGCTGCATTAGATTGACACTGTTTAAGTTCACCTTTCAATTCTATAATCTTGGTCTCGTATACCCTGTCCAGAACTTGTTGAAAAGTTTCTTCTTCGTTTTTGTGACACGAATCGGCTACCTGAGGAGGATCAGGATTATCTATGTTTTGACCAGTTGATTGAAGACTGATAAAAGATGGTTCGGGATCTGATCTACAGGCGTCCATACACGATGGAGCAACTTCTGCCTTACCCGGCTCTGTAATGTTTTAAACCAATTTTGCACTATTATCCTTTATAAGAGTGGGTTCATTTATATGAGTAGTGTCGGGAACCGACGATGGAATGTCGTCCTCAATATGGACAATCGAAGGCTGAGTACCTTGTTGATTAGCCATAGGAACATAAATTGTAGGTACATTATTCATGCTTCTAGTAACTCTCCTCAAACGAACAAACACAATATTTTTTGATTCAAACCCTCCTCTATCACAGCATACCTATGCAAGTTGGCCTAGTTTATGCATAGACTCATTTCCATGTTTACAAGGAGTATTTGGCTTGGAGAGATTTTTATAATCAACATCATTAATATCTTCATTTTTGGTTAACTTGTCTTCTGTTTTTGCAGGAATACTACAACGTTTATCAGATGGGGATTGGTTCAAAGCTGCTTCAGAGTAACAGGGAACTATGTTCCCAACACTATCATTACTAATACCATCATTTATGGGTGGATTGGCTTCCTCAAGCCCTTTATCCTCTGATTCAGCCTCAAGAACATTACTAACCTCAGGCTTTATAGTAGCCTTACGTTTCCTATGGGTCTTTGGGGAAGGGTTTGGCCAATATTGAGTCGGCCCCAATTGACATTGAATTAAAAATTCATCCCACGATTTACCATTCAAAGACAGTTGATGTTGTATTATGATTTTGACTAAACCATGATGAAATAGACTTCTATCAGGATAATCGAAACTTTGAACCGAATGCGACATTTTTTTCAAACTTTGCCATAGATAAAACAACAAATTAAGTTTACAGCCTTTTAATGCTAACAGTAGTCTTAGGTGATAATAGTGTAGGTGAGAAAATCGTCCATTGCACGACACATACCTGACCAAAATCTCGTAGAAGGCTCGCCATTTTGGCTTTAGGAACATGACCGAAACCCTTATCTTCAATTTTGCACTAGCTGGCAATGGCAACAACAAGGACATACACTTCTTTTTATTTACTTTCCCACCCTTAAACCACCACTCTCCCATTTGTGGGAGCCTTGTAGCCTCTATGATTTTGTCTTCGTCAATGATAAACTGAAAATCCCTAATCTGTGCTATGCTTTTCTTCAAACTCAAAGCAAACAGTTTGGTCACCTCCGTATTATGGCCATCAAAGCACCTAAAGAACTGCCCCCATCCAACCTTTTCAAATAGCAGGGCAACCTTCTCATTTGCTTCTACAAGATCTAACCCTAAGATTTCAAAACGACTCAGCGGAGCCATGGCTTCCTCAATACTGTCCTGATTACGAAACAGAATGAATGGAGTTGTGAAGAGGGAAGGGATAGGTATCTAGGTGCATGACATGATGTGAAATATCAAATATTCACATGCATCATATCTGACAGATATGAGGGCTCTAAATTTGGCCATTTTAACCGAACTTAGTGATGATAAGTGCTATAACCAACGTTCTGTTATGATAAATGCATGACTAGCCACGACTAACAGTAAAACTTAACCAATTCTTCATATCAGGGATCGTTTGATTGATGGATCGTAAAGCAAGACATTTATTACACACAATGGGCATGATGAGCTCGTACATCGTTATGAAATGAAATGGATATCAAGATTAAATCCTGCTAATACGATTTATTAATACATTCATAACTGTCAGTTAATCGCAAGGTGTTAGCCAAATCTCCATGCCAATGCAGCGATCCAAGTAACAGGTGTTATTTATTTGACATATGGGTCATGTATCCTCGTAAACACTGTCAATCGATGGTCTCCTCTAGAATATTCGTGAAAGGTGGTAGCGTTTATTGACATGGCGATATAGTATCAAAACCATACACCCTAATTTTTTGCATTATAACTAACTAATGATCCGAATTAGCATTTATGCTATAAAGTCTCATTTTGAAATATAGTTTTATGATTTTACAAAATCCCATCCACTAATATTCCAAATTGAATTCGATAGGATACTAAGATATAAAACCATGTCATATGAAGATTTCGAATGATACTCATTTATTTGCTTTTCACTAACTATATATATACAATTCCACAAAATAATGATATGATATTATGTTACAAATGGAATATGAACCTTTAGGTTTAATAAGAGTTTTAATTTAATAATTAACCTTTAGTTCTAGGATTTTCAGAACTTATAATATCTTATCAATAACCAGCTTCAAAATGTGTTTTCGTTGAACCTCAATTAGCATACTATCTCTTTAAATTTCTTAAATCATATATATAATCAAATAGATTAAATAATGATGAATTGATTATATAAAAATTTATGGAATTGACAGCTACTAATTATCAAGTTTATGAAAAATGGTTTCATCAGCTTCTAATATGTCACTGGACTTTTCTATAATTGAGAGTGCCTTCAGAATCGAAGATTCTGAAGGCACTCTTTTATAATTTTTAATAGGTAAATCATAAAAGAGAGCTGATCTCCCTTCATCTTAATGAGAAATGAAGGGGTTGTTGCTGAATGCCAACAATCAATAAACACAATAAACAAGTAATACATAAAACAATCACATATAGAAAAAGTATTGCACATGGACATAGTTTGCCCCAAAATCCAAAATGGGAAAAACAACATTCAAAGCTTCACATAGCTCTGTTTATTGTTGGAAATGGTGCAATTACATGCTCTCTAGAGTAGCATTAGCTTCTCATGGAACATTCTAGGAAAAATTCCATCAATCTCAGCTAAAATCCCCTGTTGGGCCTTGAAATTGTCTTTTATAATGGCCTTATTTACATTAATTTCCTGGCCTATTTCCCGAAATCTAATACATTTATCTTTAATTTGTCTACCTTTTACTATGTTTTCATCAATTATAACTTATAAATGTAAAAGAATCTTAATTCACCATTTTTGATGTGTTATTGCATTTAGTGCGCATTTTGGCACTCCATTCAGCCTCTTTTTCTGCTCCTAAGTTCCGCATTTGGTTTGATGACATTGGTTCACTAAGTTTGTCTTGCCTTTGTTTTTCGGTTCTCATGGATCCCGTTCTTGTGCCATACTTTCGTTTTGATTCATGGGGCTTATGCTTTTGATGTGTTGCTTCGGTGACCAAACCTTGTAGCTTGTTGATTGCTTTTTGATATATGTATATTCTTCATTAACCTTAATACAATTTTTGCCTTCAAAGTATACTTTAGAAAGAAATGATATTTTTAAATTGAGTAAATACATTATATATATTAATTTTTATCTGTTTTCTCTTAAAATAAAATGTATTTGATTATTCTATTAAGAAAACAAATTATTTTTAAAGCTTTATTAAAATTTTACTAAACTTTTGGTTTTATCATTTTTATTGATGAGATGCTAAAATATATTAGATTTTAAAACAATCTATATTTTAAAGGTTAATAATCATTAATGGCTTACACTTGGTTTAATCCAAAGATTACTTACCATGAGATTCAAACTATGTCCTCACAATTCTCTATAATATATTAAATGCATTAAAATTGAGTAAGCCAAATTATATGAGTGGCAAGCCATGTATTTTTGGAAAATGAACCAACCACCATTTATTTGGTCATATCACGTGAGTTGCAACGTTTCACTCTTTCCTTTGGAATCTTCACATTTTAAAACCTTGTTACTTTCATATGAAAGTATATTTATATTGGATATTACTTTTAATAAAAAAGGACTTGATATAAAATAAAATAAAGTAATATTACTTTAAAGAGACTCTTGGTAATTTGTTTTCAAAATGTAACATTTGAATAGAGTGGAAATTATTTTATAGTCATTATTTAAACTCTTTTCCATAGTCCTCTAAAATCCAATGTGGGAAGTATATTGCATTAAATTAGCTTTGGTTTCCGCTCCTTTAATATATTTAATATGCTACATTGTATTAAGGCTAATGTAGTTCATATATATATCATTCTCATATAACGTTTCTTTATATAAAAAAATTTCCTTAAGACTTTATGCTTAATATATATTACCATTCCATGTTTTGGCAATTAACGGATTGTATGTTTTGTGCATGCACGCGAATATGGAGAATTATTTTAGAGGAGTTTGCATGCCATGAAGAAGAGGAGCGCACCAAGAAAATGTTGGGTTATAATCTTTGGGAAAGCTAGCAGTAGACGCACATTCAGCTAAATCTACGCATAACGTGTCCAGCCTACCATTTAGCTCGTCAACCTCTAGCTTATCGTCTAGCTCACGACACAGCCTATCGTCCAGATTGTCGAGTTAATCGCGCGTTGATGCCAGGAAAAAAAGTCTGAAATGGGTCTGCAAACCACCTGTTGTCCATGCGTTTAGTTGTTGGGGGCTCCCATTCTAGAAAGATTGTTGTCGTGCTCCTTTGCTCAACACCTCACCCACCAATCCACGCATTCAAATGACGAAGGAGATATCATTCTAGAGACTTTCCATTGTTTACTCTTTGTTTCCCAACACGCTACCATCATGCACACTGGAGAAGATCAATCCATGCGAAAGGAGGAGCAGACACACCATACCACGCCAAGATCGCATTGAAGAAGAACCAAATTGTGCGTTGGCATATGATTATTTGTTTTAATAATGGTTGGCTAAATTTAGAGAGAAGTCGACCACTAAAGGGTCAACTTGCCCATCTCTGTAAACAACTATATATACCAGCCTCTTCTTGAGAGTTGGTATCTAGTCGTCGACGAATAGAATTTTTAAAATTCTGCTCAAATTTAATAAAACTCTATGTTCAGCTCTGTATGCATGTTTCAGTATTCTGTGAAGTAATTCATTGACGTAGAGTAGCCTCTGATTGCTGAGAAGGGCCCCTCAACAACTGGAGGTTCCATTTGTACATATTCAGCAGTTTTTTTTCATTTTTTGCTGATAAGTAATTTCATTTTTATGTTTATATTATTATTTTCATGTAGATAATGTTTTACTGTTGATAAATTGTAATTTTCCTGACTTTTTATGCAATTTTCCACACGGCCGGCCATTCGTCCCTTTGTGCAGACTGTCTTTTCAGTCTTTTGTTCGTCCCTCTGTCAAAACCATTTTTTAGCCTTTTGTTTGTCCCTCTATGCAGACTATTTTTTATCCTTTTGTTTGCACCTTAATCCAATCTATGTCTTAGCCTTTAATTCGAATTTAGATAGAATTTTACAGAATTTTCATTGGGTGTGTGCAAGAATTTGAGGGACCTTTTAGATGCAATGGCGGAGTGAAGTCAATCACTCTTGATCCAAAAAAAAGAAATCATCCCAAGCAACACCGAACCTACCAAGCCTAGTCCCAAGGCTGGCAATAGGCATACCAACTAGGATAGTAGGACAAATCGTGCCTCCATTTTAGTGAAGAGAATCGCGTCCGCGATTTCCTTCACTAAAACGGAGGTGCGATTTCGAAAGGCTGTTTTTTTTATAAAATTGGTCGAGGCCGTCTTTTTCTCATAACTGCGCGGCTATTGGATGAATGAGGACCAACTCTCGACTGTGCAAATGTGATTTTGGGTGTGATTGAGCCCTCCATCTCCACCTTTGGATAAACCTCCCCTTTGTGAGGTATTTTTCTCATTTCTTTTTGTGTTTTTTTCATTTTCTTCATTAATTTATTTTCCTAGATTGAAAAATTAAACCATATTAAATTAAATTATGGCCAATTGAAACAAAAACCCAATGGAATTGGCCAATGGAAACAAGAACCCCAATGTAATTGGCCAATTGAAACCAATTCCTCAATTTAATGATAAAAATAAAATAATTTTGATTATTTAACAAAATTCCCATGCCCAATGGAAACTAAAACCCCAATTAACTCAAAAAAAATTGAATATATTGGGATTTTTTCCTTATCATGTTTTTTTTTTTGACATTTTGTACACTCTAATGTTGAGTCTTTAAGTTGTGTATTTTATATAGTTGGTTGTGATATGATCCAAACCATCCCATTGTATCTATGATAACAATTATTGATGTAGGAATTGACAAGTGGCCTCATCTAAAGGAATTACCCTGCCTTCCTAATAGAAATATAGTCACCCTCATTAACAATAGCTACCATAGCCATTGAATATCACCCTCATAAAAATGATAATAATCTTCATTATTAATAAATGGCTTAGAAATTTATTACTAACTTCATTCAACAATAGCTGCTCTCATTAACAATAAATAGCTTATGAATAGACTAACACTCTAACAACGTGATCCATAACTAGAATAGAGACTAACTACTAGTCTCATCCATATTACAATTCCCCTCATTAACAATAATTAAAACATGAAATAACTACCAATCTCATTAATTATCCCTAACTACAACCCTTTTCATTTAAATATTAGTTTCCCAATTCAATTAAATAAAATTATTATTGAACAATAACCCCATTTAATTAAAGATAGTAAAACTAACATCCTAATCCAAATGATATTCTCTCTAATGGTATCTATATTAAGAATAAGTGTCATTCTCATCGTAATAAAGTTCATTAAATCACTATTTCCATATGCATATTCGAAAGGATCCTTGTGAATCCATACCAAAATCCAAAAATAAAAACCTTATAATTTTGATGAAACTTCTCGAAGTTGCTCTTCCAAGAACATCAATAAACACCTTATAGTTTTGATGAAACTTCCCAATCCAAGTGTCAAAATAAGGTATAGTTCAGCTTCCCATGCTTTTAGCAAATATTTTGTCTTGAACGAAGGGTACTTTTTGGTTAAGGTCAAGACAACAAAGTTCAACAATAGACTCTATGAACGTGAAGATACATAGGTAGGTTGATGTATTTGATTAAACATTCCAATCACATACTAGATCATACATGATATTTAATCCAGTGGAACCCTTGCAACCATAAAATCCATAAAGTTCTGCTAAATAGCCTTTGGAGTCCAAAAAACATCACACTACAACAAATAATTACATATCTAACAAAATTGTTGCCTATACTGGTATTTTATTCATCAACAACACATTATGCCACCTATTCTTTACTGTAAAATTCAAGATCAATCTTTAAATTTACATGATAGATCTAGTTTATATGTCAATAGTTGTACAGTTTTCAGTTCTTAGATATGTCATTATATCATGTGTTTATATTTCTAATGATATTTTATTTGTATTTATGATTGCAGTAGCTACTATGGATCGTAGCAATGCGGAGATACTGAGGTTCATTGGCCATTTGAGAGAGATTGGTTTGGCTTGGAGGGGTGGAGATGAGCTTCGCCGCTCCTTGTCAGATTCATTGTTATCTATTGTTGATATGATCGCAAGATCGAATGATGCGTTGTATAGCATCGCATCTTACAGGGAGAGAAAAAGGCAACAATAAGCTGATGGGTTGAGTTACAATGAGGTAAAAAAAGCTGAAAATAACAAAACAAGCCATCTATTCATTGTTTAGACTGCCTGGGATGGATGACATCCCGGATATTAGTAGGCCACATATTTATATTGAGTGGTGCACTTTTCCACCCATCAGAGACAACTGGATGGATAGGTGGTACATGGTTTTTGACATTCCCCCTCACAACAATAGGGAAGTACCGATGTACTTCCTCCGAAAATTGTATGCAGAGTTTGTGATGGGGAAACATGTCAACTATTTTGACATGTTGGGCTTCTAGGGAGTTGGTAGGGGAATTCCCCAACACCGACCCCATGCTAGGCTTAGAGATGCCAATCCATATATACCTACACCCCATGCCTAGTTACCGAGGGCAGACATCCCTCCTACACATGACACGGTTCCCCAGAGACAAGATGCATTTTTGACTCTAGCTGAGATGGTCTCTAGACACACGGCCACTATTGAATAGAGAGCGCCTTCTTCCTCTACTGGTGTACAACCACCAGCTTCTGGTGATGGAGGGACGGCTGTTGGTGGGGATAGATCGGCATCCCATGTGCCTCGGAGCGAGCCGCACATTTGCACATCATATGGGGGACCCTGTTATGGTCCTGGACCAATACATGGTACCAGTACGATGACTGGTGGTCAGGTAAGGACTTTGTTTTGAAACTCTGTTATTGAACTCAATTTTTAATTGTTCCATACTATATCTAACATATTAAAAGATTCGTAATATATATACAATATTTACTCTTGCAGGAGATTGATGCCTCTCACGGGGGTGGTACTACACCCGGTGTGGTTGCACCTGACACCCAGAGAACCGCAATTGAGGTAATATTTAAACACTTGTCATTTTGTTATTACATGTATAATTTTGTTAATGCATGTGTTAGTGTTGATTAATTTATTAAAATGTCTAATATTTACAATTTTTGAAGTTGCAGGAACCCCACTTAGAACGTGATGCTGAAGACATTGATATCAACGACATAGTCCAAGGTGGAATTTACGACTACTTGAAGAATGCAAGTACATGGGTTATGATTGAATCTTGTTCGAATTATTTAAATTTCTTATTGTACACTCCTTTATAGATCACTAATGTAAATATAATTTTTAAACTTGCAGATGCTAGAGGCATCTGAAGAGGGGCAAGAAATTGATGGAAGTGGTCACTCCCATGGTGGAGATATGTCCTAAAAAGGGGTAAATATATTACATGTTATTTTTTCAGTACATATTATTCCATCCATTCAAATCCATGTCTAACTATGGTAACACTTTATGAATGCAGACGTCATCGCAGATACCTGCACCGCCTCTTTGGTATGGATATCCCCATAGTCCAAACATAGATAAAGGGGTTGTTTACACCAGATGAGGTCCCTCTTCCTTGAACAGAGTGGGTGTGCATGAGGATCAACTTATTCATCCCACGGTAATGTACACACTTCCAAGGGCAGTTGTTGGTTAGCTATGTATTCACTTCACAAGTGGTTTTTCTTAATGTTATTTTCGCATGTTTACAGCATTAGGATGCAAAATCATCCGTGCCAGACCTTAGTGGGATTGTTGATGCCGCTGCCAATGCTGCATCTACAATAGGGATAAGTCACACTGAGGTACATATACTTGAATATTTTTAATTGTACATTTCATTTGTATTGTTTCTGGACATGCACGATGTCTAACTATTTAATCATTTGGTGAATGTAGCCATACCCTGGTCCATTAGTGCATGCAACTGAGGTTGATGTTCAACCTATGGCTTCTCTTACTACGGGAGCGCACCGGCCTCATCCCCTAGAAATAGTTTTTTCGGTGAGATGTTCATTTTTTACATAATTAATTAGTACTTTCTCATTCATGTACATGTTGATAATTCTTGAGATAATTGGTATATTTTTGTTTCTTCGCAGAGAAGCATGGAAATGAGGCTCATTGCAAGGTCAAGTACAGCAGAGGCACCTACACCCTCGACACCATAGGCACCTATACCCCCTATGGATGTAGTGAGTCTTTGTTTTATTTACAATTGAGTCATAATTTAAATTTTCAAACTTTGTTATTGATGGACAGTACTAGTTCAGTTACCTGATCAAGAAATATTGTCATTGATTTGTAGTCGCCAAAGAGGCACAGTGGTCATAGACAGAGCCAAAGAGCATTAGGTTCTGGGAAAAACAAGAGAAAGTTAGAATTTTGATGTGTTAGTTCAGGACAAATATGTATTTTTATGTACAGTCCGGAGTTAGAGTATAGGGGCGTGGTCCAGGACAGATGTACTTTTGTTTGCACATGTACATCAAATATGTTTTTGATACATGTACATTGACAGGCCATAGATCTAGGCCTTATATTTTTGTATTATAAATTTAATGGTATAAAAAATATTTCATATCCAGGCTCTTGAGATATTCATGGTTCAGCCTTTTAAGTGTGATTATACATGTGTGGCGAAGAATGTTTCTATGTGTAATGTTCCCAATTTTTTTATAGATTTTACGATTGTATGGAGATATCAGTTATAAATTTGAGAACAATGCACAATTACAATAAATTACGTAATGACAAAAATGTACATTTTAGTTGTTTTTTACCACGATCCAATTGCATAAACAATGTCATATTAACAATGTCAAATTGTATTTAAAAATATGGAACACAGGTCTAATACACATTTAAGTACCCAGCACAGCTAAACAACTGATCCAACTTGGTGGAATACAAAAGCACCTTACCCACATATCAACCTAACAAATGTTTAAAGGATGCACGAAGTTGACACACTTAAATGATGCACTAGTGTGGTCTACATAAATAAAATTATTTTTTGGCATGATGTCTTTCATGTAACGAATACATGGGATACACATCAAACCTAAAAGTATTTGAGTATTATAAGGTTGATTCAAAATAACGGTTATGACTATATCCTGCACATTATGTATGTCCTGCACATTATTTTATCATTTTGTTAATGTACATGGCATTTGATGAATGGCCTCGAGTACCAACTTTGAAAGAGATGAAAGTTATGTGTGATTAATGTACATGGCATTTTCGAAGCATTCATAGCGTGAAGATATATATATTTTTTAATAATGGCGTAATAGAATGACCACTTGTTTCTAAACATAAACATGTTCCATTACATGGTTACTGACTTAATGGCATTGTCTCCTCCTGCATTTCATCGTACAAATGCTCACATCTCTTATATGAGGGGAATATCTACAATCTCCTTCAAGCTGACCTTTATGTGCAAAAATTTCACATTCACTTACTGAGCAAAACCCTAGTTTCCAAAATTGTCAAAAAAAAATGATCCCTTGTCCATGGACCCATAGTAGAGGGCCACTCTAGCACTATCACGATGTACTGAATCCAACAGAGTTGATGGTTCATCAATCCGAGCAACGGTCATCAATCTATGGAACGCTTAATCCCACCTCCCACAGGCTTTTAGGGACACCCGTTGAATCCCTAACCAAGGCATAGAGTGGAAACCGTGCATCAAAAAGGGATTTCAGTGGGTCGTGCAAGCGTGTTTAGGTAGGTTCCATGTGGGAACACAAGCCACACGTTCACGATCAAGGAATTTGCAAAGCCGACCCATATGTGTAGAAATTGGACATTCACTTACTGAGCAAAACTCTAGTTTCCAAAATTGACCAAAACAATGGTCTCTTCTCCATGGAAGTAGATTAGAGGGCCACCCTAGCACTATCTAGATGTCTGAAATCCAACGGACCTGACGGTTTGTCGATCTGAGCAACGGTCATGATTCTATGCCAAGTTGAATCCCACCTTCTCTAGACTTTCAGAGACACCTGTCGAATCCCTACCCGGGGCATAGAATGGAAATCGTGCATCAAAAATGACTTCTAGTGCTTCGTGCAAGCTTATTTAGGCATGTATTATGTGGGAATGCTATCCACACCTTCACGGTCGAGTAATATGCGAATTTGACCCCTATGTGCAAAAATTTCACATTCACTTACTGAGCAAAACCCTAGTTTCCAAAATTGACCAAAATAATGGTCTCTTCTCCATGGAACCAGATTAGAGGGCCACCCTAGAACTATCCCAATGTCCTGAATCCAATGGAGCCAACGGTTCATTGATCCGATCAATGGTCATGTTTCTGTGGCATGTTGAATCCCACCTCCTACAGGCTTTCAAGGACGCATGTTGAATCCCTACCTGAGGCATAGAATGGAAATCGTGTATCAAAAAGGTCTTGCAGTGGGTTGCGCAAGCATGTTTAGGCATGTTTTATGTGGGAATGCTATCCACACCTTCATGGTCGAGCAATATACGAATTTGACCCCCATGTGCAAAAATTTCACATTCACATACTAAGCAAAACCCTAGTTTCCAAAATTGACCAGAATAATCGTATCTTCTCCATGGAACCAGATTAGAGGGCCACCCTAGCACTATCCCGATGTCCTAAATCCAACAGAGCCGACATTTCATCGATCCAAGCAATGGTCATGATTCTATGGCACGTTGAATCCCACCTCCTATAGGTTTTCAGGGACACCTGTTGAATCCCTACCCGGGGCATAGAATGGAAACTGTGTATAAAAAAGGGATTTTGGTGGGTCGTACAAGTGTGTTTAGGCATGTGTTATGTGGGAACACTAGCCACATGTTCACGGTTGAGCAATATAAAAATTTGACCCACATGTGCAAAAATTTCACATTCACTTACTGAGCAAAACCCTAGTTTCCAAAATTGACCAAAATAATGGTCTCTTCTCCATGGAACCAAATTAGAGGGCCACCCTAGCACTATCCCATTGTCCTAAATCCAACGGAGCTGATGGTTCGTCGATCCCAGAAACGTTCATGATTCTGTGGCACGTTGAATCCCACCTCCTACAGGCTTTCAGGGACACCTGTCGAATCCCTACCCGGGGCATAGAATGGAAACCGTGCATAAAAAAGGGCTTCCGGTGGGTCGTGCAAGCATGTTTAGGCATGTGTTATGTGGGAACACTTGAAAAGTGCATAGAATTGATTATTACTATTATAATTTAGTATTTAATTACAATAAGAAATTGCTTACATTGAAATCTAGCCTTTTTAGAAAACCAATATGTTCCAAATCAATGGATCACATCAAATAAATTAGGTTCATGTAATATTAAATGTGTCCATTAAATCCCAATTATGTTTCCATCATTATAATTCAATATTGCATGACATTCACTCCCATTCTTGAAAATCCAGAAAACATTCCAATCATAATCATGTGCCTATAGGAAAAAGCTTTGTTAGGAGGCAATATGGGATGTAAATCACCAAATTTAAACCATAATACACTGTATTGCATTGAAACCAACTAATAAATACCCAAGGTATATCACATTTTGATGTTACTTTTCACTTGCATCATAACAACATACTAGGTATCATATACTTGCAAACACAAATGCCAAGTGGGATTTCAAATGTATGGTGTAAAAGTGTTTACTTGATTGAAACACATTAATAGTTTCGATATACAAACATGAATAATGACGATAATTAAACTAAGGACTATGTGCAATGCATTTTCATATGAAATATATATAATGTGTATCAATATTCTAATATTGTTTTTGATGTTAAATCTTTTCATTGTGCAACTACAAGCATTGCAAGATATTTTACATAAACGATACAAGACATCATGGCATCAATGAACCATAGTATTTATGGTATATATATAATTTTGTCCATAATAAAAATAAAATGCCATCATGATAGAATAGTGCAAAAAGTTTGAATTGGTTTTTGGAATAAAAAATGAAATCTAAAGAGTGAAGGCTGAGTATTTGAACAAAAACTCTTAACAAGTGAAAAAAATGCTTAATCTATAAGTATGATTGCCTAAGCAATAACATCTTATATTAATATTTCTTGAAATTTTTATTTTAATTACATAAATAACATATGAAAAAACTATTATATGTAAAGGTTTCAATGATCTCAGTACATGCACACTAAATTCAACTTCATGAATCAACATGATTTGAAGCATAATTCCACCAGATTTGGAAAAGTTGAGTCGGACATTAGAGTGATTCTGAATTGAGTTGTGACAGTAAGATAAGATTACGGTTACAATTAGGGTTTCCTAGGTAGGGTTATCGTTTCGGCATCTTGTTTCCATCATCCTAGTTGTATATATCGGCTAAAAACATTGACAATTTTACCTACTTGAAAAATTAGGGTTTTAGTCCTGTAAGAGATCCTACAAAGAACTTTAATAGGTATGACCTATAGAGGTACATGTATGTATTATAATGTTATGTATATCATGTGAATGAGATCTTGAAATGTTCATATGATTGATATATATGGTTTATTGATCATACATAAAATTTGGCATGTTCATTAACTTGACATACAAGAGAATTTTTGGCATATTTATAAACAACATTAACTTGACATACATGGGAAAATTAAAATTAGGATACATACCTCATCATGCTAGATCCCACCTAATATCATACAACCAAGGCCTCCGGATCATCTCTTATCATGATGGTCTCCATTAGTCTCTCATGCTATGTATATGGTAAGAAGTAGCCT
>LPNX010610995.1:96360-100975 GCA_001517045.1 Pseudotsuga menziesii | reverse complement strand
TGGTTTGTAATCCCTGTAAACATATCCACCCTTCTTTCTTGCATTGTTGTCATGTGTAAGATATTCACCTTTAAAAACCATAGACCCGATGGGGAAGTGGTTGTTCTCATCATCAGTCATGAACATAATGAGGGTTTGATTTCCCTCTATACAATGTGCCAACCAGTAATCACCACCCCATTCACTATCTTTTGAGGCAACCACTGCGTATATGTGTCCTGCATAGTATGATTGTAGGTATATGATCAAATATTTTTCATGTGATACAAGGCCATTAATGTGAGTTTCAAGACTACATAAATTTTACAAAAAATGTTAAGGAAATGCATCATACCAGGTTGTACAAGGTCTGATATATGAGAAAAATCTATAGAAATAGACGATTGGTCTTCTTCCAATGGAGTTAACTCAACAATTGCACGTTGATCAAGCGGAAGTGATATGTGATCCCATCCATCAACCCAATCCAATGATTCACACACATCCCAGTCACCATCACAACAAGGCGGGCAAAAACAAGATAGTTTTCTGGTCCAAATTTCAAATACTGGGTTATCAGCGCTTCAAACCGAATGAAAGCCATAAGTCCCAAGAACAGTCTTGCATTCCCATGCATGTGAACGATCTATGTCTACCACCTCCCAAAAAAATCTCTCCACATGTCTCTTTCTTTTGGATTTTACTCACATAGCTGATTCCTCTGCCATTACTGACGTGCACCACCTGACTATAGATTGAGCATTTCAAATAGTAGATATTGTAGATAATTTCAATTCCTATCTTTGTAGGGCTGTTTTGACACATGCTCTGGCTCCATCATGCTCTCCTTTACCATGCCCAGTCTCAAAATAGTTCCACATATGTGGAACTTTGTATTTTTTATGCAATGAACACAACCATTGAAATATGCGTGCATTTTTTAACTGACCAGCACATCCATCAGACCAAATCCAATGTTGATCCATCTGTATGTTCCTTCCATTCAAATGATCATAGAACATGATGAAGCAATGATGTACATAGTGGAAGTCATGGCACCTATCATCTCTTATGTAGAAGTGATATTCCTTTAGAATTTCTCTTTGCTCTTCACTGCTATTTGGGCCATGCCTATATGTGATATGCACCATCAAGGAAACCTGCTGAGAGTGATAATACTGACTTTGGATCTCATTTTGAGGTTGCAGAGTGTAGTTCTCAGCAAAATCAACAACTGAAAGTATAGTACCACAAGGAAATGTATCTATGCATATTCTAAACTTCTCATCCTGCCATCGTGCCAAGTGGACATGCTGAACATATTGACGTGTCTTTTCAATAAATTCCTTGACGAAGACACTAACTTGTACCTGTTGACACAAAATGTTCTCAATATCAGGTTTTTTTGTAAGTAAGGAATGAAATGCAACTGTTCAAACATAAATTTATAGATAAATGCATGTACCTGAGATGTCACCAATTGTATTTTTTTGCTTTCTTTCCGTGGGACTATTTCATAGCTGATATATTTGAAACTTTTCATGTCTGTAACCATATTCCCAAATTCATTGTCTCCAGTCTCGTGCATACATTGGCTCAATAATGCCATTCCAACATAGTTGGAGCAAGTTCCATCCAAACAAGATTTTGCATAGTAAGTTTGCCCCTCAGGCCTATTGCACATTATACTATGAATGAATTCTCTTAATGAGGTCGGTGGTATTGTCAAGGAGCAATCTTGCACATGGTCAGTATGCAACACACGACGAATGTACAAAAATGTTTCATAGTAATATTCATATTCTACATGGTATCTACAACAACAAGTGTTACGAAGAGTATTTATTCTAACATACCAGGGCTTACATTTCTCAAAAGATCTTTGCCCCAAATTCAATTGTCTATGTTCATTCCTAAATTTCTCGTATAGTTCTGTCTGTGTTATATCAAGAAGATGCTTAATATGTGGTTCACGGCCCTTTGAACCCCTTCTCAGTTTTAGTACATCCTTCCAGTTTGAAAAAGGCCTTGTGTGATCATGCCAAAAACTCTACACTATTCCCTTTACTGTATCAACTAGCTTTATGTCATGACATGGCAATTGACCAATAAAGGCCCAAAAATCTGTCTAGGTGGTTGTGTCAAGATGTTCTCTTCTAATAGAATACCTATGGAGGGTTTTTACATTCAAATTAACTAGTTTAGATGTAGGTTTGAGAAAACAAAGGACCCTGGTGTTCTTATTTACAATTGCTTGTGACAACACACAACGAGCTGCATTGCGGTCCTTTTACCGTGTGTTCTTACCAATTTTACCAAAGACATCTACTAAGATTTGAACTATATGAGAACTTGGTCCATGAAGGCTTTATCATCTTTATCCCTAACGATTTCCTAACAATATTCATGCCCCTAGATTTTAACAATGATAAAAATAATCTACATTTATCTCCATCACATTTCTCCTCAAAATATTTATTTAGTATCTGTTGAGCTTGATAAGCAATACTATGTTTAGATAGCGTACCTTCAATGGAATTGAGGAGTCCTTCATCAACTTGTATACGTTTCGGATTTCTTTGACGTGTGCTTTCTAATGGAGGTAAGGGGATTGGATTTCTATCATCCAGTGCATCAACAATATGCTTTGGCATTTCAGTAGCAACTTGTTGTCCTTCACTGTCTTCCTGGTAGTTGGATGGTTGAAGTCCAACATCCTCATCGATGCTCCGGTTAATATTTTCTTCTTCAACAGTAGGCTCCATGTCCAACGCCTCTTAAATAGTAGGCTCCATGTACACCGCCTCTTCATGAGCTTCGTCTTGAGATGGTAACTTATCACTTTGACTTGATGTGGGATTTGAAACATCCCCTAATGAGCACCTACATTTTGCTTCTTGAATACTTCCATAGGGTGCTTGTTCAACAACTATTGTGGAAATTGGAGGTCCCTCGAGTGAATGCTTCCTTTTTTCTTGTGCTGGATTAATAGGATGAACCACGTATCCTCTATAATTGGATTTGGATTACTTTCCAAAGAAAGTCTCCGATTCATCATGTCTATTTGTTTCTTTTCTTTATCTTCTTCGATGACTTCTTGAGGTCTCTTCTTCCTTGCTGATTTTCTTCCTCAGTTACGTACATTCCCCATCACCACAATGATCAATGTTAATATAGTTTGTTTTTGTTGCTCCTCAATTACAAGCTTCCATACCTTTAACTTGCTTTATAACTATTGATCCTTCAAGGTGTTTCAATCTTCCTTCTCAATTGTTCATATTTCCCATCAAAACAATAATGAATTGGAAAATTTACCTTTGGTTCTCTTGAATAATAAGCAAATGAAAGTTATATCCACCATCACCATGAAATGACATTGAAGCTTGATATCTTATCCTGTGTGCTCCTCAACCATGAAAGATGTTCTCAATGCTGCACCTGCATAACAAAAAGAATGATGGAGAATGTGTAGATTTTGAGTATTTCCACAGGCAAGCTCGTGCTCTTGAAAAAAAAGCGTGCTAATCAGAATTTTCATAAAAACAGATTGAAGTTGCTCTCGGACAAAGACAATTCACTGTTTTAACAGTCCCAAAATGCGCATGCGTTATATATTGTCAAAACACGTACGCAATTTGTATAAGCAAAACACGCATGCGATATGTTTAAGCACAATTAATGGGGTGGGTGCACGGATAAGGCTTTTCTAATTTCTTAATTATTAATTTCTTAAAAATTTCTTAATTTATTTATTATTAATTTTATCCTAAGTTTAGAAATAAACATATACTTCATTACTTAGACATGATTTAGAATACATTCAATTTAAATATAAATATTTAATAAAAGAATATCTTTTTGATTAAGATAGTTAGTCTATCCAATAAAATTGTTATCTAACATCCTAAACAATAACAATAATGTGTTGATGAAGATAGTAGACCTACCTCTTAAAATTTATCTTTGATTTTACTTATTATAAAACATTTATTATTATAGATGAAAAACAATATTATTAATGAAAATGATTAACTTACGTATTAAAAGATATTGGATTTTTGAAATTTCTAAATAATGTTGAAAATGATGTTCACGATATTGATGTTGATGATGATGATCATGTTGATGATGATGAAGGTGATGATGATGATGAGGATGAGGATGATGATGAGGATGATTTTAATGATGTTGATGGTGATGATGATGATGAGGATGATAATGATGAATGATGATGATGTTCATGATGTTGATGGTGATGATGATGATGATGATGATGAATGATGATGATGATGTTCATGATGTTGATGGTGATGATGATGAGGATGATGAGGGGATGATGGTGATGATGATGAGGATGATGATGAGGATGGTGATGATGATGTTGAATAATGATGATGTTCATGATGTTGATGGTGATGATGATGAGGATGAGGATAGGATGATGATGATGATGATGATGATGATATTCATGATGTTGATGGTGATGATGATGAGGATGATGATGATGATGTTCACGATGTTGATGGTGATGATGATGATGATGATGAAGGTGATGATGATGATGAGGATGAGGATGATGATGAGGATGATGATGATGCTGATGATGAATATGAAGATGATGAAGATGATGTTGATG
>LPNX010610995.1:81360-91360 GCA_001517045.1 Pseudotsuga menziesii | reverse complement strand
ACGAATATGAGACCAAATGTTTAGTTTGTTGTGAACACATTGAGCCAGTTCCTGACAGATCTGAGACATGTTCACCTGATGGTTGCAAAGCATGCAATGAGGTACCTAAAGGGTACACTTGATTATGGTCTCAAGTATGAGGTGAATCAAAAGATTAACCTGGGAAGTTATGTGGATTCATATTTGGCAGGTAGTGACATTGATAGGAAGAGCACTTCGGGGTGGTGCTTTAGTATGGGATCAAGTGTGATCTCTTGGTTTAGTAGGAAGCAGTCATGCGTGGTGCTGAGTATAGCCGAGAGAGAAGCAGTGAAGCTCCAATTTGTGATCTAGATCAATATCTCTCAAAAGAGGGATTTCTAACATCCGGTGAGGCAGGTTATCTAAGCATAAAATCTTGGCAAATCTTGTAGGTTGCTCAGACATAAAAAGTCCTGTAGGTTGTCGTCAAATGTAATTAGTCCTAGCAAAGCTCGCAGGTTATCCTTGGACGTAATCAGTCTTGATGTGATTCTATGCTAGAAATGGCCAAGAGTGAAGTTTGAATACTTCAGAGAGAAGCTTGGTGTTCATCAAATCAAGGTTCCTTCTAAGGGAAAGTGATGAGTCTGTGAATCCTTCTTGACATGGTGGTAGGTTTCAACTCCCGTGGTCATATGTAAGTTCCGAGCCTTTCTAAAATTGCAATAAAAATTTCTCAATATCGACGAGAGCATCATCTTGGAGTGTAGATCAAGTGCAATGTCAAATGCAATGCCAAAGGAAATATTAATTGAATTGAAACAACAATTAATGAGCCTTTGATCACATATTTGCAAAAACCTATGGCTTACCGCCGGAACACGGCCACACCTCCAGCATGGGCAAGTATGTTCTTGCACTGCAAATATTGAGTGTCGCATTGGATAACCTCCTTCGTAGCATCGCTACTGTTGATGGACACAAAGATTCATTTCGAGCCATCACATGCATATTCACAAACTGCTTCACAAAACCAACTCCATGATATGATCCTGGTGATCTCTCAAAAATCCTCCCTGCAAGCCAAGTAAATTCATAACCAATAATATTCAGCTCATATTACCATTACAGAAAGAGAAAAAAGTTCAAGAAAAAAAAAACACAAAAAGAGCTTATCTTCATTCTTGCCCACAAGTAAAGGATGCAGAAAAGAATCCATTATTATATAAAGTGGCCTGCATAACTACCTCCCCCATCGCGCTAACTGATCCAACTTTGTGTGTTCAAGATGGGAGGAAAAGATTTGTTTAGGAAATGACATAGAACCATGATGTTCAACCGCTTCCACGCTATGTGATCAGAGCAATAATGTAGTTATTAGTTTAATATTGCTAAATCCGTTAGTTTAAATATCAGATGACAAGTTAAGGCATGTAAACAATAACTAACCCTCTATTAAATGCTATTTTAAAGATCAGATGACGAAGAAAGTGATCACAGCCATACAACTGTCAAACTTTGGTGAATCTTGATGATCCACTCTAGCAAGTCAGGCTCCCAAAATATCAAATATGTATGCCTATCAGTGTAAAGAAATGCAGGTAAGACCTAGAAGTTATAATGAGATAATGTCAAAACTGCAATACAAATTTCTCAATATCAACGAGAGCATCATCTTGTGTAAATCAAGTGCAATGCCAAATGCAATGCCAAAGGAAAGATTAATTGAATCAAAACAACAATTAATGAGCCTTTGATCACATATTTGCAAAAACTGATGGCTTATCGCCAGAACATGGCCGCACCTCCATTATGGGTGAGTATGTTCTTGCATTGCAAATATTGAGTGTCGCATTGGAGAACCTCCTTCGTAGCATCGCTATTGCTGATGAAAGCAAAGATTCATTTCAAGCCATCACATGCATAGTCACAAACTGCTTAAGAAACCCAAATCCATAATATGATCTCGATGATCTCTCAAAAATCCTCAATGCAAGCCAAGTAAATTCATAACCAATAATATTCGTCTCATATTACCATTACAGAAAGAGAAAAAAGTTCAAGAAAAAAAAAACACAAAAAGCGCTTATCTTCATTCTTGCTCGCAAGTAAAGAATGCAGAAAAGAATCCATTATTATATAAAGCGGCCTGCATAACTACCTCCACCATCGCGCTAACTGATCCAACTCTTTGTGTTCAAGATGGGAGAAAAAGATTTGTTCAGGAAATGACACAGCAACCATGATGTTCAACCACTTCCATGCTATGTGATCAAAGCAACAATGTAGTTATTAGTTTAATATTGCTAAATCCGTTAGTTTAAAGATCAGATGACAAGTTAAGGCATGTAAACAATAAATAACCCACTATTAAATGCTAGTTTAAAGATCAGACGATGATGAAAGTGATCATAGCCATACAATTGTCAAGCTTTGGTGAATCTTGATGATCCGCTCTAGCAAGTCAGGCTCCCAAAATATCAAATATATATGCCTATAGTGACAAAACCCAATATGCAACTTATTAATTGTGTGGCATTCAACATTCATCAAGAAAAGAATTATGTTTCATTCTGATGTTTATGTTTATGACAGATATGTTGAAGAAATAAACAAATACAATCTAAGTTATAAAAACACTTTTAACAATTTCCCAATCTATTATTTTTGAAATTTAGTTGTATGATAGATCCAAAAGGTTACATGTCTAAAATGATAAAGTCTTGTCACATTCTAAAGTTCATTAAGGATTAAAAAATGATATTCATCGACACAACCCAATATGTGACACATTAGTAAAGTGACATGCGATGTTCATCATGTTGTGTTTAGTTGCGGCGTTCATTTATGGTTATGTCACATTGTGTCATTAAGTAAGGGTTATATGTCTAACATGAAAAATGGTTATGTCCCATTAAGGATATAAAAATGATATTTATAGTGAAAAACCCCAATATGCAACTTATTCATTATGTGGCATTCGTTCATCAAGAAACAAATTATGTTTCATTCTGATGTTTATGTTTATGACAGCTATGTTGAAGAAATAAAAAAATACAATCTAAGTTAGAAAAAACACTTTTAACAATTTCCCAATCTATTATTTTTGAAATTAAACTTTGAAATTTAGTTGTATGATAGATCCAAAACATCACATTAAATGGAATTTTAGGGACATAAATTTTATATAATATTACTTGAAGAGAAGTTGGATTAATGGGTTATCTCATGGCGTTCTTTAAAGGTTACATGGATTAGTTATATACTTACATTTCATCGCTTAGAATACAAATGCCTCGTAGTCTGAGAGGGTAAGTATTCCCCGATATTTACCTTATTTATTTCTTGGTTATATGTAACCACCCAATCATTATTTTATCCAACTTGTACCTTCTGATTTGCATTCATGACTGGTTTTTATAAAAATTGGTATGCGACAATGCCCATGATGTTACACATTAATAATGTGATAGGGTTACGTCACATTGCAACATTCATTAGGGATTAAAAAATGATATACACTGACACAACTTGATATGTGATACATTAATAATGTGACATTCGATGTTCACATTGTGATGTATATCATGTATTATGCTGCATTGTGGCATTGATCAATGGTTATGTCGCATTGCGACACTGAGCAAAGGTTACATGTCTAAAATGATAAAGGGTTGTCCTATTCTAAAGTTCATTAAGGATTAAAAATTGGTATTCACCGATAGAACCCAAGATGTGACACATTAGTAAAGTAACATTCGACAATCATCATGTTGTGTTCAATTGTGGCGTTCATCTATGGTTATGTCGTGTTGTGACATTAAGTATGGGTTATATGTGGAAAAAGAATATATATAATATTATCATGTCTTTAAGAAAAATACTATAATATTATCATAATTTATTTTTTATAAAGTAAAAATAATTTCTCAAAAAATTATGATAATATTATAGTATTTTTCTTAAAGACATGACAATATTATATATATTCTTTTTCCACATCTTAATATATAAACAATATTTCTCAAAATTATTAAAATAAAACCTATTTTTATTAAATAAAATATAAAAATAGTTACAAAATTCTAAAAAACAAAATCAAATTGCTATAATGTGACATAACCTTCATAAACATCAGAACGAAACATAATCCTTGATGAGCATTGAATGTCACATAATCTATAAGTCGCATATTGGGTTGTGTCATCCCATTAAGGATTATAAATAATAACCCATACTTAACATATAACCCATACTTAATGTCACATTGCGACATAACCATAGATGAACGCCACAATTAAACACAACATGATGATTGTCGAATGTTACTTTACTAATGTGTCACATCTTGGGTTCTATCGGTGAATACCAATTTTCATTCTAACGTTATATGTCTAATATGGAAAAGGGTTATGTCACATTCTAACGTTAATTAAGGATTGAAAAATGATATACATTGACACAATTGAAGATGTGAGATATTAATAATGTGACATTCGAAATTCATTTTGTTATGTTGCATTACAACATTTATTAACTGTTATGTCAATTGTACATTCTAGAATGGTTTTGTCACATTGTGACATTCATCGAGAGTTCTGTTGAATTTCGATGTTTAGAAAGGAATATATTGGATTATGACATTTATCAATACTTATGTTGGATTGCGACATTCCTCAATAGTGCATTTCTTAATGGTTTTGTTACATTGGGACATTCATCGCAACAATCTGAACATTTATTCATGGATATTGAAATTCATCATTCCTCAATGCTTTTCTCACATTATTCGCCATCATAATAAATATATATATAGCCGTTTGACAAAATAAATGGTTAAACCATCCACATTCTACATAGTAATGTAGAATGTTATGTTGCATTTTGATGTTTATCAAGGTTTACGTTTCATTGTGACTTTATTAAGGGTTATATCGCATTACAATGTTAATCCATGGTTTGTTACAATGTTTGGTTGGTATATGTCAACACAACCAAAGATGTGACACACTAATAATGTGATAGTGGCATTTTAATAAGCGTTATGTCGCATTGTGACGTTTATCATAAGTTATGTTACATTAGCGACATTCATGAAGGGTTATGTCACATTGTGGTATTTGTCAAGGGTTCTGTCACATTATGATAATGCCCAAGATTTGAAACATTAATAATGTGATAGTGGGCTTTTAATAAGTGTTATGTCGCATTGTGACATTTATCACAGGTTATGTTACATTAGCGACATTCATGAAGGGTTATGTCACATGTGATATTTGTCAAGGGTTATGTCACATTGCGATAATTCTCAAGATGTGACACATTAATAATGTGTCTTTGGAAGTTTAGAGAATTTCTTTAAGAATTTTCTTGATATATATATAATCATTTAACAAAAGAAATTGTTTAAACCACACTCTAGAGAACAAAATATGTGACTTCAAACGACTATGTATATATAGTCGTTTGACAAAAGAAATGGCTTAAACCCATCACATTCTACATTAAAATGTTATGTCACATTTTGATGTTTATCAAGGTTTACGTTTCATTGTGACGTTATCAAGGGTTATATCGCATTACGACATTAAGCTGTGGTTTGTTACAATGTTTGGTTGGTATATGTCAACACAACCAAAGATGTGACACATTAATAATGTGATAGTGGCAGTTTAATAAGCATTATGTCGCATTGTGATGTTTATCATAGGTTATGTTACATTAGCGACATTCATGAAGGGTTATGTCACATTGTGATATTCATCAAGGCTTATTTCACATTGTGATATTTGTCAAGGGTTATGCCACATTGCAATAATGCCCAAGATTTGACACATGAATAATGTGATAGTGGGCGTTTAATAAGTGTTATGTCGCATTGTGACGTTTATCACAGGTTATGTTACATTAGCGACATCATGAAGGGTTATGTCACATTCTGATATTTGTTAAGGGTTATGTCACATTGCGATAATGCCCAAGATGTGATACATTAATAATGTGTCTTTGGATGTTTAGAGAATTTCTTTAAGAATTTTCTTGATATATATATAATCATTTGACAAAAGAAATTGTTTAAACCACACTCTAAAGAACAAATATGTGACTTCAAATGACTATATATATATAGTCGCTTGAAAAAATAAATGTCTTAAACCATCCACATTGTACATAGTGATGTAGAATGTTATGTCGCATTGTGATTTTTATCAAGGTTTGTGTTTCACTACGACATTATGAAGGGTTATATCACATTACGACTTTAATCCATGGTTTGTTATAGTGTTTGGTTGGTATATGTCAACACAACCAAAGATGTGACACAATAATAATATGATAGTGGGCATTTAATAAGCGTTATGTCGCGTTGTGACATTTATCACAAGTTATGTTACATTAGCAACATTCATCAAGGGTTATGTCACACTGTGATATTTGTCAAGGGTTATGTCACATTGCGATAATTCCCAAGATGTGAGACATTAATAATGTGTCTTTGGATGTTTATAAAATTTCTTTAAGAATTTTCTTTATATATATAGTCGTTTGACAAAATAAATGGTTTAAACCATCCACATTCTACATAGTAATGAATAATGTTGTATCACATTTTAATGTTTATCAAAGTTTACCTTTCACTGCGAAATTATGTAGGGATATATCACATTACAACGTTAATCCATGGTTTGTTACAGTGTTTGGTTGGTATATGTCAACACAACCAAAGATGTGACACATTAATAATGTGTTAGTGTCCATTTAATAAGTGTTATGTTGCATTGTGATGTTTATCACATGTTTCCAACATTAGTGACACTCATCAAGGGTTATGTCACATTGTGATATTTGTGAAGGGTTATGTCACATTGCGATAATGCCCATGTGACACATTAATAATGTGTCTTTGGATGTTTAGAAAATTTCTTGTTGCATTATAAACTATGGCCACATGGTTCAGCAAAGTCAAACATGGTTAAGTATGGCCAAAATGAAGTATTTTTTTGTCATGTATATGCCAACAAAACCAAAGATGTGATAGGTGAATAATGTGTCATTCGACATCCATAAAGGGTTATGTCGTATTGTGATGTTTATCAAGGGTTACCTTGCATTGTGATGTTCATCAATGGTTATTTCACATTTAGACATCGGTGAAGAGTTATGTGCATTACAACAATGCCATAGATCTGAAACATTAATAGTGCGAATTTTGATGTTTTGAAAATTTCACGTTGCATTGTGAAATATGAACAAGTTGTTCTAAAGTTAAACATGTCTTGCTAAATTCAACCAAGGTTGACCACATTCAAATTAAAGCCAAACATGGTTGTTGAAATTCAACCATGGTTCAGTACATTGTCTAGTATATGCCGATACAACCAAATATGCAACACATGAATAATGTGACATTTGATGTTTATCAAGGGTTATGTCACATTGTGATGTTTTTCCACATTCTGAAATTCATCATTTTTTATGTTTGATTGTGACATTCATCCACATTTATGTCACTATATGAAATTCATTTTTTCAATATTTGTCAAAGGGTTTGCAAGGGTTTTGGAACATTGCAATGTTGATCAAGTGTCATTTTTATTGCAAAATTAAACTTCTAATCATGTTTTAGTTATGTCAACTTGTGTTATTATTATTTCATAATTTTAATTAAATTGAAACAAATCATATTAACTAATAATTCAAATTAATATGATATAAATTAATAATTTGAATTAATACCATATATTCAATGCGAAAAATAAATTGTTTTAAAATATGATTTTTATCATTAAGCATATTATATCTTATAAAATTACTATACTAAATTTTCTAAAAGGTAATGTTTTAGACTTTAAATTTTCATATTATTAATTAATAATTTTGATTTAGGGTTTATTTTTTCATTTTGAAATATAAATACATTATTTTCTTATTTTACATCTTAATATTTCTTTGAGCATGATCAAAATATATCTCAATAAAAAAATCTCTATGTACAACCATAGTCTTCATTAAGTCAAATATTAACCATGAATTGAAAATTAATCAAATGCTTATGTTTGCACTTAGTCTTTATAATCTAGAATTTTTTTCCTCTAATATTTAATAGTCATATGGCATAGCCAATTTTTTCCCTCTAATAGACATTATGATATGACCAATTTTTTCCCTCTAATACTCATGTCTATAGATAACCCTAGCTATTAAACCATATATAATATTATTGTGAATTATTAATAATATTTCATTATTACTTTGAATATAGTCATTTAATTAAAGAACATATCCCTGTTGTAATTATTCATTATGTAATTAATTAATTAAAATGTAATTATTTTTACATTGTTAATTAATCAAATCAAATTACTTCATTAAGATTGTTTTATTAAGATATATTTTTGTTTAATTAAGTATAATCTTATTACAATTATTTAAATAATGTTATTGCTACTAATACTTTGCTTATATGTCTATAGTGCCACCTATTACTAGCAACAACCACATTAAATTAATTAATGTGTCTCAATAAGCCCATTAATGTTTTTCCCTAGTATGTGACCCATTAATTAATTTAATGTGGTTCTTACTAGTAGATATGCCAAAACACATTAAACCACCGAGAACTGGTCATCTGCCAAAGTTTGAAGAATAATTGAGCAACGTTTGAGAAATCTGGCGATGCTTGAGGAATATGGCGGTGGTATGATTCACTGCATCTTCCAATGTTGATCCAGGATTGCCTTTCATATACAACGATACAACGAAGCTTCTTCTCCACTGGAAGTGCCGCTGCATTCCCCATGTCAATGTCATAATCATCATTCACTTTAAAACCCAAAATGTATGAAAATCAATGGCAAATTGCAATACAAGCATCTCTCATTTACAGTTGATATGTTGTAGCAGGTTAAGTAATACCTCGTAATTTGATTTCGATGGAATGTCGATTTACTGCGGACGAGAAACGTTCACTGTGAGTCCCGTTCTCGAAGTACTCCTCAAACATTGGCAGATAACCAGTGGAGATCCACTCTGCTTGTTAGCCTCCAACTGCACACGCTATGCAAGTTAAGTAATCAGCACCGGCCAGTGAAATAAAATAGATGGCCATGCAGGAATATATGGTTCTTCAAATATAGGTACTGTGAAATAAAATAGATGGCCATAGAATATATGTTTCTTCAATATTATTTATTACAATATACAGTTCTACAGTTATTACGAATATGCTGCTCTACAGTAATACAATTTACAGTTCTACAGTCATTGTACGTAGACGTTGTTTTATTACAATATACAGTTCTACAGTTAATGCTCTTTGCTGTGCATGAAGAGAAAACTATTCCAAAATTAACACATGTGTATTCAAATTTTTGTGCATGAAGAGAAAACTTCTCCATTGATTTTGAAGGAATGATGAAGGAAGCAATAGGCAGAATAATAAATTTAAAATGAACCTAATAGAGAGATTGTATGAAATAATGATCGCCTATGCGTCTTTGTAGTACATCATTCATGCTCGTGGAGGACATAGCAGAACATCTTTTACCTACACATTCCAAGTGTTGGGATTGTTGAACAGAGAGCCTTCATTGCTACTCTCTATGACATATACGGCAAAATAAGAAACTAAAAATTCAATGTGAGACTTATTCCTCCCGTTGGCTATATATAGAGAGAGCTTGTAGCCCATGGACGATACAGTAACGCAAGTTTAGATTTCGTTACCGGGTATTATCAATCTTTATCTTTGTCTACCATCTGCTGAAATCAATTCTTCACGTAATAGACTAAAATCAATTCGTCACCTAATGATCCCATTCGAGACGCATAAAAGTCAAACAATGGCCTAATACCTTCACGTAATAGACTAAAATCAATTCGTCACCTAATGATCCCATTCGAGACGCATAAAAGTCAAACAATGGCCTAATACCTTCACGTAATAGACTAAAATCAATTCGTCACCTAATGATCCCATTGTCACCTAATGATCCCATTCGAGACGCATAAAAGTCAAACAATGGCCTAATACCTTCAT
>LPNX010610995.1:69498-81230 GCA_001517045.1 Pseudotsuga menziesii | reverse complement strand
GTAATAGACTAAAATCAATTCGTCACCTAATGATCCCATTCGAGACGCATAAAAGTCAAACAATGGCCTAATACCTTCACGTAATAGACTAAAATCAATTCGTCAACTAATGATCCCATTCGAGACGCATAAAAGTCAAACAATGGCCTAATACCTACTGATAAGTGGGCTTATCTGAAAATTAATGAATCAAGAGTGAGCAGTACGTTCAGTTTATGAGCTCCTTAGAAAAATTGCTGAGCATTTTTCACTCTGCGCTTCAGTTTTAAAGAGCTTAGGAGGTGGTGTACTGTATGTCTTTAAATCGAGAACATTTAGATCTAATTACGTATACATCATCCTACCTAATATTTGCACGATATGTAAGACAATAAAAATTTCGATTGACTAGTTATTCTTCTTTTACAATTACATACTACTGTATTCAAAGATAAAGTTCCATAATTTTATAATGAGGATAACGTAGACTTTAATGGTCAATTGTACTGAAGCTTCCTAGAGTGGGTTGCTAAAGTGGGTTGTAGGATGCAGGCTTCAAATTTGAAGCCTTCATAGCCCTTCAAAGGCCATTTTAAACGTCATAGAAGGCCACAAAGAATTTTACCATGCAAAAAAAAATTAGTTTCATTTCCAGCACTTCAATAATGAAATCGAGTAAGCCTTGGTAAATTTGCAACACAAGGGCAGCTACAAAATTTGCCTATCCAGGGATATAGTGGACTATGGGAGAGTTGGGACTTAGAGTCTTCCCAAGTGCCCTTGAATAGTCGGATCATGGATGAGGATCTCAATCCCAATGGACACGGACCACGGTGGGCCACTAGGCTGCCTAGTGCCAAGTTCAATTCGGTGAGTCAGGATTGTGACTCACGATTCAATGTTCACTTTCAAAGCATTTAATGGCATTAGCATGCATTACTGATTCACCAACTTCATTAAATCTTGGTATGAGATGATGCCACCTTCCAACTCAATTTTTTGTCACCTTATTGTTCACCGAGTCACGTGATCTCATAACTTACAAGTCACTTGAGTATTTGAGTATATGATGTGAAATTAAATACTCATATGAGTAATATTTATGGATGATGAATTGATTTGATAACCCTACACTGTCAAGGCTCCGTAAGGAAAAACTAATGGTGTTGTTTTTTGGGTTACAACTTACAATGCATTGAGCAATCTTTGCTAGATTTGAACCTAACCTTGTCCAATGTGTATGTAAGTTTCCACACTAGGGTTTCACCCACTGCTAGACATTTCTATTATGACCACCACAAGACTGGGATGACGGATCTTTGGTAGTAGGCTAGAAGCATGCCACCCTTTGTTTGTGCCCATGAATCAAATCCTATACTAGTTAGTCCAGGATTCTAGGATTTATTCCAATTTTCATTCATTTACTAGGGTCAGAATCATTTGAATCAACACTTCCAGTATCCCATGGTCCATTTAGGCCTCTTAGTCTACCTGTCTCATTGGAGGAAGGGGGTTAAGTAGTAGAGACAAAGGAAACTAGAATGGAGGGCCAGCCAAAGAGAATGGTTGTACAATATGCATATAGTCATCTCTAAAAGAAACGAAATAATTTGTCATATACCTAACTAAATATTATCATTACTTAATTTGTTGGGATGCTTACACGGTAACTCTTGTGCCCGAGCTATTTATGAGGGTTTCCTATGTCTACAATGGCTATGATTTAGAGAGGCTCGTTCCCAGCATTATAGCACCAGTGGGTTTCTCCTGCAAATATTGCTATTATGTCTCCCCTCTTCACTCACCTAACCTTTTGACTTGAGTCCTCTTCTTCTTCTTCTTCTTCCTCGCGTGGGCTCTCTGATCTACGTCCTCAACGCCCTCATAACGAAGAATGATCTTTGAAAGTATCTGGAAACCTCGAGAAAACAATACCCAGTTTTCCCTCACCTGCACAGATATATCTATGTTATGTTGAAGCAACTATACTTTTTTTTTTGTAATCATGTGAAATACACAAACATGCATTCGCTTACCTCGGGTAAGGTAAACCAACTCAGGAGCACTGGGATATTATGGAATTGAGATGGCATTGCTTCCAATCATCTTTCTGTAGAAGGAAATGGTTGGAGACTCTAATTCCTAGTTGTCTTCAGCGATGGGAAACTCGAAGGTTCCACCTTTTTCATAGGTAGGAGCAAGAGAAGCAAAGGTAGAATGTTGGGTAGGATGGATTAAGCTTCCCCGAACTTAAAGAGATTGGTGAAGTCTGTGAAAAAAAACATTATTTTGGGTTTACGAGTATAGGACAGTTGAAGTTCGGGACTCACACTCTCAACTCTTCAATTCTATGCTTGAGTGTCTCCCTAATTTCTATTTCCTTTATAAGATTGTGCACAACTAAGCTGTCAATTTGGTTGTCGTGAATTTACAGGTATCTATAGCATTTTACACTTGTGTAACATTTTATATGTGGATAAAAGTTAAATGTGTTTCTTGTTGGAGTTCCTTCTGGTTCTATAAATATAAGGGTTTAAAATTTCTCCATCCAAAATGTTGTTTGAAATTTGTAATGTATTATGCGATTGCATTTCTGCGAGACTAAGTCTCAAATAATCAATAGAAGTAACCTTAAAAAACCCAGTATTTAAATCAAATCAGAACCAAAATAATGTATACTTTGCATAGTCTAGGACCACAACTTCGTTTGGGCAGAGGAGCAAGAAGAAAGAGCATTGTATTTGAGTTCCAAATCTGTCAATTTTATTTATCTGCTGTGAATTGTAAACATTAGGTTTAAAGAAAGAACAATATTTGAATATAAGTGTTTGAATTGTTCCAATTTCCTTAATGAAATCCAATAGTTGAAAGGATAAAATATTTAACAACGGACACTGTAAATGTTGTAGACTCTAACCCCTTCGTTTTCTTGTCAACCTTCCAATAATGGAAACAAGAAGTACAAATTGTCTACCAATATATCTAAACAAGGGAATCCCTCGATGCACTTTCATGAATGAGGGACTGGGAGTGCAATGATCTAGCGAAGAACATGATTGCAACATCCTCATTGTCACAAACCTCCCAAATGTGTGTTTATGATTCGTCTTCCTTGTTGACTTTGGTAGAAACTAGACACCCAACTTGTAGTGATATTTGTTGGAGAATTCAAAGTTCTTCCTTATAGCGGACTAATAAATACTTAACCTTTTCGATAGGGCTGATAAACTCGATATAGATTGGAGGGACTATCAATAATCTACCTAAAATTGGGGATTTATTTTGATCACTTCGAATTGGGGTATAAAATCGATATACATTGGAGGGACTATCCATAATCCACCTAAAATTGGGGCCTTTGTTTGATCACTTTGATTTGAGCATGTGGGGAGTACATGATTCAATTCTAAAAATAAGTGCTGAATTTAGGGTTAATAAAAAAGTTTCTTTGTGAAAGCATTAGGTGTTGGGCAATAGGGCAGACCCGAGTTAATCCTTATGCGTCGCACCAACAAAAGACCCACCGTGTTGGCCCTTTCGGCAACAACCTACGCGCAGGTTGCAGTCTCACCCGAAACAGCAATGGGGTGCCGCAGAATCAGGTTTCTGCATGCAGAGAAGGGTATTACTGTACCTTAGCCTTTAAACACAATTATTAATCAACACTTGTAAATTTATCATTCATTCACATATAACCTTGCAGCACAATAAACAAACTAAACTTGCATAACCCACTACAGGGAATTCACAGCGAAGCTTATTACTAGCAGTGATCTTATGTTATCAGATGTATTCAGTTTAATGCATGAAAATAACAGAAACAGAATCACACAATAAAACCACGACACCAAATATAATGTGGTTCACCCCCAGTGTAGGGGCTACGTCCACAAACTGCGTTTTATTCCTCTTTCCTCAAAACCACAGTTGATCTGCGCACTCAGCTGCAGATCTCTTCAGCCCTTTATCAGCCGCGCACACAGCAGCAGGCTCCTGTGCACACAGCTGTAGGTCTTTCTTTCCTTTCTTACAAAAACCCTCTGCGCACACAGCTGCAGAGGTTGTCCACGCACACAGCTGAGAATTATCCTTTCCTTACAAAAACCAACCTTACTTCGCCTTATCTTTCTTTACATCAAAAAGCCTAACCTATCCTTTTTACACAAGCGCTTATTTATACTGCGCAATTTTACAAAACCATGGTCTTAAACCATGGGCACCCAAAAACCCTAAACCCTGGATTTAAACCACGGGTTTATTACAAAGAAGAGGGTTTTGACTTACCCTGACGCCCCTAAGACTATTTTGGCCCAAAGCTCTGCTTACAAATTTTCTACTTAACTGCGGAGTTACCCAACATTGAGTATGCGCCCCAACAGGCCCCTAAGACTCACTAGTGGCCCATCCCGGGACACTCTTCAGCGTTTCCGGTGGCAGAATTTTTGCTGATAAGACATAATGTACTGCTTAATGAAGCTTTCCATGCTGCTGCCGGTTGCATACTTCTGTCCTTTGCAGCAGTTTTACTGGTGAAAGCCGCCGCGACCACCTGCAACACCATCCTACTCTGTGATGGCCGATACTTGACCATCCACGACTTTGGGGTCCCCTGGAATTGCGTGTCCCACCGCTGGAGGAGCCTGGGTGGCGTGGTTCTATTAAACCAAAAGACGGCTTGGGGGGATTTCCCAGAGTCTTTCTGCGAGGCCTCACGCCCGTGGTTGCTCTACGTTAGAGCAAACTCCTGGCCGTCTTTGTAAATTTAGAGCAAACTCCTGCCTGTCGATGTACTTAGCCCAGCAAAACTGTGTCAATGGTGTAGTTATAAGGTGCTGCAGACCTCTGTCCCTTACTTCCCGTACTAGCGTCTGAACATTACAGTCGTTCGACATAGTTCGGGCTGAATATGTCACAGATGTGCTTCAGGTAGAAATTACGAGTCGAGATAGCTCCTTATAAAATCTCGATGCTGAATTTGGCATCATGGTGTAGACATGATACCAAATCTGACGACGTTCCGGGAATCTGCTCCACACAGCGTCGGATTTTTCCCCAAAA
This sequence comes from Pseudotsuga menziesii, assembly GCA_001517045.1. Lineage (NCBI taxonomy): Eukaryota > Viridiplantae > Streptophyta > Pinopsida > Pinales > Pinaceae > Pseudotsuga > Pseudotsuga menziesii. The sequence continues at coordinate 76,193 of LPNX010610995.1, read as the reverse complement.
TCTCATTATGACCAGTAATGAGAGCAACGATCGTGCTAGCGCCGCCGAATGCAGTATGTCCCATCCGTCACATTTTAGGGTGCGACACATTTTGACAATTTCCAACTACGACACAACCAGACCCTGCGACCTACGACCAGCTTGTTACTTCGCATTCGGAGGACAAAACAGACTACATAGTGCAATGAGCATGTTACTTATTTAGTTGGGGCTATCTCCTGTTTTGAGTACCTGGCCTGTCTATGTACTTTTTTAAACGGCTCCCGTTTATCATAGAGGGGAAAAGCTCCCCATTTAACTTAGCTAGCTGAACTGCGCCCCCGTCAGTAACTTTATATACTACATACGGTCCTTTCCAATGTGTTTTAAACTTTCCGGGGAACTTCATGAATCTGCTGTCATAGAGGAGCACAAGATCACCCTACTGAAAATGTTTCATTTTGATGTGCCTATCGTGCCACGCTTTTTCTCGAGCTTTCTGCACCTGTTGCTGGAAGCCTGCGACAAATATATCCTCCTCCAGTTCTAATATCTGCTTCAGTTTGTCTGTAATTATGGCGGGGTCATCCATCTCGGTGAAAGCAGAGATCCAGAGGCTCGGAACAATATATTCCATGGGCATGACAGCTTCTTGTCCATAAACTAGTCGAAAGGGTGTATGGCCTGTCAACTTCTTGCAAGTGGTTCTGTAAGCCCATAGTACCGCTGGAATTCAAAGATCCCAATCATTCTTGTTAGCGTTACAAACCTTTGTCAAGGCATGCTCAAGGATTTTGTTAAAAGCTTCGACAGTCCCATTTGCTTGTGGGTGATATGTGGTGCTCTTTTGATGATAAACTTGAAATTCTTCGGTCAATACTTCAATAGTATTGTTCAGGAAATGTGATCCTTGATCACTCATAAGAACTTTGGGACACCCAAATCTGGATAAGATGTTGTCAAAGATAAACTTCGCAGCAGTAGCAGCACTACAGGTCTTGACGGGTTGAGCTTCAGCCCAATGGGTCAGATAATCGGTTGCTGTAATGATGTATCGGGCTCCTGACTTTTTCGCAGGGGGGTTGATGGGACCAACAAAGTCAATGGCCCATTTGTCGAAGGCCTGTAATGTTATTTACGAGGCTAGTGGCATTTCATCCCTCCTAGATGGTTTACCTGTCCTCTGACAGATGTCGCAGCTGTGGCAGTATTCTCTTGCATCCTTGTGAAGTGTGGGCCACCATAAGCCAGCTGTCAAGATCTTCTGCGCTGTTGCTTTTCCTGCATAGTGACCGCCTGCTGCGCTAGAGTGTGCTTCTGCCAATATTAGAGGTTTTTCATGTTCCAAGACACATCTGCGTAATATCTCATCTGGTCCCATCTTATACAGATGTCCTGCTATTAAAGTGAAGTCCGCGGCTCGAACCACCAGCTGTTTCTTCTGTTGTGTGGTCATCTGGGCGGGGGGGCTACCTGTAGACAAATACTGAGCAATATCTTGGAAATAGTCATCAACTATCTGTATAGCGAATAATTGTGCATCGGGGAGACCTTCATCCATATTGGTAGGTTCCTCGCCTGACTCGAGCCTCGACAAGTGATCAGGTCCTAGGTTAAGTCGTCCAGGCTTAACAATGATCTCAAAATCATATTCTTGAAATAGAATTAACCATATGCATATTCTACCTCCTAGCACAGGTTTGTTGACTAAGTACTTCAGAGCAGAATGGTCAGTAAACATCTTAAAGTGAGAACCTAGAAGATAATGCCGAAATTTTTGTAATGCATATACCATAGCAAGGCCTTCCCGCTCTGTTGTAGTATAATTTTTCTCCGCTGTAGATAAATTCCTGCTGGTAAAAGAAATAGGGTGATCGATATTACCTGCGCCTGGCTGAGCGAGCACAGTACCTAAAGCAATAGAGGATGCATCCACATGCACATGAAATTCCTTGTTCCAGTCAGGGAATACAAGGATAGGGGCGGTGACCATTTTTTCTTTCAGAATGTCGAGGCTTGCTTGGCATTTTGGAGTCCATTCGAACTTGATATCTTTCTTTAGTTGCCGTTCCATTGGGGCGGTGATCTTGGCATATCCTTGGTTAATTTTCTATAGTAGCCGGTGTGACCAAGCGTTGTTCGAAGTTGTTTGACGGATTTTGGAGGTGGCAGGTTTACAATAATAGCGATCTTCGTAGTGTCCATCATCAATCCCTGCTTGCATACCACATGACCAAGTAGAATGCAAAAAGGCGCACAGAAAATGCACTTTTTTAAATTCAAGGAGATTTGGTGCTGTCTGCATTTATCCAACATAAGTCTCAAACTAGTTATATGGTCTTTTACTAGCCCAAAAATAGTCCAGTCATCAAAATAAACTTCTAAAAATTTATGTATATATTCCTTAAAGGTGGAGATGACTACTCGGGAAAATATGGCAGGTGCATTCTTCAACCCGAAGGGCATGACGGTATACTGGAAGGAACCCATTTCGGTAGCAAAGGTTGTCTTGTGTCGGTCCTCGGGAGCAATGCGGATCTGATGGTAGCCCGAAAAACCATCGGTAAAAGAGTATATTTCTTGGCCTCCGACATTGTCAAGCACTTCGTCTGTAAAGGGAGTGGGGAAAGGGTCGTGCAGACAGGAATCATTAAGTTTCGTTAGATCGACACAGATTCGGATTTCACCCTTAGTCTTCTTCTCCTGGACGACCATCGGGCTGACCCACTCAGATTCTTCAACAGGTTCAATTATTCCTGCGGCAAGCATCTTTTCCAACTCTGGCTTAACCTTTTCCTTGTATTTTGTATTTAATCTATAGGGGCGCTGCTTCACCGGCTTGGCATCAGGCTTCATGGGGATCTTCATTACTCCGATATCTCCCAAGATACCTTTCATTTCAGAGAACTTTGTCGGAAACAGGTCTTGGTATTCATGGAGCAGTTGAGTTACCTTGCTTACCATCTCGTCGTCCCAATAATCGCCAATGGTAGCAAGCTTCGGCTGTGCCTCGGATCCAATGTTAACTGTGCGTGTCTTCAAGGGCTGTGTCACTTCGGGAACTTCGACTGCCGGTCCATGCACGTCAGAATATCCTTTTGACTCTGGGATATTAAGACGGCGTGGGTCCCCTTCTTCGTCGACTGTGAAATTATAACATTCTACTGCGAAGGCTTCTTGCGTGGCCCAATCAGGATGATTTTCAGTCACTTGTTGATCGTTAAATACCTTAGTATTGGTGGTCCTAATAGCTGCGTCTAGGGCTGGACAGACATCATTAGTAGAAAAAGTATTGACAAAGCTATGAACAAGACAATCCCAACTTACAGTATCTTGGTGAAGTTCAGCCTCCGCGTACCAGTTCTTCGCCAATGGTCCCAGCGTGTGCACAAATCTATGTACCCACTCATCTTGAGGGACATACTTCCATGCCTCGTAGCATTGGCCTAGGTGGTCCTGAGGGCAAGTTTTTCCATCAAACTTACTTCGCACCGTGGCCAACTGGTCCGAGAACCGTAGGCGAAGGAGCTTCTGACATACTTCCCAGGTAGTGATCTGCTTCTTATGGCTCGTCCACCATCTGACTGCGGTGGCTCTGAAGGCTGACTCTAGGGCTTCCATTATTTGTAGGTCAGGTATCTGAGCCGAGAATTGTGCGATAAACGATTCAGGATCTGTCTAACCATCATACACAGGTATATGTCGGGTTTGTGAGTCGACCCATCTGAGAGACTTGGTAAGGCAGGCATTGCTGCCCCGATGGTGCTCAGACAATCGGTGTTGCCAATTTTCTAGTTCCTCTTCAGAGTCCGTCAGACAGGAGCTACCAGACTCCCATCCTGCGGCCGGGGTATCCGCGTAACCTTCGTCTTGCGCCGTGATAGTAGATATAGGTTCCACATCAATCTAGTCGTTAGGGTGGAGTGGCTCAGTATACCTTTCCCCTTGTGAAGGATCCAGGGGCAGGATGACCCTGAAGTCTTTCCCCTCGAAAACCATCTGTCTCTTTTTTAGGTTGATTACTGCGGCATTTGCCATTGCCCATTCAATTCCTAATAGGGCCGGGTAGGGGTTGCTGTCATCAATGATCTCAATTACTTCGAAGTCCGCGAAGGTACTGACTCCGTCAATATCTATTTGGAGATCCAGGAATCGTCCTAAGGGTACAATCTTTTGCTGGTTGGCCAGTCTCAACTATATAGGAGACCAAGCAAGGGTAGGTTTCCCCATTTGTTCCCAGGTTTGGTTGGTTAAAACATTGACATCGGACCCCAAGTCCAGAATAACATCGGTCATATGATATGCCCCGATCTAAGCATTCAATCGCATTTCCCTGCCGGTCCTGCTGACTCGATGAACATTTTTGTCCTGATCACAACTTTGCAAAGACTCGCAGGAAGCGATGATGTTCTGTAGTTCATTCAGAGCAGCTGGATTTCTTAAAAGTTTGAGGCAACTGTGCAAAAAGGTAGGTAGTATACTTGCTTTATCCACCGGTGTGTCGCAGGGTAGCGATTGGGGCTGCACCGGCGCGCTTGGTGGGCAAGTGCCAGCAAAATCTTTCTTGGCTGCCATGAATGTCTCTTTTTATCTGAGGATATTAAATGCAGGGATTTTTTCAGGAGCCTTACGAAATAGAGATTCGACAGGGCGGTTTGGTGTTTCTTGAATATGTGTCGTGAGTCCACTTCTTGTGACGACATTAAGGGTTGCCACAGGGCGGGGTTCCACAGAAATCATCTGTAGGCTCTGAGTAGGGGTAGTCTGTCGTGCCTGAATCTTAGCGATCAACTGGGGGCACTGCTCAATCACATGATCTACCGCGCGGCAATACCGACACGTCGTAGTGGGGTTCCGACATTCGCGAGCCAAATGTCTGGCTTGGTTACAATTGTAACAGAAAATTTCGTTTCGGCCTCGCCCGGCCATGCCTCCACGGCCTCTAGAGGTACCTCATCTAGAGACACCCCCCTGGTAGCCATAACTGTCATTATGTGGGCCTTCAGTGTGCACCCGGTAGGCATCATAGGTGCGGCACTCCTCTTCATTATGACCTAAAAATTTGCAAAATTTACAGCAGGAGTTCTTAGGTCCCTGCCCATACCTTTGCAGCAGATAACAGTTCTCAGGTCGGTGTTGACCTGTCATTCTGCAAAGCTCACAATAGAGAACCTGTGGTGGAAAGGGGTTCGGCGTGCTGGTCTGCAGGTACTTGTCTATCAGAGGGCACCGTTCCTTGTCATGTCCTTCGGTCCGACATTGCGTACACCAAACCGCTTCGCGATCAGATTTTCCCTTTTTCATCTCGCGGAGTTCTAGGGCCATCGCAGCTAAGTGCGCTTGGATTTGAGCAATCCCAGAGTCATCTCCGACAGGGACAATCTCCAGTTTCATTGCGATTTCCAGAGCCTCTTGCTGGTCAACCACTTTCTGTTGCATGAGTGGAGTTCGGATATGTGGTAACAATGCTGCAATAAACCATTCCTTGTGCTGCGCTGGACTAATGGTAAAGCTGACTTGGTCCAGTAGAACTTTGAATCTCTGGTCAAAATCCCAGACTGATTCGCCGCGCTGCTGTTGAATCTCCTTGAGTTCAGTGATGCTCTGCGACTCCGATTTAGGCTTCTTAAATTCTTTGATTATGGCTGCCTTGATCTTGCCTAAAGTAGGGCTCTGAGTGCTGGAGAATTTCATGAACCATGTCAAAGCCCGGTCCCGAAAAGATGTAATGAGCTGCGCAGCTCGCATATCCAAATCTGTAATGTTCTTCGCGGTCCATACCGCTTCGCAGAGGAACCAGAACTGTTCTGGGTCTTTGGATCCCGTGCCTTTAAAGATGGGGAGTTTAATGTCATCAATGAGGTGGGCCATGGAGTTGCGGGAGGGTTTGGGAGGGGGACAGGCAGTGGAGGGGGGGGATTTGCGGGGGCAGACTGGCCTGTGGCCGGGATACTCGAGCCTGGTTGACTCTCAGACTGCGATGGAATGTCAGGGGTAGCGGAGCGGCGTTGCGAGGTGACCGAAGGGTTTCCCACCGAAGGGTTGTCTTCGGAATCTGACTCTTCAGGGTTTACAGGGGTGGACGTGGTAACCTGGCTTAAGGAAGAGGGGTCAAGATTTCACTTATACCTTTTTCCGTTTCGCAGCAACCCGCTTTGCTCGTCAAAGAGGGTGTCACTTGCAAACATATGTTAGTACTACTAAACTAATAATCAGATTCAAACAGCAATATACCCTTTTCGGCCAATAGTATTCTAATCCTTAAGCTTAATAAATTCAAAAACTTACCACGGGGACCTTTGAAAAACTGTCGTTCAGCTTCGTTGAAGGAAGTGCTGGTATCAACGGCAAACTCTATCACAGAGGCCTCCAATGTGCGCGTCGTCCAGAAATTGACAGCGCGAGATACCTCGTTGTTCACGNCGTTTCGCAGCAACCCGCTTTGCTCGTCAAAGAGGGTGTCACTTGCAAACATATGTTAGTACTACTAAACTAATAATCAGATTCAAACAGCAATATACCCTTTTCGGCCAATAGTATTTTAATCGTTAAGCTTAATAAATTCAAAAACTTACCATGGGGACCTTTGAAAAACTGCCGTTCAGCTTCGCAAATTGCAAACAGATCGCAGCAAACCAATCCCTGATGTCCGTCACAGAGGGACTCCAGAACATAGCCCTTGTGGTACAAGGTAAACCCTTCTTGAGCATGTACTG
>LPNX010610995.1:28778-69391 GCA_001517045.1 Pseudotsuga menziesii | reverse complement strand
ACCCTTGCGGGGGTCCACACAGGAAACCGTCGAGCTTGAAAGTTCGTCCTCCTCTCTGTTAACCTAGACAACCACTGGTGCAACTTCTATATGGAAACGCCCAAAGAAAATTTCATAAGTATCACAAAAAACATACCGTTGTAAAAAGTCACTTGCGCTTCGACACGGATTTGTATTCTCTTGCTGCGCGAATTGCAAACAGATCGCAGCAAACCAATCCCTGATGTCCTTCACAGGGGGCCTCCAGAACATAGCCCTTGTGGTACAAGGTAAACCCTTCTTGAGCAGGTACTGAGTTCAACCGGCAACGGAACCAATTTGTTGGGCAATAGGGCAGACCCGAGTTAATCCTTATGCGTCGCACCAACAAAAGACCCACCGTGTTGGCCCTTTCGGCAACAACTTGCGCGCAGGTTGCAGTCTCACCCGAAACAGCAATGGGGTGCCGCAAAATCAGGTTTCTGCATGCAGAGAAGGGTATTACTGTACCTTAGCCTTTAAACACAATTATTAATCAACACTTGTAAATTTATCATTCATTCACATATAACCTTTCAGCACAATAAACAAACTAAACTTGCATAACCCACTACAGGGAATTCACAGCGAAGCTTATTACTAGCAGTGATCTTATGTTATCATATGTATTCAGTTTAATGCATGAAAATAACAGAAACAGAATCACACAATAAAACCACGACACCAAATATAACGTGGTTCACCCCCAGTGTAGGGGCTACGTCCACAAACTGCGTTTTATTCCTCTTTCCTCAAAACCACAGTTGATTTGCGCACTCAGCTGCAGATCTCTTTAGCCCTTTATCAGCCGCGCACACAGCAGCAGGCTCCTGCGCACACAGCTGCAGGTCTTTCTTTCCTTTCTTACAAAAACCCTCTGCGCACACAGCTGCAGAGGTCGTCCACGCACACAGCTGGGACTTATCCTTTCCTTACAAAAACCAACCTTACTTCGCCTTATCTTTCTTTACATCAAAAAGCCTAACCTATCCTTTTTACACAAGCGCTTATTTATACTGCGCAATTTTACAAAACCATGGTCTTAAACCATGGGCACCCAAAAACCCTAAACCCTGGATTTAAACCACGAGTTTATTACAAAGCAGAGGGTTTTGACTTACCCTGACGTCCCTAAGACTATTTTGGCCCAAAGCTCCGCTTACAAATTTTCTACTTAACTGCGGAGTTACCCAACATTGAGTATGTGCCCCAACATTAGGTATTACATTTTGGGGTTTTTCTTTTAGATAGGCCCATTCACACTTGACCAATAGAGCCACCATCAAGCTAAATCAATCCTCCATTCAAAGGTCCTTCCAATGCCTTATTTTATCAATGACCTAACAACCGAGTATTTCACCAGACCGACATAATTGTCCCTTATCTAAGTTCAATAAACTATATGCTCCAAGGACTAGGAGAGTACATGGTTTACCTCACTAATTCCTTTTAAATGTTGAATCAGTTGAGATTTCTTCTTATTGTCATTTTTTTTTATACACTGTTTTGAATAAATAATAAAATTTTGTTGTACACTTACACTTTCAAATGAAAAGAATGATTTATTTTTACATGTCAACATTGAAGGGTTCAATTTCTCACAATCCTTCAAATTCAAATGAGACCATACCCTTCAAATTTGATCCCTGCGTCCTGCCCAACATGGAACATGGCTGCACTAAATAGAGATATCGATCTAACCAGATATTCTTCTTGTTACAATCATGAAGTTCCATGAGTTTATAATGAGGATATTCATGTAGACTTTAGTGGACTTCTGTGAATGGTACAAAGATAAAGTACATATCTACGGTGGGTTGAAGCATCTTCTCATACTTTTGGATGTATTCTATTCATCGCATCTTTTGTTATTTTTGGAGGTATTAGCATCTTTTTCTTTTCATCCTCACACTTGGGGATCAAATTTGAAGGGAAAATGTAGCACTTTAACTATGAAAAGCTTGAGAAAAAATCCACATATTACTTGATAATATTAAATTAATTATATATTTTTAATCAAATTTATGTCATTAAATAAATTAATAAATTTTTAATTATCATATAAAAAACCTTATTTCAATATAAACTTTTCAAATTGGAATCTCTTTTCAAAATGAAATAGTACATTTTATTTCCAAAACAAATATTAAGTTTCTAAGCAAATACACTAGAAAAATAGCAAAAGGAAAATTGGAGGGAAGATGCACAACTATCTTGAATCTTTGCTTAGAAATTATTGGTGTCCAACTTGTAAATAGTTTGAGCTTAAGAATCTAGTGTAGTTAAACCCAAATTTTATTTTCCTTTAGTTTCTTCTTAATTAACCAATACTTGTTCATAAACTCATTATTTGCAACCCTTTATGTGGTGGAACTTATAGTGAAAACCCCATGTCTTCTTGAAACCTTGTATTAATGCATCCATTTATTGAAGATTATTAGTTCAAATTAATTGGAAGTCTCGATCGAGGTTTCTAATATCTAGACTTGAACCTTTATAATTTTATATAAATGTCGAGATATTTAGATGGTCAAACCTCATGCTAGTATCTGCAACTTGATACTTTATTCAAAATCTCCTTTTCGATTACACACAACTCCCCCATTCTCAACGCATTCCTTCTAAGGCAAAGATATTCATACTTATATAACATTTACCCATTTTCAATTTTTTAATTTGCGACATTTGGATTTATGGTTATTTGGTGGGATGATTTAGTGATGCAAAAATGTATTAATAGAAGTGAGGTGAGACTTCTTATTAGCATTAGTGGGAAGCATAAGTTATCCCCTATAAGAAATGCCTACTGTGAAAAGGAAACATGTAATTAAAGAATTTAACTAGTTCATTAAATGAACATGTGTATCGTAAGTCATGAAAATCCATCATGACCAGTAATTTGGTGGATGGTAAAGGAAATTATGACGTGACGTAGCCATTATTTTCTTGTAATGGCAGATGGGATAGCGCTTAATCATAATGGGTGGGCAGAGCATTAAGCCTTGACAATACATGCTGCCTCAAGGAATTTCCTTGAAGTGATACGATAGCCTTCACAACACATTACATATTCAGAAATTAATAGAGAGAAAATAACTCGTTCAATGGTATGATCAATAGAAAGTAACTCAGATAGATAAATACAACTAAAGACGAACTTTATTCATACTAACAAAATAGTAGGCAACTAAATTAATCACTTTTGAACCCAAATATTACACGCTTGATCCTCTTCATGGGCATGCCATTTATATATAGAATTGACAGTGCCTGTAGATACAACAGTTGAATCGATGGAGAGTCAAGACTACAGCTAAAATTGTTCCATGCTCAAAATTGTCATGAAGATCATTAATTAAGAAATATGATGTGAACAAAAGGAAACCTATTTGTATCATGTATCACTATAATATGTTTAGCAATGGAGACTCAGAAACTCAGATGTGACATTGAGAAAAGTAAATTAAGGTCACTTGGTCACTAACTTGTTAAGTCTATCATTTTGTTCTTAAATAAATTAAGAAAAAAATCTCAAAACTTGTGGAGACTAGATATGAGAATCGTGAAAAATAAGTTTATAGTTTGGCCAATGGAAACATAAAAAGATACAATTTCTCATAAAATCATTCACAATTAAAACTTAGCATTTTTGTTGATGTGCAATTTTTTTATAACACGTGTGGGATGTGTTGGGAGTCTTTTGAAAGGCTAGACATGTTTAAAATTGGGAGCCTTTTGAAAGGCTGTGACAAGTTAAATTTTAAACCTTGCTTGGAAAGAAGATGTTTTCACGCTTTCGGAAGTATTAGAATCTTTTGGTTTTTATCATCTTGGAAGAAAGGCTTATCTACATTGTGTAAGTTTGCATCTTTTGGTTTTTATGGTGTTGAAAGGAAGACTTATCTACATTGTGTAAATTTGGGGTTGAAAGTATTATATATGATATTTTATGATTTACATAAGAGTTTTTATTAAAGTTTGTTTGATGAAAATTAATGGTAGAATTTTTAAAGGTTTCTAGAAGAAAATCAATAATATGTTTTTTATTTATAAATGTTAAATAAAATGAATTTTATTTATAAATGTTAAATATTGTAAAATATTTTAGTTTTGTTGAATAAAATAAATGTTTGTAGTTGAAGAAAAATAATTTGTAGATAAAAATCATTTTATTTATTTTTCTAAATATTGTAAATGATTTCATTTTTGTTGAATCAAATCAATGGAATTATATAATTCTTCTTAATAAGGGTTGTTACTTGAAGAAAAATAAAGTAAAGATTCAATAATATGCAATTTAATGATTATGGGTTTTTTTAAGGAGCCTAAATAAAATAAAGAAATGAGAAAGTTCACTCTTGACTTTCACACAATAAAATATAGGTATTCTTATTGCTCATAGTTAAAGATTGCAGATCACCCACATCAAGACATACCACAATTACAAGAATTCTCATTGTTACATGAATTTCCTAGGTAAATATGGTTTTTCCATAAAATTTCCGACATGGGTTATTGTTGTCACAACTCCAACAATATCCACCTTAACAACAATATCTCATACCTTTCCCAAACTTATCATCACCTTTGTTGCAAGCGAAGTTATTATTTTCACAACTCCGACAATCTCCACCTTTACAACAATACCTCATACTTTTCCCAAACCTATTCATCACCTTTGTTGCAAGCCAAGTGAATCCAAACACGACCACCATTTTTTATTTGTCTTATTGTCATAAGTTGGATTGTTAGCCAAGTGGGTAACAATATGACTATGACATAATACATTCACCTTGTCATGTACATTTCCAAACTCACCCAATAGACCCTTTAATCAAATTGCTACCTTGCATGCATGCAAGAAAAGTATATATATTATTCCTTAAAAGATATTTTATATCCAACATATAGTTCCACCTTCAAGAGAAAAGACATAACCTAGAGTAGATCTCTTTTTGTCTAAATCACCTGCAAAATTCAAATGATCGACATATCCACAAACTATATCAATTCAACCTTTATAGGTGATAGAATAATCGTGTGTTCCTCTAAGATAAAGAAGCAATCACTTCACCACTACCCAATGCTCTCTACCTAGATTTTCCATATATTTACCAACAACACCAACTACATGTGAAATATCTAGTCTTGTACATACCACCGCATACATTACACTTCCTAATGCGCTTGCATATGGTATAGGAGACATATAATCATTTTCTTATTTATTACTAGGACATAAAATTGAAGAAATCCTAAAATGTGAATCCAAAGGGGATCTCACTAGTTTTACATCCAAATACTTTTGTTGCAAAAAACAAATCTTACCATATTTTCTATCTCTATGTATTTCTAGCCAAAAAATTTGTTTTGTTGCTCATATATCCTTCATAGCAAATTTCCTAGCCAATTGATCCTTCAACCTGCTGATATCAAGCATGCTTTTTCTTGCTACATGCATATTGTCATAATACTATATAATGAATAGGTCATTTTTCAAACTTTTGAAGAAAACACAATGATCATAGTCACTTGTAAAATTTTGGTTGATCATGAAGGAATCAAACTTCTTGTGAAATTTGTTGGGAGATGGAATTAAACCATACAATGAGTTCTTGAGCTTGCAAACAAAGTTTCTTCTTTTTGAAATCCTGAACAAACCCTTCTGGTTTATCGGGACTATTTTTTTTTGGATAAATTGCAAAGAAGTTTTGGTGTGAACGAGGCCATGCAATGAAGTGGTCAAAGTGAGCACGACCGCAAAATAAGGAAGGAAACCTATGTAATGGAAAAAAATAAGGGAAAGATAGCTGTTGATCACGTCAACCAGGAAATTGATTAAAGTTGTGTGTCCACTTAGTGGACTGTGGGGTTCATGGTATCAATATAAATATGTAACAGGTTGACTAGAATAGGATGATGAAGAGTTGATGATTTTATTGTTGCTAGTATGGTGATGATCTTGTTTTATTTTGTAACTGAAAGAGTTTGGTCTACAGGATGTGTATGTGGGTCTATGATATATTGAGAGAAGAAGAGAGATATGTCTACAAGTTAAGTGCAAAAATCTATCTAAATTTCTTGATTTAAGAAGACCTATAATTAACCAAGCACTTCTGTGGTTTTCTCCCATTTTTCATTTCCACATAAAAAATCCCTTGTGTCCCATGGTGTATTTTGAAAGTTTTCTATGTGAATGCTATGCTTGATTCATGCAATAATGATATATGGTAATGATAATAATCCACACTTAAACTAATATACAATGTTACTGTGTAGTTAATGCATGCATCGTGTTATTTTTATTGTTTTATTGATGAATGTTGAAGCTCTGCTGATGGGTTATTTTGTAGAACAGTTTCCTCTTCCCTTCACTACTATAGAAACTTGTTCATGTAGTTCCCATAGGTACTTTGAGTTAGACTTCACTTTCTTATAGGTAATGTCAAAAGGGCCTGTATCTTGGGGTTAAGTTTGCTTGTTTTTAGTGAACCAGGTCTGTCGAAGTTTAATTCAAAAAATGGTTATGTTGTAGTCTAGTTTGTTAGGATACTCATCTCTCACTTGAGAGACTCAAGATCTGTGAGCTAAGGGAGAGTGAGGTTCAACTAATAAATTTCTGGAGACCCGTGAAGGAAGGAATCAAAGATTTGCTAAAGATGGAAAAATATGAATTTGAAAAAGAGTAGAATAAGAACCCCTAGATCATCACATAATACTAGTTGCGAAATTCCATGTACATATATATATATATAAATGGTTCTTATGTGAGTTCCCTATACTTATGGAAGAGTGGTTATTAAGGTTAATTGAATCAAACCGGAGATATTGTGTGGATGGTACAAGGGACTGGACTCCTGAATGGATCTAGTTATTCAATACTATAAGTAATCTATACCCTTGCAAGATGGAGGAAACATTTCTAGTGCAACACCAACTGGCCCTTCAGTCAAGGAGAAAATAAAATCTCCATAAATGGTGAAAGGGAGAAGAACAAAGAGGAAACATCACAAGGAGATTGTAGTTATGTTATTAACTTAAGAAAACATGGAGATGGTGATGGAGAGGATGAAGGACACTACATAATATCTTTGGTAAAAAAGTGTGGAAAATAACTTGCAGTTGTATGGGAGTCCCATAGGTTAAATAGTTGGGCTACGAAAAGCATTAGAATAAATAAGGCTAGATCCGACACAAGTGGTAGAAGAGAAGAAAGATGGTGTTGTCAAAGAAGAAAGTCTAGGACCCAACCATCCTTAGTCGCGCAGAAAAGAGTTGTGAAATTAACACCGAAATCCCAGAGTTTTTGAGCACAAGAGTTACTATAGATCTATGTCGAAGAGTTGCTATGTTGAATTGAAGTTAACAAAATTAGCTATGCAGACATTGAATAGCCATCACCAGAGCATAGTAGAATAAATTAAGGGATGAGATGAGTATATATTCAGGGAGATGATGAAACATGGTGCAAAACGAGACAATTTAAAAGAAAAATATAGTCAACTTTAGGTAGAGTAGATGATCAGAAAAATAAGCCGCAAAATGTAATGGAAGATACATGTAGAGCAGTCCTTGAAGTGGAAATGGTAGAGGAAAATGTTATAGAGAAAAAATTCCTATGGCTTGGGGTGGATCACAACAGACAATATGACACCAAAAATCAATCCATTCTCAAGCATGCTAGTAGTACATAAAAGAAACTAATCACCAAGGGATAAGAATCATACCTCAATCGTATATTCAAAGATGACCACCCTTGAGCTCTCAATCAAAACTTGTGCCTACACTTCGTCCTCAACAACAAAGATATATACAAACATGATATATAATGTGTTAGTATATAATCTAGCACATTCAATTTAAGCATTCCATATAAATAAATCACATCCATGGATACAAATATTCACAATTGCACATGAAATTGGACGAGAAATGGAAGCATAAATACAATATGACAACCTCTTTCGGCACCTCGTCAAACCTAAGAAACCGAGTCCCTCCACCACTTCAATCCTCCATAAGATGGAAAGCTCACAAAGACAATGGCAAGCTTGAGAAAAGAGCACCAATGGATTCCTCAAAGGACAAAGTGATGCAGACTCAAGCATATAAGAATGGGGAAAAATTCTTCTATAATCTCCTTGCTCTCCAATTTTCTCCTCCTCTAATGTTTCACAATGGATCAATATATATCGAGGCTCAATGGGAAATGGAGGGTCGAATCAAAGAGTTTCTCAGCATATGGAAGGCTAAGGATAAAGGAATTCATTAATTGGTGGAGAAAACTCCAAATACTTCTGTTTTTTACAATAAAATCCAATGTACATGGGTGACTGTGGTGCAAGATGTGTATACACGAATTGTAAGATGGTGACTAGCGTATGTCTTCAAATGTGTTTTTTAAAGGGTTGTACTGAAGCATCAGGGCTATGGCATAAGTAAATGGGGTATACTAAGTCTGCATAGGGATAAGGAAAGTCCATCAAGGCATGATGCATCAGGTGTGGCAAATCATGCATAACAACAACATAGGTTGAAGATAGAATGAAGCGAATTTATTAAGGGATTTTGTGCACACATTAGTGATTTGGAAGCACAATTAGTGCCTCGGATGCTGCATGAGGGGCGAGAATAGAGGGCATTCACAATGAAGGATTACATTGATACCATTAAGGCTTTAAATGAGGAAATGGAAGGGGAAGGAAAAACGAGAGGAAATGTAGTGTACCAACTATAGGATAGAGGGTCACCATAAGAATGAGTGTCTCACATATAGAAATTATGTGGAAATGGGAGCTCAAAATACCTTTCCTACTAGAGGTATTTCATGTGATATATTCAGAGGAAACCACTCTTCGATGGTTTTCCTTACAATGCATGAGTATGTAAGTACCCCAACGAGTTTATATTGAAAATTTTCTAAGTCGGAAAGTCATGATGAAATGACGAAAGGATTGTAGCATAATAAATATATAAATTAGAAACCATATCAAATATATCTTCATGAAACAAAATCATTTCATAGAATTAAAATAATGCACCCAAACAGTGCATGATTGTAATATTGTTGTAAATTTTGAAATACCAACTTAAATATCGTTTTATAATACAAATCACAAGTTTATTTATATAAATATATTTTACAATCTACAAAACTTAATTTACAATCATTTTAACTTAAAAACTTTAAAGCTTTTTTTAATTATTCTTTTAAATTCAACCTACATATATCATATCAACATGTCTCACCCATCTAAATTTAAATTGTAAAAAACTCACCCCATCTACATAATAAAAAACACCTACCTTCATTATTGTTAACTATATTCACGGAACAAATCCCAATCCCATTGCACCTCCATCCTTAACCATATGTAACCTAATAGTTTGAAAATTGAAAATTGCATTATTAAACCACATAAACTAACCTAAACTAAGTACCAACGTTGAATTGTGGTTACACAGGAACAGGTTCAAAAACAGTTTTCATGATCACCACATCCTTTGTTTTAGTACTAGCAACTAGGAGCGCCTTATATACTGGACAAAATTTCCCTCCCAATGGTGCCCATTTGACAAGCTCCCCTCTCGAGGAAAAGTGTGTCCAGTATATAAGGTGCTCCCTAGCAACCAGGCTTGGAATTTGAAAATTACATTATTAAACCACATAACCCAACCTAAACTAAGTACCAATGTTGACTTGTTGTTACATAGGCACAAGTTCAAAAATAGTTTTCATCACTACATCCTTTGTTTTAGTACTGGCAATCAGGTTTGGAATTTCAAATATATTGTATCTTCTAAACAAAGAGCGAGGTTTTGTTTTCTTGCAACTTATGATTTTAGGGTTTTTAAAAATTTAGAAGTTTCAACCTTTTATCTTTCACATGTATAAATTATTTTAATTTTTATATATCAATCTCAATATTATAAATATTTTGTTTTTTCTAAATTTTTTATATAATTTAAAAAATTTGAAAACAAATAACATTCATAAAAATATACTTTCAAATCAAAATAACTATAAATTTTATTATAAAATAATTATAAATATACTTATGGTAACTTGTATCTGTCTAGAAAGTACTGAACATGATTGTAAAACACAGAACGAACAAAGAGAGAACTAAACAAGATTGCATGAAAAATAGTAAGGGATGGATTTATTTAATGAGGCCGAGTTAACTTATTTTACAGACAATCTCAATTTTAAAATGGGTCAGTTATAATAACTTTTTATTCAATTTCTACCAAAGTGAAAAATATGTCTAGCTTGGACACTTCTAATCAAATTATTAAAAGTTTTTCTATAGACAATCTAGTTAAGTGTTGAATAAAAAATAGAACCTGAAGCTGAGATTCCATCCATAGAGATAGACTAGAAAGCTATTTTCCTTTCCTCGAGGTCAATGGATCGGTGGCTTCCCTGGAGATAGGAAATGCATCTATTTTAAGTTAGTCCCTCTCTATATTACATTCTTCTTTAACAAACAATGCCATGCCCTTGCCTCATTGGCCATTATAGTTGTTTTTACTAAATAGAAAATGACATGAAAAGTTAATTCCCCTAAGGACTTTAAGGGTTTATATATATGGGATAGTTCACTATAAATTGTTTTTTATTTTCCAAGAGTCTAGCTAAGAAATAGTCACAATGTAGTATTATAATCTCTCAATTTTTTTGTATTTTCCAAACACGCAAACCTGAAAAGTTTAAAGTGTAGAAAAAGTACGGGTAGAAAACAAATTGATGTATCCCCCTCTATAGAGTTATGGCTACAGACAAAACGATCCTAATTAAAAATTCAAAATGGCATATTTCTAATAAAGATATGATAAGCTTATTTTACAGGGGGCTAGGCTATGGCATAAACTATACTCTATTAGTAAGAACTAGCTATGGGCAACATGGGGTAGGGTGTTAGTACCCTTTTAAATAGGGAAGCACTATGTCTCCTCCTTTAAAAATTAGTTTGTAACTAATAAAAAACCTTTTGGTGCAGTAACAAACCCTTAAACATCACCTTCTAATTGTCACCTCAAGTAACACATATATGCATTCTATTGCTTTTGTTATGCTACTGACACCCCACTTCCACTTTGTTGGAAATATTAATTACTCACTGATCCACATAACATATCAACTGACTCTGTCAAAGTTTGTAGTAGGTCAGTTTCTGTCAGACAGTTTGATAGAATGAAGAGTTCACGTATTTCATATATAAAGTAGTCAAATTAAAATTCTGAAGTTAAGTTTCTAGGTAGATAGTTATTACAGTCTTTAATGTTAAGTCGGTAGCTTCATAAAGAAGCATTTTTTGTTTGTCTATATGAAGAAGAAGAAGATTGAAAATAAGTAGACACGAGAGAGAAGACTAGAAGTGTGTAAGTGTGAGGAGAAGAACAAGGAAAACTATGTGAAGAGTTCGAAGCTCAAGCTTCTATGTTTTGGAATGTGTTGAGAGCCGAAGCTCTATAAAAGGTGAAACATCCTTGTAAATTTCAAAGTTAGTATTTGCGGCAATAGTTCTTTGGTATGTCATCAGAATATATAAATCCATAAGTTTATGGTTGAATGCATGTTTTTTTTATGCTCACATCTTCTCTTGATTTACTTGAGTAAATGTTGTTTACATTTACCATTTAGTGGAAGACACAAATGAGTCATATTTATTTCATCGTGTAAAAGTTTGAGTTTTTACCCACAAAGTGCTCGACAAATTTTTTCTTTAATATTAGGTTATATTATATTGTGAGTGATTCACAATTTAGTTGTGTCGCAATTTATCCCAAGATACGGGTCGTTGAAAAGTATTTTTCATATCCTAAGTCTTTAGACTAAGAAATACTCTTTTATAAAGTTCGTCTGAAAATTTGTTTGGTCGAAGTGAAAGTTGATCACAGGGGAAATTCCTGTTGCTGTAAAATCCGGTCGAAGTAAAGCGAGTCTGTCGAGTGAAAAGTCTGTAAGGCATGTAACACATAAGTTTGTGGCAATTTTTTCTATCGCAATAAAAAGTTTGTTGCAGTAATTTCGTCAAAGTAAAAGGTGGTGTTCTCAAAGGCTCTTTATCGTAGCTCCAAAAGTAAAAGAAAAAGATAAGTTTATGACTGTGCGGTAACTCAAGTCTACCATCGGAGCCTCTGTTTTCAAGATTTGGTATCAAAGTGGTTTTAGGAAAGAAACCTTGTCTTAAAATGGAAAAAGTAATTTCCTAAGGAAAATAAAAAATGACTTCCACTTCTGGCTCACACATGTTGAGTTTACAAACTCCAATTTTTACAGGAAAGAATTACGCGTATTGGTCTATAACAATGAAGGATTTGTTAAGAGTTCAATATGTTTGGGAGATAGTCTAGAATGGTTATACAAAAACAACAAATCAAGCGACATATAATAATCTCACGCAAGCTGGGAAGGATGCTCTGAGGGAACAAAGGAAGAAAGATGGAAAATATTTGTTCTACATACACCAAGCCATGCATGGAAGCATACTCCCACAAGTAGCAACAAAAATTACCACTAAGCAGGCATGTGACACATTGGAGACCACATATCAAGGCTTGGACAAGGTAAATACTTCTAAGATCCATATTCAAAGAAGAGACTTTGAATCTTTGTCATTGAAAGAAACATAGTCAGTAGATTCATTCTACACTAGAGTTGTTAGATTGATAAATCAAGTGAAATTTCATGGAGAAAACATAGAAGATAGAAGGGTTGTTGAAAAAATTCTTATAAGTATTCCCCAAGACTTGAATCTTTGGTTGTGACCTTGGAAGAAAAAAAAGACATGTTAGTGTTTACCATTGATAATTTGCAAGCTTCACTCATTAATCATGAATAGAAAATGAATAGATAAAATACATCATTGGAAGGTTCATTTGTAGCACAGTCATCCATAAGTCGTGGTAGAGTTAGAGGGAGATATAGTTCTAGAGGAAGAGGAAGAAGTTATTCCAAAGGAGGACATGACAACAATCCTATGAATGTCACTGGTAGAGGACAAAATTAGAACCCAAGTCAGCCAAGTGGTCATAGGTTTTATAAATAAAAAAATCAATGGAATTATTGTAATAACTTTGGTCATTATGCATATGAATGCAGCAATAAGCAATATGAGAAAGGAAGCCAAATCAAGAACCGGTCGATGAACACCAACACTTCATCAAGCGCAATGTTTATGGCATGTGCATCTCCAATTGAATGCAATACCATCCAAGAAAGTCCATGCGGCATATGGCATGTAGATTCTGGATGCAACAACCATATGACTGGTAATTTAAATTTGTTTTATAGCCTAGATAATTCAGTTCAAACTGATGTTACACTTGGAAATAATGTCCAAGTCACTATTTTGGTAAAAGGTATTGGTGGTATTCTAACCAAATGGGGGGAGCGTAAAATTATGCCTGATGTCTATCATGTTGAAGTTGTGAAACACAATCTGACGAGTATGGTAAAACTGATACATAAAGGTTACAGAGTTTACATAGAATACAATTACTATGTGATTAAAGACATTCATCCAAGAAACCAGTTGATAGAAAAAGTGCCAATGACAAGCAATCACTTGTTTCCATTGAGGATAATGCCAGACATGGAAGGAAAGACAAATATAGAAATTGCATTCAAGGAAGAAATCAAAGAATAAGACATGCATAGCAACATGAAAGAAAATAACAGCGCTGAAATTCAAGCATAATTTCAAAGATAACTTCAGGATGATTCCTGACTATGGCATGTCATATTTGGACATCTGAATTTTGGTGTCTTGAAGCTACTACATATGAAGAATATGGTGAAAGGATTTCCATTGATTGACAAACCAAAGAGAGTTTGTGAAGGATTCATTTTTGGCAAGTAGCATAGATAATTTTTCCCAGCTGGAAAGTCATACAGAGCACGCACACCACTTGAGATAGTGTACTCTGACATTTGTGGCCCAATGCAAACATCAGCCATAGGAAATTATTTTCTTACTTTTATTGATGACTACTCAAGAAAAACATGGGTATATTTTATGAACCATAAATATGATGCATTTAGTTGTTTTCATTAGTTCAAGGCACTCATGGAGAACTAGAGTGGACACCAAATCAAAATATTAAGAATGGACATAGGGGATGAATATGTTTCAAAAGAATTTCTAAATTTCTACAAAAACCATGGCATACAGAAGAAATTCATTGTGCGCTATACACCTGAGTAGAACGCTGTCATAGAGAGTAAAAACATAATGATTATGGAGATGGCGTGCAACATGATGGTAGCCAAGAATTTATGCACATTCCCTTGTGAGTGACTCATAATATATGCCATTATTTATGCACATTCCTGACAGCCAAGTAGTCGCAACTGTTGTATATATTATGAACTGGTGTCCAACAAAGAGCATGAAGAACAATGTTCCTCAAGAAGCATGGACATGTATGAATCATAATGTTTCTCATTTAAAAGTTATTGGTTGTGTAGCATATGCTCATGTGCTAGATGAGCTGAGAAATAAACTAGACAAGAAGGGACACAAATGTATTTTTTTTGGTTACTTTGAAGACACATAAGCATACAAGTTGTATGACCTTGTCGCGAGGAAATTAATCATCAGTCACAGCGTTCAAGTTGTTGAGAATGAATCATGGGATGGAACCGTCGAAAATAATGTCAGGATTGTGTTGAATTTTGAGCATGATGACATGGTAGAGTAAGTGGTTCAAAAACCACATGTAAGTCAAAATGTCACAGGACCATCAACTCCCATGAAACTGTGACATGGTTCAGCACAAGGAACATCGACACAAGTTGCATCTCAAGCTACACTGATAAGCACACCAAAAGAACAACAGAGGATTTCATAGAAGTGAAAGTGAACTGACACTATACAAAAAATTTAATTGTCTGTCTGTATGCAGATGATTTAATATTTACTAGAGATTTTGGCATAAAGGATTTTAGAATAGACATGGAAAGAAAATTTGAAATGACTGATTTGGGGCTTATGAATTTTTTCTGGGCATTGAATTCCAACAGTACGAAAGTGATATTTTTATATCACAGTCAAAGTATGAAAGTGCAATTTTAAAAAGATTCAATATGTCTAATTGCAAGACAAACCCAACACTAGTAATAATAGGTTTAAAATTGAGCAAGGATGATAATGGATCAACTGAAGATCCTATGAGGTTTAAAAGGCTGGTTGGAAGCCTTATGTATTTACCTACGATAAGAGTAGACATCATGTATTGAGTAAGTATGATCTCAATATCATATGGAGTCACCAAAAGAATCTCATTGAAAATAAGGTAAAAGAATTATGAGGTATGTAAGTGGCACAAAGGACCTTGGAATAATGTATTCAACCTCAGAAAATTTTAAGCTCATCAGATACACTGACAGTGACAATGGAGGAAGCACAAATGACATTAAAAACACATATCGGTATACGTTTCATTTTGGTATAGGTGTTGTGTCATGGACTTTGAAGAAACAACCCATTGTAACTTTGTCTTCAACAGAAGCAGAGTATGTTGCAACTACAAGAACCACATGTTAAATTGTTTGTATGCAAAGAATTTTAATAGGATTTTCATAGAACCCGCGAGAACTAACAACCATTTTCTGCGACAAAATTTCAACCATTGCATTTTCAAAGAACCATGTGTTTCACAAGAGAGCCAAGCACATCGACAAAAGGTATCATTTCATAAGAGAATTGGTGAACAATAAGAATTTGTTTAAGATTTTGTAGGTTTGAAGATCAGGTTGTAGACATTTTTACAAAGCCATTCAAAAATGATGAGTTCCAATATCTAGGAAGTTATTTAGGAATCACAAGTTTTTCTTAGTAAACTCTGTCATGAACAGAGTAGGTTTCAGCTCTGAAACATGTTGTAATATTTTATTTTAAAATCCCCATATCCTCATAATTAATGGGAAGTGTTGGAAACATTAATTACTCACTGATACAAATAGCATATCAATTGAATCTGTCAAAGTCTGTAGCAGGTCAGTTTCTGTCAGAGAGTCTCATACAATGAAGAGTTCACATATTTCATATATAAAGCAGCCGAATTAAAATTCCGAAGTTAAGTTTCTAGGTAGATAGTTATTACATTCTTTAATTTTAAGTTGGTAGCTTCACAAAGAAGCATTTTTCGTGTGTCTATATTAAGAAGAAGAATATTGAAAATCTGTAGACACAGATAGAAGAAGAGAAGTGTGTAAGTGTGCAGAGAAGAAGAAGGAAAAACTCTATGAAGAGTTGGAAGCTCAGGCTTCCGTGTTTTGCAATGTGTTGACAACTGAAGCTCTGTAAAAGAGGAAACATCCTTGTAAATTTCAAAGTTAGTATTTTCTGTAATAGTTCTTTGGTATGTCGTAAAAATATATAAATCTAGAAGTTTATGGTTGAATGCATGTTTTATTTATGTGCACATCATCTCCAAATTTACTTGAGTAAATGTTGTTTACATTTACCGTTTAGTAAAATCAAGTATAAGTAAAGTGAGTCTCTCGAGGTAAAAGTGTCACACATAAGTCTATCATAATTTGTCTGCAACAATAAATCTATTCGTAGTAATTCAGGCGAAGTTTTTTTTATCGCAGTGGTGTCTTTCAAGACACTTCATTCCTCAAAACTATGGTTTTATTGAAAACAATTCATACTCCCAATTCATTAAGTATAATAATAACAATAATAATGCATTTAATAAAAACTTGAAGTCATAATTTGAAATTAATTCTCACATAATTTGAAAAAGAAAATACCTACCTTCACCACAGGAGATCCAAGTTGGAATTGAATTTGGACAACTACCCACTGCGCAATGCCTACCTGAGTCCACACTCCACTACAGGCCCAAGCTAGAATTGATCAACTAACCACTTCCCAATGTCTAACCAATTCACTATCCAGATGTTGGTTTTGGGACTCCTATAACACCAAGTGGCAGATAGTTTAGAAATTGGAATGTTGCATAGAGTTTGGAATTTGGAATGTTGCACAGTGTAGTCTGCAATGCACACAACCCACTATGATAGTGAATGTCACCACTAGTGAGTGGGATTAATGGTTAAGATCACGTGTTTCCTATTAGAAGGCCACAGGTTCAACTTCAGAGGGAGGTAGTGTATGTACACCTTTGTATACTTTAGCAGTTAAATCACTACGTAGAGGGGGGTCCCTTGTCCCACAAACAAGGGGATCTCATACACCAAATTGGTGTCTCGCTTGGCGGCGATCTTAAAAATAAATTATTATTATTATTAGAATGAGTTATTGAGTTGTAACCATAATGATGTACCCTATAATATAATCTATTAATTTCTATCAAAATCCTATTAACTAATGCGTAAATGTATCTATCAAAATCCAATAAACAGATGTGTACATGGACACTTACTCTATTTAATTCCAAGCTTACCTAGGTATGATCAACTATGACTAGTTATTGAAAGCCAGGACCTATTTTCCCGATCATTTGCACCAATCGAACGACCAGCAACGTCGGACGTGACTGCTCACGCGAGCCAGGTCGTCCGATTGGTGCAAATGGTCGGTTCACTAGTTTACTCCGTTATTGAAATACTTAACCATCAGATATACATTTTACAATTTTTAAAGCCGGTAAATGTTGACGTGTAAAATTCAATACGACCATGCTTATCTCGATTACACATTTAGAGAAGAGGTCCATGTGTCAACTCAAGGCCACATTCCCATGCGCCTACTCTCTGTTGGTTCAAACGGAGTCGAGTCATTAAAACTCGTGAGTGTATAGCCATCCATAGGTCCTATGGAAAAAATACTCATATGGAACGTAGGAATCTTATGGATGATGTGCGACATGCCAATAATCATGAGATGGAAGGTAGTTCCAACTTTCGGCGACCGATTTTTGATCCGTCACTCAACCCGACGTCCTGTCTATTCATACTATGTGATACAGTGAAATACTTAATACATCCCATCAAGGTTCAAAATTGAACCTGTCATAGCCCATCAAAGGCCTCTTAGCCCGTCCCAGAAGTGTAATTCAATAATTGCCCATCAAAAGAAAAGACAATTTTAAATTTTGACAGGTTATCAAGAAGTGCAATGTTTATTTTAAAATTTCATTAGAAGTGTGAAGCGGAAAACTTCCCATCAAACATTTATCAATCCATCTGACATCTGAAATCACAGTACAGCTTTAGTCATCTGTCATGCGATCTTTCCAGCTCATTGCCAAAACTGTTGGTATTACCCCCAATGTATACTTTCCACTGGTACCTTCGAGCATTGGATAGAGTGTACAAGAGAGGGTACTTTTGATAGTCCATCACGTACCAGTACCAGGGTCAGAGCATATACTTTCTCTTGTAATTGAAGTACGCTATGCCATACTGGTATTTCATTGAATACCAGTACGTTGTTGTGACAACGACTCATTTCCACAATTTCTTCACTTGGTATTAAACGCTAATAAGAACAACGCTGTTGCAGTCAAAGCAACTTCTCCAAAGGAGCAACCTGCAGTAGAATAATGAAGAGAAAAATGTCAATGTGATGTTCATCCAAGACCAAAGAGAATAATGCAAACCAATTCACCTAAGTGTTAAAGTGGAAATAGTGAGACCGAACAGAATAATGGAAACCAATTCACCGAAGTGTTAAAGTGGAAATAGTGTATAGGAAGAAATCATAAATTTTACCTAATATAATGGCTGATTTGCTTGGACCATCTGTAAAACAGCCATAACGTATGGTAAGTAACAATAAGGATCTACATATACATATGTTAATAATTTGAAGGGAAGTTCCCATAATTTTATCGATTATAATGGCTGTTTTGTTTGAACGAACTATAAAACAACCATAACAAGTATCATAAGTAACAGTAAAGATCTACATATACATATGTTAATAATTTGAAGGGAAGTTCCCATTAACATTAACATTCACAGCTTCAAGTGATCAGAGAAGAGGATGGGGCATCAGTAGCTATAATAACCCCATTTCTTGGGACTTTATAATAAATTAACTGAACTTTTAATTCGAAGAAGTTTTGCAGAAGGTTAGAGCATACCGTGGCTGGGGCATTTGTGGGTACGGGGTCCATATGTGCAATAGCAAATGAAAGGTGCGGTTGAATCATAAATGTTGTAACCGCATATCCCCTCACTTGTTTGTCATGATTTACAACTTTGATCTCTCTTTGTATCATTGTAAATCCATTTCTCTATTCTCACCTAAAGAGGTAGTTGCTCCAAGGAACATCTGGGAAGTGAATACCCATAGTCGTGCAAAGAATAAAAGATAGAAGCATTGCATTTCCTGAGATGCCATTTTCCTATGTAGTCGATGTTCAATAATAAAATTGTTTATATTTCTGGACAGTGAGGTGATAATCCGTCGGTTATACGAGTAGAAGATAAACAAAAATAAATTGAAGAAGGACATCTTCATTTTTAAAACAAACACAAATTTGTTATGAACAACATAGAAATCTTTAAATTATTTCTCCTTCCTAGGTATCAGGTATAATAACTGCACAGGATGTTCAAGATGAGGCCCTTGTTTGGATTTCAGGAGACCGAGGTCATTATTTTAAGAGCACAAATTAGGTAGGTGGTTTTCAAAGTTAGAAGAGAGAAGCATGTTAGTTGTCCCATCTGACTCTATTATTTTTGGCCTGATAACAAAATGACACCTAACTTTCAATAGGGACATAATCAAATCGCTTCATGTACATGATGGCATTGGTATCCATGGAATTGTATAATGTTTTGTTTATATCTTCTCAACTGACTTGAAATTATTTACAATTT
Source organism: Pseudotsuga menziesii (assembly GCA_001517045.1). Classification (NCBI taxonomy): domain Eukaryota; kingdom Viridiplantae; phylum Streptophyta; class Pinopsida; order Pinales; family Pinaceae; genus Pseudotsuga; species Pseudotsuga menziesii. The sequence continues at coordinate 49,563 of LPNX010610995.1, read as the reverse complement.
TTTAAGTGAATGGAAATCTTATGATTTTCATAATATTGTATTCACAATCACAATCCAATAATATAAGCATTCATATTTCCAACAATCCATTCATATCTAGATAGCTAGATTCGAAACACAAACTTTGAACACATTATGTTTTCAAACCATTTGCAAATCCCCTATCAAACCTACAGAATGCCATTCAATATACCTTCAATATGTAAATGGTTACTTTGGTTACATAGTCCTCTATAGGTATATATAATATATTGTAGGCCTAATTTTTCATTGTTATTGGCCTCAAATTAGTTTCGATTACATTCCATTTGGTTACTCTCAATATAGACAATGTATTAGTTAAAAATTAACTGGTCAAACTATGTCCTCCATAATATATGGCTATTAAAAATTGACAAGAGGAACGAATATTTTCAGTATAATCTCACATGGCTTAGAGTATAATCTCAACCTCTATTTTGGATGAGGGAAAGCAATTAATTTTTTGTAGTTTTTTGTTATGGTTTGTGTGTTGATTGGGGATTTTCATTGTGAAGGTTGGAGCTTGATGGCTTGCATTGATGTTTCTTAGTGGATGAGTGTTGCTACATTACAAGGATAAGAGAGTATTACCGTGAATTAACTAACGATGATAAATATGATTCTTCACAGAATATAAACTAAATTTGGTGAGTTAAATATACTCTTTTTAATTCAAGGTTTAATATATGAATTAAATAGAAAATAACCAATTAATTGCAAAGTTCAATGCTTTATAAATGCTTGGATATGAATGTACCTAATTAATGACAATTATGCTTAGGTAAGGCATTATTGCAACAATATATTTTTTGTATGGACTACAAATTGCAACATTTTTTTAAATGAATATTCAAGTGATCATCAAAATAAATCAGTCTAAAAATAGAGCGTTTGCATTGAGAAAATTGTAAGATTTAGAAGGTTAATATTGTGTTCACATCTTTCTATGAAGAGTTTACTTATTTAACACATGTCAATAGAAGTGCAATTATGTATATAACCCTTCATTGCTGAAGGGTTGTTTAACATATGCCCTTCAAATATAAATTAAGACCAACCCTTCAAATTTGATCCCTGCATCCCATGCTAAAAGCTTAGGCATAATTTTACATGGATCGGGATTTTATACTGTGCATGTTTAATGGTTGAACTCTTTTTTCTTTTAATTTTTTTAATCTATTATATTAGTACATTAGTATTAACACATCGATGAACTTTTTTCAAATCTTTTTTTTTCTGATTAGTATTAGTCATACTAATATGCCAAAGGTTAAATACCTTATTTTTTGAATTTAAATGAAAATTTTCAACAATGTTATAAATTTAAAAAAAAACATTATATTTTATTTTGAAATAATGAAAATATATTTGTTTTAAGATAATGAGATAAAATAGGTTGGGAAAATCATTTCAACATTGTATATCTTTATTTTGAAGTAAAAAAATTTGGGAAAATTATTTCATACTAATTAAATGAACAATTGAGCACAATTAAAAAGATATAATAATTAAAAAACAATTTCACATTTTTAATAAAATCTACATAGAAACAATTACAAAGTAATAAACAACATTCTATTAGTTTCAAGGCTAACTCAGTTGGTTGGAGTTTGATTCCAAAGACTATTTGATATTGAGTTCAATATTGAGTTAAGAGGTTCAGTTCTCAAAAATCCAACTCCCACTTGAAAATAGACAATATTCTTTATATAAAAGTAATTAGCAATATTTTATAATAATGATATTTAATATAGATTTTTTTTGGTTTTGATTAACTTAAAATTACAAAAATATTAAAAAACAACATCAAAATTATAGTTTTTTAAGAATTTCAAAAAGTAATTTTTATTCTTTTCATGGAAATGATATTATTATCCTATTGAAGTGACATAATATCAAAATAGTTTTGCAAACAATAAGAGAACATGTAATTAACTAGAAGTATGACCAGGGTTTGTTGTACTTAATTCTCTTTTTTAACTTTCTTAAGGATTGAACCAATTGAAATTCATATTGACATGTCTTAAATTAAGTGCTTCTCACTAAACTCATAACTAATTTGACACAAAAGAATACATTCCTTCCTATGCATTTCAATTTTCCTCATTTGTAAACAACAATTTCTAATGTTTTTGCATGCCTTAAACTGCAAGTTTCCTTTTGAGTATGAAAGTGAATTGAAAGAGTAGTAATTTCATACTGACTACTTGCTATTAGAATTTCTTGGTACCTCATAACTCATACCCATCATCTCATAGAGTGCACAACTCAATGCCTACATCCCTCTATCTTCAACAAAGACTAAAACAACTGAATCAAACTAAACACTTGAGCCTTTGGAAGAGAGTTGTGACTTCAACTTGATTGGTTCTTGCTTCACTTAAACTTCACTTAGAGTTCATTTCTGTAACATACTCGATATCCACAATTAGTTTTTGGGATTACGGGGAAAAATAATTCCTTTAACCTTGTCTTTAATCAAAACTTGTTAGTCTCCATAATCAATGAATCATTATAATAAAATATATTCCAATAATACTTCGTTTATATATAGACACCAAGATACAGTTTACTCCACTATCATGTAAGATTTGAGGTTTTAAATAAATTAGAACCTCCTATAGGATACATGATTCCTACAAGGCACAAATCATTTACCTTCACTCGTCACTAATCGCCATATAATTGTATTATCTCAAGGACATCATTTATCAATTCATGGTCATTATGTAAATTCATTATACAAGGAACATCTTTTCTCCTTATTATGATTTTGATTCATATAGAATTCATTTATATATACTGAGCCTAGATGCATCAATAGATATAGTATATTACTAATGAGTGTAAGATTGTTGACATATCCATACAATCCCTAGTGTATCAAACATAAGGCATGCACATATAAGCATTACTTATCTTTAAGTCCCCCCCTCCCCAACACACATATAATGTTTTACAATGCTTTTAACTTTTCCCAATCTTTAACGTCTACTAAAATATCTGTTTACAAGTAAATCTATAATGCTCTTATTTAAAACACGAGCTGTGTTTATGAATAACATAGACATTCTATCTTTCCACAATAATTCCCATAAATAAATGAGCATAAGTTTTTCATGGATGTATCCATAAACTATCTATAGCTTGCATATAACATATTTTATATTTATAACTACGAACTTGATTGTCATATTACATGCAAAGCGAATAATATTGATCAACCGAAAACTCTGTATACACACACACACACACACACAAACACACACACACATATATTGCATTACATCCAAATGTTTCCATTTTTCTAATAATCACTCGAATGTCAAGTGCCATATATTAGCACTATTGAATAGATTTGTTCCCTTGTGTCTACAATTTAATTTATAGTGTAAGTCATAATGTAGGAATCCATTTATTATTATATAATTTGATTTTAATTATTAGCAGTTAGTACTAATTAGATTCATGCTAATCGATAAGTCATAGGTTTTTGTTAGTGCCTTGCGGCGACTAGTGGTTTCTTCGGTGTCCATATCTAGGACTAATTTTAATCATAGTTTATACAACACTTATAAAATTTTAAGTGTTTAATTAGTGAACATAGCAGTTCATTTTCGAGTGCCTACAACACCAATATGACACCATCATCGAACTCATGGCTACCCATCCATTCGACTCTCCCCCCTAGTGGATTCCACGCCCCTATAGGTTTAGTCACGTCAAGTCTTTAGTCTCCTAAAGTTTACAATGCAGCTTAGGAATTTATAATTATACTTACAGAGTTTTACTTGTGAAGCCTCTACCTTGAAATCCTTTCCATGAGTGGGTAGACAATTACACTTTTGGTTACAAGTATAGGGGCATAGAAAAGGGATATTACAATTTCCTCTTCTATAAGTTCATTTCCTCTTCTATAAAATTTAAAATTGAGTTAGATGTTATTTTAAGACTTCCATTTAAATATTTCTCTACAATTTCTGTATGTAATAAAAGTTGGAATGTCGTGGAACTTAAAAATATGATCAATAAATAATTTTTCCACCAATGAGGAAGTAAAATATTGTGGTAGGGAAAAAAAGTGGGAAAATTTAATTTGGTATGAAATTCATAAATTTTTGCACACCCTTGCTAGTTGACTAGTAAAATTTTACTAGTTTTACAGTTTCTTTCATTCTGGAAGTTCTATGCATCCAAATTTCATTCTAAAAGTTGTTGTAGGAATTTAAATGACCCCAATACCAATAAAAACCCTAATATATATATTTTATTGAGGTCGTACCTTGTTTGGACAACCTTCTTTACATAGGATCTTCTCGGGCCAAAACTGTTAGTTTTTCCCAAATCATTCTCAACGGCTCCAAATCCTTCTAGATATGTTCTTGAATGTATGCAAATTCATTTGAGTCTTTTTACTAGTGTGAAAACACCTCTGAACCTGACACAAGCCCCTGGTTGATTGGATGTGAAATTTCTTCCTAGTTGCACGGTTGGGTGAACCATAACCGTGGGAGTAGGTTTCACTGAAGCAGATTCTGAAACCTAAATGGTACCTAATTTATATGTGTTAGGAAATATACTTTATAGATCCTAAATTTTATTTTGTTTCTCCCATCATCCGGCTTCCTTGTTTGCAAAAGTATCATTCACGTTCCCTTATTTGCCTAGTTTCAAAAGTTGACTGATTAAGTGCAATTTTTCATTTGAAATTTTGATTAAAATTACACCAGAGTCAATATTCTGATCTTATTTAAGAGAAAGGATATTACAATGGTATCATAGAATTATCCTCCATACCTTCTCTTGATATTCATTAATGGGTCAAAAATTTTATTTTGATTCTAAAAGGAAGGCCTCTGAAGAAGAGGAAATTTACTCTGTGGAAGGGAGATTCCACGAAGATACGGAAGAGATGGATGAGTTCATAAATTTTGTGAGGAATATGTTGAAAGGGCTGCATGAAATTTCATCCAACATCATTCAGTCTAGTCAAGTGACCAAAGAGTTCCTTGCTAAGCAGCTAAAGATGGAGAAGGGAGAAACATTGGCTCCGAGTGTGAAGAGAGAAAGATCATAGGGGGGTCTCTATTCTCTAAGACTGGGCCTCAATATAGTCCTCTGGAAAATAAAGATGAACATAATTTTCAGCCCTGACCAACCATTCCCAAGTTCATGGAATTCCCAATGGAAGACCCTGAAGTGCAGACTGAAACAGTTGCTTCATGGGAGGATAAATTTGTTGCCTATCAAACTTTTAGTGAGGAGTGCAAAAGGGTTCTGCCATTCAGATACTTTTGTGAAAATCATTATGGAGGGAAGTCAAGAGGATTTCAAAGGATACCATATCATAATTTTGAGTTAAGGAATTCCATTGGCATAATTACCCTACCTTGCTTTGATGGCACTTCCAAGTTCATAGTGAGCTCTTTGATTCAGAAAATTGACACCTATTTCCAGCTGAATCCTATGGCAAAGAAGGATGACATCAAGTTGGTAGAATTACATCTTGATGGGGTGGCCAATTATTGGTGGTTTCATGGCATGAAGACCTTGGGCCACAGACAAGTAGTTACCTATGAGGAGTTCACGAGGAGATTGGTAGAAAGGTTTGATCGGAGAGTTCCTGACATTTATTTCCATGAATTGGCACACATCAGACAAGTAAAGAATTTGAAAAAGTGGTAGTGATGGTCAGTGATATCTCAAAATCTAGGCCACTTCTTTTGTTTACATAAGGATTAGCAGAGCCTTTGATAGGGATGGTGAAATATTACCAACCCACAATTTTGCATGAAGTGGTGAGCAAAACTATAGACTTGCAAGATGTCATTTTGAGGACCAAGTATCCTCTGAGACCCTCTATGCCCCTTAAATTTCAGAATCAAATACCTTCGATGAGAAAATTTCCTCCCCTAGGCAAGAAATATTACTCCTACAATGATCGAGATGAGCTGAGGATGAAAAAGCTTTTTTTTCTTGCCAAGAAACTTGGGTTTCGGGCCACAAGTGTGTCAAGGGGAAGGACCACTACATTGAAGTGTTCTCTGAAAGTGATGAGGAGATGGTGGAAGAAGATGATATGGAATATGGAGAATATGAAACAACAGAATAATATGAGAAGCTCCCTCAAATCAATAGAAAAATTATAGTACCCAATGGTGTACCCCAGTTCCATACCTTGAGGCTGAAAGGAGTACTGTCGAGCCAAAGAATCACAGTCCTTGTTGATGAGGGTGTCACCCACAATTTTATTGATGCATCTTTGGTGGAGAAATAAAATATGCCAACCGAGTCCTTTGAATTCATTGTGGTAATTCTGGGGAACCATACCATGGAATGCAATCGATGGATTCCAAACCTGCAAGTGAATCTATGAGACTAGAGAATGAAAGAAATTTTTTATGTTGTCAATGTGGTAGACACCAACATGGTGGTTGGAGTTCAATGGTTTTACTCTATTGGAGAACATTCCATGAATTACAAAATACCCCAAATAAGTTTCAAAGATGCTGATGGGAAATCAACAGTTCTAAAGGGTATGAATACTTACCCAAGCCAATTAATTTCTCCAAATAGTATGAGAAACATCCTGAGGCATGGGGACACTGAATGGGTTGCTAAATGTCAGATCACCAATGAGGGAACTATAGTGAAATTTTCCTACCATCCTAAATACATAACAAAGTTGATGCACAAGAACAAGGGGGTTTTTGAAAACCTTCCGCATGGAAGGCCACCTGACCGTGGCATTGAACACAAAATTCAGCTGGAAGTTGGTACACTTCCAATACAAATAAACCCCTATAAGAATCCAGAGAAATTCAAGGATGATATTGAGAAGGCCATCAAGGATCTCCTTGCGTTGGGCCTCATTAGACCAAGCTCTAGTCCTTTTGCTTCTTCAGTTGTTTTGGTGAAGAAGAAGGATGAGACACTCAGAATGTGCATAGAATACTGGAACTTGAACCTGAAAACCATAAAGAATCAGTACCCAATCCCCTAGATTGATGAACTGATGGATGAAATGAATGGAGAAAAATTATACTCCAAAATAGGCCTTTGGACAGGATACCAACAAATCAGAATGAGGGAGGAATACATATAGAGACAACCTTTCATTATCATTTTGGTCATTTTGAGTTTTTGGTCATGCCATTTGGATTGACTAATGCTCCAAATGATCCGGAAACAAGATCTTTGCTACTCTATGACGTTAACATGAATTGCATAAAGAGCATGAACAAAGCTCACAAATCCATAAGAAGAGAACCAAACAGCATAGACAACAGTCACATAAAGACAAGAAGTTGATAACGGAGTTCGTCCAGGATGGACTACGTCTCCGGGCCTGCTTCTCAATAGGAGGGCCGATCTATAATCTCAGCATGAAGCAAAATACATGGCAATGATACAATGATACCTTGGCGACAATGTTCAGGAAGAGAACCGCTGCCCAAAACACAACAAGACTGCTTCCAGCAACTCCGAAGCCTGAAGACGGTTTAGAAAGAGTATAAACACTCGTACCTTCCTCCTGCAGAGCTACGCAATATCCATTCTCTCCTTTAGATACAAAGTCTCCACTCCAAGGCATGAGTGGGAAATGGCAAATGAATGGGTTTATATAGGTTGGCTTTCCCTACTTCACATGACTCTCATGGATTCCTTTGGTTGCAACTAATTTGCCTATCTTGGCCTTGGTTACAACTTCCCTAAGTTGGTTTTCATGTGGTTGGGCTTTTAAGAACATAAACCAAAAATATGGTTCATGCCCACATGTCCATGGGTTTTCACATTTAGTTACTTCCCCATAATGACATTTACAAAATCCAACAATAATCCATTACATACCAAAATCCTTCTTTTAAATAGCATGTTGGTTTTTTCAACCATAAACCAACTTGTTACAACTTCTTTACAAATATGGCATGTTTGTTTTTGGTTACAAACATGCATTAACTTCATAACAACTCAAGGGATAAAATAAATGAGTAATATGTGAGGAATTTTTCCACTCACTTCAAATATTAATCATTTTACAATTTCTCATGAATAAATGCATGAATGTCCTAAAACTCATTTTAAGCACAAATGCATGCATGCTAGTCATCATGCCACTTCATCATGCCATGTCTTCATGCCACTTCATCATGCCATGTCTTCATGCCACATCAGCATGCCATGTCATCATGCCACATCATCATGCCATGTCATCATGCCATATCAGCATGCCATGTCATCATGCCACATCAGCATGCCATGTCATCATGCCACATGTCACCCTGTGATTGGTCCATACTGTATGGATACCATGTGTCATCCTCTGAGTGGTGCCACATCATCATGTTTGTACAGTACATATGCCACGTGTCACCTTGTCAGTGGTGCCACGTGGCACCTCTTTTTGCCAAATTTGCCTGTTGACCTTATAGAACAGAATGCGATAACTTTCTCATACGGAGTCCGTTTGAGGTGAAACGAATGCCATTGGAATCGTCTCGATGAGCCCTTCCATATAGTGCTAGTTTTATTGAGATTGGAGGACTTCAAAATTTTTCCTTCTTGGATCCTCCTGGATCATTCCTCCCCACTGAGAAGCTTTTGGCCTCCAAAATCCTTTACTAATCAACAGATAGGTGAGGGAATTGCTCCCTCACTTTCTCCTTCTCGATCCACTTATCTTTGCTTGGATGATTGCCTTTGATTCCCACTGGAAGATACTCAACATCACCTCTGCAAGAAGTCCTTGTCCTTCTGCCCAAGATGACATCTTCCTTTAGCTCATCCATGTACTCAGGAGAAAATTCATCAACTGATGGAAATGAGACATTCTCCCTTTCATCCATGATCATGGGAGGCTCATAGATTTTCAAGTTCTCCACATTCACCACTGAGTAGATCTGCATGTATGGCGGTAGTTCTAAGCGAAAAGCATTCGTCCCAATCTTCTCCAAGATGGTGAAGGGACCATATCTAATGGGCTTGAGCTTCTTGCCTTCTCCTTTCATCTTCTCCTTGCTGATGTGAAGCCACACTTGATCTCCCACCTGAAACTGATGATCAACTCTATGTTTTTCATGGCGAGCCTTGTACTGGGCTTGACTCTTCTCTAACTGCTCTTGCACTGCTTGATGTACCTGTTGAACTCTCTGAATGAACCTGCGGGCTTTGTCTTCATCCTTGGAAGTGCTTGAATCAACCTCTCTCCCATAATTCAAGTCCAATGGAGTCTTTGGAAAGTACCCAAGGCATGTCTCAAATGGCGAGCTCTGAGTGGAAGAATGCATAGCCCTGTTGTAGGCATGCTGCACATACTAGATCTGTTCATCCCATAACTTAGGATGCTTGTTGCAATAGCCTCGAAGCAAATGGACAACTGTCCTGTTGACTACCTCTGTCTGTCCATTGGTCTGTGGATGGAAAGCGGTGCTCCTCTTCATCTTGGTGTCCATCATACACCATAACTTTGTCCAAAACTCTCCAAGGAATCGGGAGTCCCGATCCGAGATAATGGACGTAGGGAGTCCAAAGTGAACCCATACATGCTGAAAGAAAAGAGAATCAGCCTCCTCTGCAGTGACCTGCTTTTTACATGGCATAAGAATACACATCTTGCTAAACCTATCCACGACCACATACAAGTAGTCATGACCCCTCCTAGACATAGGCAAACCCCCCACAAAATCCATGGAAATGCTTTCCCAAGGATGGGAATTAACAGGAAGTGGTGAGTACAACCCCAATTTTCTATTAGTGGGCTTACAAGTAGAGCACATCACACACCCCTTTACATATTTTGTTACAATGTCTTTCATGCGAGGCCAATACACAAGTCTTTGCAAATGAGCCAAAGTCTTACCTACCCCAAAATGCTCTGATACAAGAGAAGTATGAGCTTCTCGTATTACATGGACTCTTTCACTGATAGGAACACATAACTTGCCCGAATGATAGAGAAACTTTCCCTGCAAATAGTAGTCTTCCACCTGTGTTCCATTGGTTAGCTTCTCATAAATCTCCTTGAAATCATCATCAGTAGCATACTGCTCAATATAACTTTCATGGGATAAAGAAGCATTTTTCAAAACAATAGATCCAACAATAGGAAGTCTTGAAAGCATATTTTCCACTTTGTTACTAGTACCCTTCTTGTACTTGATAACTGCAGACAACCTGTACATGCCCACATTAGGAAGAGGGGCATCCTGTTGGAGATGAATCTCATGTTGAATCTCCCTTTTGGGAGGAAAACCTGTAGGTTCCTGAAATATTTCATCATAATTAGCCACAATATCAATCATATCCTTTTTATGAGAAGGATCACAACCTTTGAAAGCATCAGATGCTTCAGCATCTTTTGCTCTCACAACCATGAGCATGTATCTCTTATTAGTGTTGATGAGTCTCTTCATATGTCTTGCACTAACAAGAGAGGTGTTAGCCTTCACACTGTGAGCTCTCACGATGTACTCCACCCCATTTTTGATGAGATGGTACTTGTTCTCATGATGGAAGAATACTGCTTTTCGATCATACAAGTATGGGCTTCCCAATACGATACCTCAGATGTCAAGAGGAACAACATCTAAGTCCACCTCATCGATCAACTTTGAAGCAATTGCAAACCTTAACTTACATTGCTTAGTCACCTGTAGCTTAGCATTATCACATACCCATCCAAAGGGATAAGGCTTGGGGTGAGGTTTAGTCTGTATGCCCAACTTCTTAACAACTGATTCTGAGATCAAATTTACTTGAGAACCCGGATCAAATAATGTTTCAATATTTGTATGCTTAGACACAACTATGATGTGAAACAACTCACTTCTTATTTTATCATTTTCTTTAGAAACATGAGTAGAACTTGAACCAGTATGAGGAGTTTTGTTACCTTGCATTCCCACGGCTGTAATCCTGGTTTCGTCACCTGAGTCGGAACCCAAATCTTGTTGCGCTGTTGCAACAGTCTTTTTCTTCTTTTTGCCTCCAAAATGCTTTGTCCTTTGTTCAGGATGCAACTTCCAACAACTTTCTTCATCATGCCCATCATTGCCGCAATGTTTGCAATGGAGCTTTCCTCCTTCCTTTTTGGCAGTAGCTGTCTTCTTGCTCTTGTCTTTTTCCTTGAACTTGTGGTTGTTGTTGTGCTTGAAAGGCTTCTTCTGATGGTCTTCTTGCAAATTATTCCCCTTGCTCTCAAGATGAGTATCCTGAACACTTGCTTCATCCACACTAGTAGGATTCAACAACAACAAAGTATGGCGTAGATAATGATGAAGAGCACCAATGTACTTCAAAAGAGTGTTAGGAGAATCTAAAGAAATATTCAACTCTAGAGCTTTCTTTCTAAATTCTTCAGTAAAATTCTGAACACTCTGACCCTTGCCTTGTCTAAAACTTTGCCAATCCATCATAGCCTTTTGAACATAACCCAACGGATAAAATTGCTTACGTAAAGAAGAAATGAAAGTAGACCATGATGAGAGAAGATTATCCATTTGTTTGCTACCTTGCTGAAGCTTGCTTTCCCACCATGCAAGTGCGGTGCCTGTCAGCCGAAGTGAAGCCAACTGAATCTTCACATCTTCTTCTTTGATCTGCTGGACTCGGCAATAGACCTCAATTTGCCTTATCCAATTGTTCAACTTCTCTGCATTCGCTTCCCCATTGAACATGGGCAAATCAGACTTCACATCGAGCTTCAACAAGGGCTTCTTTTGAGGCTCTTTGTGAGGAACCTTGGAATGCTGAGAATGAGATGAGGAAGAAGCACTTGAACTTGTGCTTGAATCTGAAGGTGAAGAGGGAGGCTCAGGAGGCTCTTCGCCACCTCCTCCTTGGTTAACTGAAGCGTTTCCTTCGTCCTTCACTTCTTTGTCTTCCTTCTTTACTTCACTTCCTTTTCTTTCTTTTGCCATGCGTTCTTCATAGTCTGCAAACAACTTGTCTACCTTGTCGGCCATCATGTAGAAGACCTTGTGAAATTTTTCCTCCATCTCGGTGCGGGCATCATTAGCTTCCATCTTTTTCCTTCGGTGTGCACGTCCGATCTTGGAATTGTAAGGCTCTAATGTACCCTCACCAGCTTGCAGTTTATCCCTCGTGAGCATCCACACTCACAATCCAACGTCAAATAACCTGGCTCTGATACCACATGATCCGGAAACAAGATATTTGCTACTCTATGATGTTAACATGAATTGCATAAAGAGCATGAACAAAGCTCACAAATCCATAAGAAGAGAACCAAACAGCATAGACAACAGTCACATAAAGACAACAAGTTGATAACGGAGTTCGTCCAGGATGGACTACGTCTCTGGGCCTGCTTCTCAATAGGAGGGCCTATCTATAATCTCAGCATGAAGAAAAATACATGGCAATGATACAATGATACCTTGGCGACAATGTTCAGGAAGAGAACCGCTGCCCAAAACACAACAAGACTGCTTCCAGCAACTCCGAAGCCTGAAGACGGTTTAGAACGAGTATAAACACTCGTACCTTCCTTTTGCAGAGCTACGCAATCTCCATTCTTTCCTTTAGCTACAAAGTCTCCACTCCAAGGCATGAGTGGGAAATGGAAAATGAATGGGTTTATATAGGTTGGCTTGCCCTTCTTCACATGACTCTCATGGATTCCTTTGCTTGCAACTAATTTGCCTATCTTGGCCTTGGTTACAACTTCCCTAAGTTGGTTTTCATGTGGTTGGGCTTTTAAGAACATAAACCAAAAATATGGTTCATGCCCACATGTCCATGGGTTTTCACATTTAGTTACTTCCCCATAATGACATTTACAAAATCCAACAATAATCCATTACATACCAAAATCCTTCTTTTAAATAGCATGTTGGTTTTTTCAACCATAAACCAACTTGTTACAACTTCTTTACAAATATGGCATGTTTGTTTTTGGTTACAACCATGCATTAACTTCATAACAACTCAAGGAATAAAATAAATGAGTAATATGTGAGTAATTTTTCCACTCACTTCAAATATTAATCATTTTACAATTTCTCATGAATAAATGCATGAATGTCCTAAAACTCATTTTAAGCACAAATGCATGCATGCTAGTCACCATGCCACATCATTATGCCATGTCACCATGCCACATCAGCATGCCATGTCATTATGCCACATCATCATTCCATGTCATCATGCCACATCATCATGCCATGTCATCATGCCATATCAGCATGCCATGTCATCATGCCACATCAGCATGCCATGTAGCATGCCATGTCATCATGCCACATGTCACCCTGTGATTGGTCCGTACTGTATGGATACCATGTGTCATCCTATGAGTGGTGCCACATCATCATGTTTGTACAGTATGGATGCCACGTGTCACCTTGTCAGTGGTGCCACGTGGCACCTCTTTTTGCCAAATTTGCATGTTGACCTTATAGAACAGAACGCGATAACTTTCTCATACGGAGTCCGTTTGAGGTGAAACGAATGCCGTTGGAATCGTCTCGACGAGCCCTTATATCTAGTGCTAGTTTGACTGAGATTGGAGGACTTCAAAATTTTTCCTTCTTGGATCCTCCTGGATCACCAAAAAACTTCCAATAATGCATGAACAAGGTGTTTAGTGAGCAACTATGTAAGTATGTCATTGTATTCTTTGATGATATTCTAGTTTATAGGAGAACATGGGTAGAGAACCTACTCCACTTATATGTGGTGCTCACTATACTAGTAGACCAATCCTTCAATGCCGAGCTATCAAAGTGCGAGTTTGGCATGAACGAATTTCTCTATATCGGCCATGTGATTTTCCAAGATAGGGTCAAAAGGCACCAAGAAAAGATAGAGGCCATATTGGGTTGGCCAATCCCAAGGCACCTCACCAAACTGAGAGGATTCATTGGCCTTTGCAATTACTACCATAAATTTGTTAAAGGGTACTCCCAGTTCATTGCACCTTTGATAGATCTGACTAAGAAGGGTGCATTTAGTTGGAATGGGGAATCTGGACAAGATCTCCAAAAAATGAAGGAGATAATGAGTAGTTTTATGGTACTTTCTTTACCTGATATCTCCAAACCTAGGGCTTCCTGTTCCGGGAGCTTCCCTCCAGTGTTTTCAGAAAAGGAGTACATTGGACAGCTCCATTTGAAGAGATCTATATTTCTATCCAATTAGATCTGAAATATTTCAAGTTTTGAAAATCAGGGTTTCTCTGACAAACCGTAGATCAGCTAGCTCCGGAAGCAGGACAGACACCTCAAATCGATAAGATATAATATTTTGCTATTTTCATTTGAGGTTCTCATTTCAAAATGATCTATCACATCAGCTTGATGATAAGCTTGGTGAAGTTGAAAAATTCCAAGCATGGAATTATTTGACCTCTCTGAAGAAAATGAATTGGACACCTACATGAGTAGAGAGGTTCCAGTTCTAGAGGGAGATGAGCCTCAAAGACTTACACAAGAAGAACTTGATCAAGGCCAAGAAGATCATTGTTGATTCAATCACGGATCAAATTATACCACAAGTGTCTTCCCTAAATACACCGAAGATGTTTGATTCCTTGATCAAGCTATTTTAAGATAAGAACTTAAATCAGAAGATGGCTTTGAGAATACAGTTGAAGAATGTGAAGATCCAAACGCAGAACAACTTGAAGTAGTAGAAGAAGAAGTATGCAAAAGTGGTTATAGCCACCTTGAATGGTCTCCCAGGATCATGGGATTCATTCATGTGAAGAATTAATGCCAAAAGTAAGTGATTACTTTCAGCTCGACTAATAAGAAGAGAAGAAGAAGATGGGAGCAATTCAAGATCAAGCTCTCACCATTCAAAGAAGATCCCTCAAGCGACGAGGAATATGAAAAACTCAATTCTTGAAGAACCTCTTATTCATCTTATCATTTGGATAAGAAATGATGATTTCATGAATGAAGAAGATGATAAATCAGAATTATCAAGATGGAGTCTACCCACGAAACAAATAAAAGATAAGTATTCAATTTCCATTTCATGATATTGTTTTGTTATGCATTTGATTGTATTCAGTTGATGTGTTATGCATGATAGATTGTTTACATTAATACTACTAATATGCATGTGATGGGTAAGTAGCTCATGGCGCTATACAACTCTCCAGTGCTACTTATCAAACCTCTTTGCTAACATATTGGATTAGTGCACAATCTCAATGATGTCATGGTAGAGTCAGAAGGCATCTAGAAAGTTTCTGTGAAATATGAATGAATGTTGTATTGGATAAATAGTTGCATGATGCATAAGAATTTGTCGTTATGCATATGTTTTATGAAATATCTCTAATCATGCAACTGGTGCATTTGAATTGTAGGAAAGGTCCTATACAACTACCTACAAGAAAACAAGGACGAGACTTGTTTCGAAGAACAAGTGATGACAATTCAATAAACATGAATCTGAAGCTCCCAGGGTCAGAGACACCATGACCAAAGAAAGAGCTTCAGAGAGCGGTAGATCCACCTCAAAGGATGAAGACCACCATGGGTATGAGAGATAAAGAAAATAATTCTATAAAAGAATAACAGTTGATAATGGGGAATGATGTATACGATATGATTTCGAGACATACAGGGAAGTACATAGTATCCTCCATATGGATCTACAAGAACAAGTGTACAAAGAAAGGTTCATTATTTTCCTCAGAAAGAATAGACTATGACATGACATACTCTATTGACCAGTATATATCAAGCATAGAACCACCTGTATAGAATAAAGAAGGAAGATAATACTCCACTTCAAGGGGAGTGACTATAGAAGATATCTGAGTTCGACATGGTACGACATGATGGACAGCTTCTTGATGGATTCAGACTTTACCAAGAGTAAAGTGGGTTCCAACCTTCAAATTTGAATGCAGAAGACTAGGATATGTTGATGATATGACAAGATGAACTCATGGAAGATGTTATGATGAAATAATACTATAATGATGTATGGGATATAGTTCCCAAACCATAAGGAAAGAGTAGTGTATCCTCCAAATGGATATACAAAAATAGAGCATGCAGCTGATGGAAGTATTGAGAAGTATAAAGCAAGATTTGTGGCCAGAGTTTTCTTTCAGAAAAAGGGAATTAATTCTGAAGAGACACTTACTCCAGGAAGTAAGGTACACTTCCTTCAGAACTATCATGTTAGTTTCTTCCATGGTGAAGTAAAGACAAGCCTTCCTTAATGGTATGATTGAGAAAGAGTTTTACATTGAATAGTCATGAGGATTTGAAGTTGAAACCAAATGGAATCATGTATGCAAGTTGAAGAAGGCCCTCTATGGCCTGAAGCAAGCTCCCAGATATTGGTATGGAATAACAGATAGTTTATTGTCAAGCATGGGATTTACCAAGAATAAAGCTGATCCTAACCTTTATCTCAAGGTTGTAGAAGATGAACTTGTCATCCTGTTATTATATGTCGATGAATTATCCTTGACAAGAAATGAGAAACAGATCATGGAAAGCAAGAAGAAATTAGCAGAAGAATTTGAGATGAAAGACCTTGGGTAAATGCATTATTTCCTAGGTCTCGAAGTATGGCAAAGTTCAGAAGAAATATTTCTCAACCAGGGAAAGTATGTGGTAGAGATATTGAAGAGATTCAATATGTTGGAATGCAAAGTCATGGCCACACCCATGGACTCCAACCTGAAGCTGTTAGCTGATGACTCATCAGCGTTAGTGGATATGACTCATTATAGATAGATCATGTGGTCATTGATGTACTTAACAAATACCAAACCAGACATTTGTTTTGCTGTGAACACCTTAAGCAATATCTTGTTCAACCAAGACGGGTTCACCTAGTAACTGCAAAGCATGTGATGAGATATCTGAAAGAGACTATAGAATTTGGTTTATATTATGATGGTAGCCATGAGTATAGATTGTATGGCTACACAGATGTAGATTGGGCCATAAGTATCTCAGACAGGAAAAGCACATTAGGTAGATGCTTTTGTTTGGGGTCTGCTATGAGTTCATGGTTTAGCAGGAAATGGTCCAGTGGTTCTCATAGCATGGTTGAAGAAGAATACATAGCAGATTACTCTACTAAGTTATGAATCCATATGGATTTGGAAGGTGATATCAGGTCTCTTTGAACTGAAGATGGATACTACATTAATTCTATGTGATAACAGAGAACCCTGTGCTCCGTCGTAACACATAGAAATACAGTATTTCTACATTCAAGATAAAGATGCAGATGATGATGCTTTCAGTACTCACATACTGGAGATACAGATGGTGATAGTTTAGTATTCACATACTGAAGATGTAGATGAATATGGTTTAGATGATGATGCGCTGACAAATCCTTTGTCTCGAGTAAAGTTCAAACACTTTCGAGACAAGCTTGGTGTGGTTCAAAAAGACCTTCCTCGAAAGGGGGAGTAGTGATGTTGCAGTGGGATTGTATCATCCCTAGACACTTGCCCTAAAGTGACCCAGACACCTCGGTCTTTGAGAATGAAGAGGGATTGTATCATTCTGGGACATATGTCCAGAAGTGATCTAGAGACTTCAGTCATCAAGAATGTGGTGGGATTATATCATCCCTGGGCACTTGCCCAAAAGTGACCTGGAGACCTCGGTCTACGAGAATGAAGAGGGATTGTATCATCCCGGGACATCTGTTCAAAATGTATCCAGAGGTCTCAGCCTGCCTGAATGTGGTAGGATTGCATCATCCCTGAAATTCGGTTCAAAATGTATCCAGAGGTCTCGGCCCCCATGAAATTGGTGGATTGCATCATCCCTGAACCTCGGTTCAAAATGTATCCGGAGGTCTCGGCCCCCATGAAAGTGGTAGGATTGCATCATCCCTGAACTTCGACTCAAAATGTATCTGGAGGTATCGGCCCCCGTGAAAGTGGTGGATTGCATCATCCCTGAACCTCGGTTCAAAATGTATCTAGAGGTCTCGTCCCCCATGAAAGTGGTGGATTGCATCATCCCTAAACCTCGGTTCAAAATGTATCCAGAGATCTCACTCCCCATGAATGTGGTAGGATTGTATCCTCCTTGAACTTCAATTTAGAATGGATCCAGTGACTTCGGTACTCAAGAACATGTGTTGATCCCGTAATTACAATAGGAAGGATTGTCTGAGTTCCACAACTGTGTTGATCCCATAATTCTGAAAGGAAGGATCATTAGTAACTCCGTAAAGACCTAAATCTCGTAATTCCGAAAGGAAGGATCATTGAATTGATCCCGTAATTCCAATAGGAGGGATTGTCTGAGTTCCACAGATGTGTTGATCCCCTAATTCCGAAAGGAAGGATCATTAGTAACTCTGTAAAGACCTAAATCCCATAATTTTAAAAGGAAGGATCGTTGGTAGCTCCGTAAAGACTTGATACCTTAATTCCGACAGGAAGGATTGTCTGAGTTCCACAGATGTGTTGATCTCGTAATTCCAATAGGAAGGATTGTCTGAGTTCCACAAATGTGTTGATCCCGTAATTTTGAAAGGAAGGATCATTAGCAACTCTGTAAGGACCTAAATCCCATAATTCTGAAAGGAAGGATCGTTAGTAGCTCCGTAAAGACTTGATCCCGTAATTCCAAAAGGAAGGATCATATGAGCTCCACAAATTTGTTGATCTCGTAATTCTGAAAGGAAGGATCGTTAGTAACTCCGTAAAGACCTAAATCCCGTAATTCCAACAGGAAGGATCGTCTGAGTACCACAGACATGTTGATCCCGTAATTTCGAAAGGAAGGATCATGTTGATGTTTTGATGATGATGATGTTGATGTTTTGATGATGTTGATATTTTGATGATAATGATGTTTTGATGATGATGACATTTTCATGATGATGTTTCTAATCAAAAGATCAGAGTATGATGATGATGTTGTTGTTGATCGAAAGGCCAAAGTGATAAAGATGATGTTGCTGATCGAAAGGTCAAAGTGCTGAAGATGATGTTGCTGATTGAAAGGACAAAGTGTTGAAGATGATGTTGCTGATCGAAAGGTCAAATTGTTGAAGATGATGTTGCTGATCGAAAGGTCAAAGTGCTAAAAATGATGTTGCTGATCGAAAGTTCAAAGTGCTGAATATGATGTTACTGATCGAAAGGTCTAAGTGCTGAAGATTTTGCTGATCAAAAGGTCAAAGTGCTGAAGATGTTGCTAAAGATGTTGCTGATCAAAAGGTCAAAAGATGCTGATGTTGATTAAAGAGTTGTTGTCGTCAAATATCGAAGATGAAGACTATATGATGTTGAAAATCTTCCAATGATTTATAGATGTGTTAACCTGATGATGTTGATGATGTCCTCTCCTACTATTGTTGTTGTTGTTGTAGAATACCCTTCTCGTTAAGGGGGAGTGTTGAAATATTGTAACTTCGAAAAATATTCTATATGTATCTTTTGTGGTCCCCGATGGTCCTACCGGGAGAACCACTTGTATTATCTTGTACCTCGATGCTTCTAATCGGAAGAGGTAATAAGAGTTATGAGGTTGTCCCCTCTAATTTTAAAGGTGGGTCATTAGCACCTCAATGTGGTTACTTGAGCCTACATGTGTAACTCGATCCTACATGATTAACTCGAGCCTACATGTCGGATGAGTTAATTGAAGTGAACGGATGAATATAAATAGAGGTGTAGCTCTCCTCATTTGAAACACACACACTCTCACTTGTGTAGCGCATTAGTGGAGAAGAGAATTAGCTGGAGAAGGAGGAGGATCATGCTTTGATGTCCTTGCTGGTTTTATCTTTTATCTTTTATCTTTTTGGGGCATCTATATTGAGGAAGCTTTGCTGGGTTTTTCCCTTTAGGGTTTTCCCAGGATAAATATTTGTGTTCCTTTTGTATGGTTGTGCTTGTCTATCTTTCAGTGATCCTGTATATATGCTTTTGTTATGAAAATCAAATGAAGTACTGATGTCTTAGCTAAGCATACAAAAAATTTAACAAAGGGAGACTGTTAAATGAGTTTTCACTGACCACTAGGAGGAAGGAGCAGCTATAGAAGGATGGTTGACAAGTGGAAACACTAGCATTCACTTTCTAGTTGTTGCAAGAGAATTGTTAGGTATAACTCCCGATTGATTATTATTCCAATGCAAATGCCTATATTTATACAAATCATATGACGGTTGGGTTTCACCTTCCACCCAGCCCTTTCGGCTTCCTACTATTTATTTATTTATTTACAATAATCCCTACGGATTATATTCTAACAATCCCCCTCTTAATCCGAAGGGGTGTTCATAAGTCCGAGCATGTTTCTGAATCTTTCAAAATTTTCTCGTCCAAGCGCTTTGGTGAAGATGTCTGTAATTTGATCATTTCTGGAACAATGTCGAAGATGGACTGTCTTGGCCTCTACATGATGCCAAATCAAATGATACTTTGTGTTGATGTGTTTGTTTCGATCATGGAATCTAAGATTCTTAGCCAGCTTGATTGCAGAAGTATTGTCGATCAATAATGGTGTGGAGTCCTCTTGTTTTTCTTGCAAATCTTCAAGTATCTTCCTGAGCCATACTATTTCTTTCGTTGCTTCAGCTACAGCCACATATTCTGCTTTTGTTGTTGAATCTGCCGAAACTGACTGTTTACATGATCTCCATGAGACAGCTAAAGAGAGTAAGGTACGGATGGTAGCCCATTTTTCTGTAGGAGAAAATGTTTCTTCATAGTCATTTCCTTCTTTCTGTGCATAGCCTTTTGCTACAAGCCTCGCTTTGTGCTTGTTAAGTGAGCCATTTGATCTGT
>LPNX010610995.1:5562-28685 GCA_001517045.1 Pseudotsuga menziesii | reverse complement strand
ATATTCATTTTCAGAATATGTCTTTGGATGAGGATAACTTTCCAAATGATCAAGTTGTCTCTCAATGGACTGGTCATTTTTATTAGTTTCAAGAAAAATGAGATCTCTGGAAATAACAAATTTCTTGTTTACCTCATCATACAAATGGTATGCCTTGGAGTATTCTTCATACCCCAGGAAAATACATTTTCTGCTTTGAGCACCAAGCTTGTTTCTTTGCTCCTTTGGAATCAAGGCATAACAGGTGGAACCAAAAACTTTGAGATGACTGACTGAAGGGAGATGGCCAAACCACATTTCATGTGGAGTCTTGTTATCAAGAGCATTTGAGGGACTTCTATTTCTCAAATATGCTGCACATTTTACTGCATCACCCCAAAACATTAGTTATACATTCTTGAAAAACATCATAGAGTGAACCATATTCATTATGGTTCTATTCATTCTTTCTACTACATCGTTTTGTTGAGGATTGTAGGGAACTGTAGTCTGATGTGCAATTACATGTTGGCAAAGATAATGTTCAAAAGCATTTGAAGTGTATTCTTTCCCATTATCAGTATAAAGTGTACCAATTTTTTATTGTGCTTGTTTTTCAATCAATGCATGAAAGTCTTTGAATGTTTGAAATGCTTCTGATTTTGTCTTTAAACAGTAAATCCAACACATTCGTGAGTAGTCATCAACAAATGTCATAAAATACTTATTCCCATTTGCTGAAGGAGTTGGAAATGGGCCACATAAATCAGAATGCACTAGTTCTAATTTCCTACTTGCTCTGAAATTAGATTCATGGAATGTCAGCTTACTATGTTTCCCTAATATACATGCATCACATTTGTTCTTCTCTTTGGGAATGGTGGGAAAACCGAATACACCATTCTTTCTCAAAAAATGAAGACTGTTATAATTTAGATGACCAAATCTTGCATGCCACAATGAACTAGATGACATATTACCTTCTCCATGCTGAGAGAGGTAGGCATAGTTCTGAAATCTTGTGGATGAACCCTTGAGCTTCAACAACTTTCCATCTTTGTATCCAGTCATGATGATTTGGTTGTCAGAGGACTTTCTTATTTCAATGATTCCATCAAACATGTGGATGGAATGGCCTTGCTGTTGAATCTCCACCATGGACAACACGCTTCTCTGCAACTCTAGAAGATAGAGAACGTTTTTCAACAAGAAATCAGGGAATCCAGGCATCTTCAGTCGAATGGTGCCCATTCCCTTTGGTTTAATACTTGACTTATTTGCAAAGTAAACTATGCCATATATTGTTTCATTCAGTTCTTCAAAAAAGTCTTTTCTAAATGTCATGTGTGATGTTGCACCAGTATCAAGCAACCAATAATCTTTGTAAGATGAAAGAGAAGTCATTTCATTAAATCCAAGATTACAATGTGCAACAATACAATGATTAGAATCAGAATATTTACTAGCATCTTGATGTTTATTATCATCTTTCTTTTGGTTGTGCTTGTCTTTGATGGAGTCCCATGAAGCCCAACACTGATCTGATGTGTGCCCAGTCTTTCCACAATGCTTGAACTGCAATTCTGATCTTTTGCTGAAGTTGTTTCTGCCCCCTCTGCCTCTGAAGTTTCTTCTTCTGCCTCTCTTGCTGCTTTCTCCTTTGGAATGATCTTTGCCAGAGAGAGAGGCACAAACTACAGCTGTTATAGATTGCATCTTTTACAACGGTTAGTGTAATTTACAATAATGACAAAGAGAAATAGAAAAAAATAATAACCTTGGAGGTCTACAGTCTTTGCCAAGGTGAGTTACATCCTTCATATTTCAACTTCAAGTTTTAAAAATGATACAATGACACAGAAAATATGTTGTCAATCTCCTTTCACGTAAAATGTGGTTACAACTTCAATCTTCAAGTGGATGTTGCAGCAGTCTAGGTTTACAGCTCAAAACACCAGAAACATGTATCATCCACACAGTATCAAGTAGCAATCATGATCTCATTAAATACACAACAAAGTGTACAAATAAAATGCAGCAGTCATAGCTCATTTGCCAAGTTCAGGAAACAAGAAGCAACATATATACAGCAGTCACAATATATCAGTGAGCATCCACTATTCTTCAGCATAAAATATACCACTTATAGGTTTTATACCACGCAGCCTTCAGCAGTCTTCAACGCAGCACTAGGCGGTCTTCAACACATGTAGAATTGCAATGATACACAGTATTCATGCACAACGCTCAACCAGTAGCAGTCTTCAGGTCTTCATGCACAACGCTCCTAATCTTGGAAGAACATAGCTCACGCACGGTGTTCGGGTGCAATCATGCCATCATTCAGATAACAAATGGACTCTGATTTCAAAGTGTTTCCTCTGGTTCCCACGATGGTAGAGTCTCACGCAGGAAGCTTCAAGAACTTGCGACGTTCTCCACCAGCAGTCTTCAATGCATCAGTCCACAAAGGAACTTTATTTTTCCCTTCAATGGCGCTTAGTAGAGTTTATAACTGGCCCTCGCCAATTTTCTGACCAGCTCGCACAATTGTTTCAACGCTTCATGCTTCCCCACAGTTCGCGCTGAACTTATGGGAAGGAACGATGTGTAAAATTCTCTAGTACATATTTCAGTTTTCGCTGGCTTTCCCATTGAATGTTTAGGCAAAACATGGAATTCATGGCTGTGTATTATTACACGTTAATTTAACAATACAAGCCTTTAGTGATCTTCCAGTTCCACACATTTTCGTAATATTTATTTCTATATTTGAACTACACTAAACATATTGCAGGATGCAAATGGTTTATTTTCAGCCTATAAACAGGTATCTCCGTTTATACTCCTTCACGAGGCCTGAAAATGATATTTGATTGACGTTGGCCTGAAAATGATATTTGATTGCTGGAGGTCATGTACACCAATTCGTGGGAGAAGGAAATATACCACAATGCAAAGAGGGTCATAGAGTAGTCTAGAGGACCGCAGGCTCATACAATCATACTTTCATCACGAAAAAACAGTCGTTCCTCACGCAGAATTTAAAATTAATCACCAGTCTTCTCGCAGGATTAGGGTTTATGTACTTCACGGAAAAAAACTAGGGTTTTTGTATTTCCAATGACCAATTTCAATACTGAATAAAGTGTATTACCTCCACACAATTCAACGTCCTCAACTCTTAAAGGAAGTATGCATCTATTGCAGAAATCTCCTGCAAAATCCGGGGCTCCTGTGCCTCACAGATAGCCTGAATGAGTGCCACAGTAGCAAGGGCCTCAATATTGCGGTTCCGGAGATAAATAGCACACGAGCAGTCCATGGCAATGAATGGAATGGGAAAATAGCATGTGCAATGGAGAATGGGTAAACGTTGCAACTGCAATACACAACAAAAAAGGAATGGAGAGTCTTGGTCTACTCATGAACGGTCACTTAGGCTGAAAGGAATATGGTAGACTCGTTGCACAATTCATATGCATGTAGAACTATAGGACTGTGCAAGCAAAGGGTGGATTGCACGGGAAGGAAGGAATAACTCCCAAATGAATGCACGCAGGAATAATACTTAGTGCAGCTCTGAAAGACATGCCAGGTCTGATAATGCAGAATAATGCATAATGTATCCAAGGGACCGTTTCATACCTCAATCCACATCGCAGGTCTGGAGGAGAAACGCACGCAGCTGGTAGACTGACAGAGTAGGCAATCTGGCAATGGACTGGCAAGCAGAATGCCAGGACTGAAATGCAGCAGGAGTTATGGCAGGCAGCCAAGCACTGATACCACTTGTTAGGTATAACGCCTGATTGATTATTATTCCAATGCAAATGCCTATATTTATACAAATCATATGACGGTTGGGTTTCACCTTCCGCCCAGAACTTTCGGCTTCCTACTATTTATTTATTTATTTACAATAATCCCTATTGATTATATTCTAACAAGAATAATCCCTAAAGATGTGGTCATGTTCCCTAAGAGGGAGAAGTGAGCTGGGTGGCTCATTAAATTCCAAAACTGACCCAAATACCCAAGGAATCTTATATAAACCACCAAATTGAGCAGGAGGGTCACCACTCATTCTGATTTCTGAGAGAATGAACTTTGTGATTGCTGCAAACTTAAAAGTTAGGCACACAAAGAATTTAATGAGGGGATAGCTAAAGTGAATTGCTGAGTGTTGCTACTGCAACAATTTCCCAAAAAATTCTAAAAAAAATTCGGGGCCCTCCTTTTTATCTTGTTTTGCTCTGCTTGTTTGGGCTTGCTTGATTTTGCTGATATTTGTTCAAGGAATATCTTTATGCCAATGTTCTTAATGCTATTCTACGGCTTACATTGAGTTCTTACCCCACCGTCGGAAGTTGTCAAGACTATGGAACGAAAATGAAGTTAACTACACGCCCGTCATTGCAGAGATACAGTTGAGAGACGATCCGATCCAAGGTATACTTCCTCTGATGCACTTTAATTTTATTTTTCAAATTATCGATGACCTTATTGGAATATCATCAAAACTTTTAGTCTCTATAGTTTCCGCTGTCGCAGATGATGTATTGCGAGCACCCCCCCATGGTTGTATTAACCTCTTCCGATCCCCACCAGCTTGATTCACAAACCCTTATTATTTTTAACTTCCATCGTTGCGGCTCTAGAAGGCACTATTCTTTCGATTGAGTTTGATTTATGTTTTCCGCTTTGCCAATATTTTTCTCTTAAGTCTTGTTTGTTTTACCTCCGATTTTGACTAGTCTGTGGAACTCGGTGTTTTTATGGTTTCCACTGTTGCGGCACTTCAACCAACTATTGGTTCGAGGTCTTAGTCTAGTGAACTCTGATGCGAAATTTTTTATTTTGTCGATGCTTCATTTGACACTGTGGATCTCGTAGTCATTTCACCATCCACCGTTGCGAAGAAGCAGTAGACATGATCGTCGATCCCCTAGTCTTTTTGATGCCCGATGATCATGTTTTCCTGCTGATTGTTTGTTTACTAGGATGTATATATTGGGGGATTGGGGTTTATTATTTTCTATTGTTTTTTTTGTGAATTTCTTGTGCTGTTGTTTTCGTTTCGAGCAGGACACTGTACTCACTGTCGGTACCTCATTCCTCGGTGGCGCCGCCGTGGAAGTTTGTGGATTTTTCTCGCCAGTCAAATAGCGCCTTGCTAGGTAGGAATTTTTTCTCATTTCTAGCTCTTCCTTTTGAATTGTTGAACTAGGGTTGTCTCCCTTGGTTAGTTCCCACCTCTGTGGTTAATGTACCTAGGTTTACATTTTTCAGCACTTATATTGTTCGTGTAGGAGGTATGATTGTCCGATGTGGGTATTTTTGTTTGCTGAATGATTAGATTCATTGCTGTTATGAGCTTGCGAATTGCACCCAACTGTTTAGGAAACCGGTGCAGACGAGCATTACGTTGTCTGCACCAGTTTTCCCAGTCTATGTTTGGCCGTCCGGGGAGGATATTTCCCTGTTACTTTGTAGAGAAATTCATTTTCTTGTTTTACTTCGAGGTACCAGGGTTTTGGTTTCCCAATATTTGGGTCACTCACGTTTCTTGTGGACTAGGGTCACGATTTTGGTTACACCTCGTTTAGGATGAGATTGGGAATTGGATGATTTATCTCATAGCACCTAGGGTGTAGTTGATACTATTTTCCTTGACGGGGGGGATTTTCCTCATTTTAGTGAGGCCACGATGTTATGAGTCGATTACACAATTTTTTAGTCCTGGGCAGGTTTTAGTTCTTTTGAAAATTCATTGTTGTGCAGGAACACTTGGTATTTAAATATTGTTTGTTTATTTTTCATAGCTTCAATCATGGCTAGCCTAAATGAGGTAAAAGATCACGTAGTTTGTCTTCATTCTTTGAATATTATTTAGAAATGGCTCAAAAGGACCTAAAGGATTTTTTGTATGACAGGGAAATCCTTCTGAATTTGACATGTCTAAAAGATAGAAGAAGAAGGCCCCTATAGTGGAGGAGAAACCCAATGTTGAAATTGTCACCAAGGTTGAATACACTTACGAAGACACCAGATGCATAGTGGGTGTGGAACCTGAATATAAATGGGGGGAAATATACAGACTGATAACACATCGAGAGGTACCTAATATGGGTTTTGAGGAAGAAACTATATATGCAAATATAGAGAGATCTACTTTGATGAGGGTTGTGACTAGACCTAAGCTTTTCCCATGCTTAGAGGTGATTGGATAGATTCTACCCAGGGCAGATGTAACTACCATGATTTTGGCAAACGTTGACAAATTAGGTTATGCTTCTTATAGCCTTGGTTACGTATCACTGGCCTACCACTTACTGGAAGCACATGTATACTTGACTAAAGACTGGCTAAAGAAAATTAATCTGGACCTAGTTGAGACACTAAAAAGAATGCTGGTACCTGGCAAGAGTTTGAGAACTAGGCCATCAGGGGAATATGACACTGCCACCTTGATTACCCCCTATAGATTCATTTCCCTAATACTAAACAGGATTTTCAGGAGAGCCCACGGTAAAAATTTTAAGTTGGGGTGGGTGCCTATCATCTTCTATGTTGCGACCCAAGGGAACATCTTCAACTGGGAGAACATTGTATCAAACAGTCTCTCAGCGTGTATTGATTCAGCCTTGGGAGGGGTGTCCCAGAAGAAGTCAGAGTTCTACATGAGCTCTATATTGATTGATTGCATACTACGCAACCAACCCTTCCCAAACTTGAGGTGTATTTGGGACCAAGAGAGAACACCAATCTACTTAGCCTACAAGCCACTGTGGGCACATAAGTACCACAGTCACTACATAGAAGTGTGTGAACACTTCATTATGCCATTATATACTTTGTTTTTCTTAAAAGAATGCAATTGCATGTTGGAAGAAGTGTTGCAGGTTATTAAAGAATATGAGGATTACTACTTAAAGGAGGATGGACTGTATATCATAATGTATGGATGCTCCAGAGCACCTTCACTACTTCCAAAGTATGCCACTAATTATGTGGTACACAAGGAGGCAATCAGGAAAGTATTCTTGGATGACAGAGGGAGTTTTTTATTTGAACATAAGAAGGGAACTTATCCTCCCATACCATTCAGGGTGGGAAGCTATAAGTTCACAAGAGTTAAGAAAGCCGATGAATTTGTAGAAGAATTGGGGAAATTCCATTTTGGGGAAATAAATTTCCACATGAATGATTCCCAGAATAAAGTGGTAGAGCACTGCAGGGAAGCAAATGTACATTTTGAGTATACAAGCCACTGGGATAAAGACGAATCAATTTTTCAAAATGTAGAAAACATAACTGCATTAAAAAGAAGATTTAAAAATAAAATCACTACTAAAGGCAGGAAAGGACAAGATGGGCAGAAAAAAGAAAGGGAAGGAGAGGCTAGGAAAAGAGATGAAGATGATAGGGGACTAGCACGGGAGGTCAAAAGATGGCTTAAAATTGAGGAGGAAGAAAAGAGAAAAGCTGAACAAGAAGCAGCTAGAAATGTGGAAGAAGCTGCCAGGATTGAAGAAGAAGAAAGGAAAAGGAAAATGGATGAGGAACTTAGGAAGCAGGAGGCAGAAAGATTAAAACCGATGGAGCAACAAGATTTCGATCCCATAGACATTCAGGTTCAGGATGTGGGTAATCCTGATTTTCAAGATCCTAAGGCAGCTGCTAGCAGCACATTAGGATAGGCTGTTGTTCCTACACTAAGACTGGTCCCTTTTGAACAGAAGAAAGGGGAGGAGGTGCCAGACTTCAACACTATTTTTTATCACAGGGAAACAAAAATAATTGTGAAGAGGACCGAGAGGAAGGTTGATACTAGGGGGCAGTCAGGGAAAATGATAAATGAGACAACAGTGGTGTATGGGAAAGACAAGGACCTAATATTCACTATCAGAGCTAGAGCAGCATTGATCCATGCTTCTGAGGAAAATGTGGATTGGATAATGACTAATCTTGAACAGTCAAAGAAATCAGCTGCCCAACTAAAAGATACCCTAAGAAGGGAGAGAGAGGAAAGTAGTAAATTGAAAAGGGAGTTTGAATACATGCAACATGAAATAAAGTCTTCAAAAGTAGAGCTCCAGTTCCTCCAAGTAGAGAAGAGATATCTGGAGGTTTCCCAGGAAATTCTAAAAAAATTGCAGCAGGAATGTCAGTGGCTAAGCACTGAGAAGGATGGGTTGAAAATGATATGTGAAAACCTTCATACAAAAAAGGATTAGTTGCTAAGTAAGATAGGGAAGATGGAATTACAGAAAGCTTCCTTGGAGGAGTCAGAGAGGCAATCTCAGGTGCATACTGTAGAGCTTAAAGAACAAGTTACTTCATCAGTAGCAGCTCTAGAAGAAGCCAGGGAACAACAAGCTAAACTTTATCCTTTCAAGGGGAATGTTATAGCACAAAGCAGCAAGATGCACTAGCTTCCAGTATCCATAGAAGAAGAGAGGTGCAAGATCTTGTACGTAGACAATACACTCGAAGAAATTTTGGAAACTTCCTCATATTTTATCGACAGATCGCAGGACATTTTAGAAGTCCCGATGGGAAGAATGGAAAGATTAGAGGCAAATGAGGAAATCCCTACGGACTTGACGGAAAAAGATCAACAAGGCTTGAGACAAGACTATGATTTATTGGAGTTTGCCATAAACACAGCCAAATAATTAAAGAAGTTTGTAAATAAGACAAAGCGAGCTTGTACAAAGTTATGTAGGAGGCTTTTGATTACTTACAATCGTTGCCAGGTTGCTGCTGAACAGAGGATGGACACCTTTCCAGACCACAAACTTTTTTTGGATATGTTTCAAAGTAGATATCAGGAATATGAACAAAGGATTCAGCACATCAAATCCCTAGATGAGCAGACCCTGAGAAATGAGGTAGCTCATTCAGCGGTTAGTGTATAGTTGCTAGAGGATCAACTACGCCTGAGATCAGCTAGGATCGAAGTAATAATAAATCAGGGTACTAAATTTGAAATCAATATTCGTTTTTAAGAACCTTTTGAGTTCAAAAACATTGCCTCAGAAGCTTCATCATGGAAGAAGTTCTTGAACAGTCAAGTGGGGCCCTCCTCATAAGTGCTTTATTTGTTTGTTTTTATTGTAATATATTGTAAATTCTGTAATCACTTAATGTAAGAAAAGTGTGGGAGGTGAAGCATTGGGGAAGCCCAAGAGTCATTTGTGGGCAGCCCAACAATTTTGGTTTTGTATAAATATAGAAGAATTAGATAGGAGAGGGGATTTTTCCCGGAGAGACTTGTGAATTACTTCTTGTAAGAGGAACTACTTCGTT
The DNA here is from genome assembly GCA_001517045.1 of Pseudotsuga menziesii. Classification (NCBI taxonomy): domain Eukaryota; kingdom Viridiplantae; phylum Streptophyta; class Pinopsida; order Pinales; family Pinaceae; genus Pseudotsuga; species Pseudotsuga menziesii. The sequence continues at coordinate 19,391 of LPNX010610995.1, read as the reverse complement.
TTGCAATAATAAAATTATAGTTTTGCCTATTGGAGAAAGTGCTATGAGTAATGTTCAAATGTAATGAAATGAACAATGTTGAAGGGGGACTATTTCGTTTTCAACTGTGTTTCATTAATTGTGAGATCGTTTAACTTTATGAACCTATGTTCTCATTTGAATGTTCTCTGGTTTATTCTGCGATAATTTCCACTATGAGTAATGAATGTTTTAAACGATGACGAGCTATCTTATTGTGCATATCTTTTTTCATGTTTATGTGTTTTGATTCCAAGAACAGCTATCTGTGATTTATCTTAACATATGAACAGTATTACATTACTCATGAATTAATAATCTTGCTCCCTAGGGACAGCTTAGTTAGTATTGTTTTTTCAGTTGTGTGTGATTTAGATGCGAGTGAGTCTAAGACGAGAGGTAAGAACTTGCACTTCACATTGTGACCACTCCTTGCATTCTTCATCAATATACATATTAGATAGGCACTTGCATATCATACTTAAAGTCAAAATAAAAAAATATACACGGTGGACGGGGCCACAACCAGTAAAACCCTTTTTTTTTTGTTACATGACCTACGGTATGCGGACCGCAAATCGGATGGATTCCTTACACCGAACAGTCATGGGCTAGTTGGGAACGTTGACTAGGGAGAATCCCTTTCTATTGTTGCTTGTGAATTTCCAGGCCTCAATAGTTTCTGGCTCTAGAAGGAGGGCCACTAGTGCATGGCTGGTCGAGGAAATCCATTTCCTTGAAATTACTCCACCAGTGATAGTTTTGAAAGCAGTTCATTTCCTGATCAAAATACTGAAGAAAATAGAGAACATTTGTTTGCTGTGGACAACCAAGTAGTCAATGATCTGAGAAGACACACATGGGCCTATGTAAAGAGTATTGGAGGATTACCCATTATCCCTGATTTACCCTGAAGAGAATACAAGAAGAAAGATCGTCCCATCTTGGAAGATTCAGTGTTGGCTGGAGATTGGGAAGAGTTAGTAGAAGTAGCATTACAGGAAGTTGTTCAACCTTTCAATCAAGTATGCCCAAACACACATTATTGTTCTCCTATGCATACTCCTATTCCTTCAACTCCTCACTCTCCACCTAGACTCATGGCAGGAGTAAATGTGAATCAGCCACCTAACCCACCAAATCCACCACCTGCTTGGAAAGCCAGATCACCCCTGAACTTAATGCCTCCGTTGCATGACTTACCTAAAGATTTTGAGAAGATGTTGCCTACGGTTTGATCCAAATGAGAAGGTTGTAGTAGATGACCATTTGCAAAGTTTCTATTTCACAATAAAAGGATTAAGGGCTGGGGAACATGAAGATGTAGTTTGTAGACTTTTTCCACACACCCTTAAAGGAGCAGCAACATCATGGTATTTTGGTTTTCCTGCAAACTCTATCCCAGACTGGGATACCTTTGAAAGGATTTTTAGAAGTAAGTATGCAGCAAAAAAGATGCATGCAAAACTAATGAAAGGTTTAGGCGCTTTAAAAAAAGAAAGGAAATAAAAGGTACACAATTTTACTCAAATATTTTCTGCTTACCTTAAGAACTTCTTTGCAACTGATAAGCCCTCTGACAAAGTTCTGATTGAGTATTATACCTCAGCTTTAGGTCCTGACTTGGATATCTTCACAAAATCTCAAGTTAAGCCTATGTTATCAGATACTTACAAAGAAGCAGAAAGAGTAGAGGCTGAAAAGGAAATTATAGAAGATTATCCTGAGTAGTCTGGATAAAAAACTTTCGTCAAAAGAGCCTTATTGCTGTCTAAACCTAAAGAGGATCAATCACATGATTTTGACGGGATGTTAAAAATGATGCAAAATCTATCCAACAAAATAATAGATCTGGAGAAAGAAAAGAAGGCTTAGAAAGCATATAAGCCTTATTACAAAAAAAGAGAGGATAAAAACCAACCCAAACCTCCTCTGTACGGTTCAGCATCGATGAATTTAATAGAGGTGGGGATGGATAATTTCTGCACTTTTCACCAACAACCCCATTCTGAAAAGAATTGTCCCCAATGGATAAATTCAATGACACTGGTGCTGAATCAGATGTTGGATTCTAAATTAACCGAGGACAGTGATGAAGAGGAAAAGGGTAGCAAGACCATCGAAAAACAAGAGAATAATACCATGTTTTTATGGGATTGTGCATCGCTTTTTGATACATAAAGAAGTACTCTAAAACCTGAGATTATACCAGAAATTCAAATGACAACAAAAGGCCTGCATTTGGTAAATAAAGATAATTCAATGATTTCAAAGATTAAGAAGTTGCAAGAGAATGTTAGGAAACAACCAAAGAACAATGTTGATGGAAAAGTACCTGATATCACCATTATTAGCCAAGATCTGAAGCAAATAAACAATCCTATTAAGCCTACGGAAGACCAAGTAGGTGTTAACAAAGAAAATACTAAAAGGCTTGAAGAACCAGAGGAAGAGATACCCACCGATAACCAACCTGTGGAGGAAGATGTCGAATCAATTAGGGAAGGGAAAGCTAGGTTTAAAACCCCACCTTTCCTTTTGACTCTGGAAATTATGAAGCATAAGGTGCATAATTGTTTGGTACATTCTGTATCATCAGTGAATGTTATGCCACTCGCAGTCTGCAAAAAAATTAACGGGCAGACAAAACCTACTGCTTAAGAAGTTACTCAATTAGATAGAACTAGTGTCAAAGTAGTTGGGGAAATGGAGAATGTTCTCATTCGTTTATCTGCAAATGAAAAGATATGTCAATTTATTGATATTGTGGTGGTAGACATACTAGATGGGTATGGACTTATTTTGAACCAAGACTAGTCCACAAGGTAAAAGGGGTATTTTTCTTCAGATTGGTCACATTTATGGCTTCCTCATAAAGGGGTCCCAAACCGGATCAAAATCTTAACGGAACCTTACATGAAGCACACTATCATTAAGTTGGAAGAAGGAAATGAATCAACAAATTATATTTTGGGGAATTGTCTAATGGATCTTGTACTAAGACATCATGCAGAAGCTAGCAATAGGATAGACACTCAACGCGATCTCCTTCAATGTTCGCAGGCTGATGGGATTGATTGTAAATTGGTAGACGTAGTTTTAGTTTCAAATATAGTATAATTAGATAATGGTTAGGTATTTCACATCTGCAATCAAGCCTAGCCCCTTGACTCGTAAGTTGGTAGATCTATAGGGGTGGGCAGAGAGCTGGTCAGGTAGTGGCTGGTTCTCAAAATTTTTACTTTGATGTTTGTTTTTGATAACCTTATACATAAATAATTTGATGCAGTTTTTCACTTTGATTTGTTGCTGTTGTTTCTAGTTATTTTTTGTTTGTTTTGAATAAAAGAGGAAAACTTTTGGTTGCATGGAAAGCATCAAGGTTCTTGATTAACTGAAATCTTTTGGATAACACTGTGCATTCTTGGTTGAACTGATAGAATTTATTCTAGTAAGTAGTTTTCCTAAATGGCTATATGCTCATTAAAGTCCTGCTTAACCCCTGAAAATGATTCAGAATCTAAAGGTCTGGAATACTATTTCGAGGCTCCATCCATTTCACATCTAAAATGTCCTAGGGGTGATAGCAAAAGACCCACGGAAAGGAAGAAAGGTAAACAGTTTATTATATATAAATGATCCCATGCCATGATTTCAAAATCCTAGAGGTTGTTAAGAGTCAAAACTCCTAAAAAGAAGAAATACATACCAAAGCAAAGTATTAGAAACACGAATACCAATTTTCCAAAAGTTCTTCTCCGTCCGTGAGCTGAAAATAAAATACAAATCTCACACAAAAGGATACTATGGATAGAAGAGCCTGAATAAAATTCAAAGAGAAAGGCATATGGAGGACTCAAAAGAACAAAAAGTTCAAAAGGCACAAAAGTGCAATTGGCATGGGAATGAGGAACAAATGAATATTTATGTTTACCATATGTTACGATCTTGTGGTTTCTAAGCTAGAAAATACCCAAGGACAGAGGTAAAACAAAAATCACCTGCTAAGCCTCAAAAGAGTTATCTGGACTTTGAATATTTTGGTGTTCCCATTTCCAAAGAATGGACTGTCATCAATGATTTAAATGCATGTGTTTGCCAATTTAGGAATACAAGCATCTAGAATAATTCAACTTATTGGTTTAACGATTAAACAGTCTTTTACTGGGAGAAATGTTGATTCAAAAGTCTGGGGTTCACCAGGTAGTTGCCAATTGTTGCAGCTGCAACAATTTCCCAAAAAATTCTAAAAAAATTTCGGGGCCCTCCTTTTTATCTTGTTTTGCTCAGCTTGTTTGGGTTTGCTTGATTTTGATGATATTTGCTCAAGGAAATATTTATTCCAATGTTGTTAATGCTGTTCTACGGCTTACATTGAGTTCTTACCCCGCCATCGGAAGTTGTCAAGACTATGGATCGGAAATGCAGTTAACTGCGTGCCCACCATTATGGAGATGCAGTTGAGAGACGGTCCGATCCAAGGTATACTTCCGTCGATGTGCTTTACTTTTATTTTTCCCATTATCGGCGGCCTTATTGGAATACCATCAAAACTTTTAGTCTCTACAGTTTCCGCCATCACGAATGATGTATTGTGAGCCCTCCCGATGGTTGTATTAACCTCTTCCGATCCCCGCCAGTTTGATTCGCAAACCCTTTGTCTTTTTAACTTACGTCGTTGCGGCTCTAGAAGGGACTATTCTTTCGATTGAGTTCGATTTTTCCGATTTGCCAATATTTTTCACTTAAGTCTTGTTTGTTTTACCTTCGATTATGACTGGTGTACGGAACTTGATGTATTTAGAGTTGCTGCTGTTGCAATGCTTCAACCAACTATTGGTCCGAGGTCTTAGTCTGGTAAACTCTGATGTGAATTTTTTTTATTTTGCCGATGCTTCATTTGACACTGTAGATCTCGTATTCGTTTCACCATCCCCCATTGTGGAGAAGCAGCCGACATGATTGTCGATCCCCTACTCTTTTCACCGCCCGATGATCATGTTTTCCCATCGATTGTTTGTTTACTGAGATGTATATATTGGGGGATTGGGGTTTATTATTCTCTATTTTTTTTTCTACGAATTTTTCTCGTTGTCGTTGCCTTTTCGAGCAGGACACTGTACTCACTGTCGGTACCTCTTTCCTAGGTGGCACCACCATGGAAGTTTGCGGTTTTTTCTCGCCAGTCAAATAGCGCCTTGCGAGGTAGGCCTTTTTCCTCGTTTCTACCTCTTCCTTTTGAATTGTTGAACTAGGGTTGTCACCCTTGGTTAGTTCCCACCTCTGTGGTTAATGTACCTAGGTTGATGCTTTTCAGCACTTATATTGTTCATGTAGGCGGTATGGCTGTCTGATGTGGGTATTTTTTTTTGCTCAATGATTAGATTCGTTGCCATTATGAGCTTGCAAACCGCACCCGGCTGTTTCCCCAGTCTATTTTTGGCCATCCAGGGAGGGTATTTCCCTGTTACTTTGTAGAGAAAGGTGTTTTCTCATTTTACTTCGAGGTACTAGGGTTTTGGTTTCCCATTATTTGGGCCGCTCGTGTTTCTTTTGGACTAGGGTCACGGTTTTGGTTACACCCCGTTTAGGATGAGATTGGGAGTTGGATGATTTATCTCATAGCGCCTAGGGTGTAGTTGAGACTGTTTTCCTTGACGAGGGGGATTTTCCTCATTTTAGCGAGGCCACGATGTTATGAGTCGATTACGCAATTTTTTAGTCCTAGGCAGGTTTTAGTTCTTTTGCAGATTCGTTGTTGTGTAGGAACACTTGGTATTTAAATATTGTTTGTTTATTTTTCATAGCTTCAATCATGACTAGCCTAAACGAGGTAAGAGCTCATGTAGTTTGTCTCCATTCTTTGAATATTATTTAGAAATGGCTCAACAGGACCTAAAGGATTTTGTGTATGACAAGGAAATCCTTCTGAATTAGAGATGTCTAAAAGGAAGAACAAGAAGGCCCCTATAGTGGAGGAGGAACCTAATGTTGAAATTTTCACCAAGGTTGAATACACTTACGAAGACACTAGATGCATAGTGGGTGTGGAGCCTGAATATAAATGGGGGGAAATCTACAGACTAATAACACTTCGGGAGGTACCTGATACAAGTTTTGAGGAAGAAACTATATACGCAAATATAGAGAGATCTACTTTGATGAGGGTTGCTACCGCACCTGATCTTTTCCCGTGCTTAGAGGTGATTGGATGGATTCTACCCAGGGAAGATGTAACTACCGTGATTTTGGCCAATGTTGACAAAATAGGTTATGTTGCTAATAGCCATGGTTATGTATCACTGGCCTACCACTTACCGGAAGCATAGGTATACTTGACTGAAGATTGGCTAAAGAAAATTAATCTGGACCTAGTTGAGACACTAAAAAGAATGCTGGTATCTTGCAAGAGTTTCAGAACTAGGCTATCAAGGGAATATGACACTATCACATTGAGGACCCCCTATAGATTCATTGCCTTAATGTTGAACAAGATTTTCGAGAGATCCCACAGTAAAAGTTTTAAGTTGGGGTGGGTGCCTATCATCTTCTATGTTCCGACCCAAGGGACCGTCTTCAACTGGGAGAACATTGTATCAAACAGTCTCTCGGCCTGTATTGCTTCAGCCTTGGGAGGGGTGTCCTAGAAGAAATCAAAGTTCTACATGAGCTCTATACTAATTTATTGCATACTATGCAACCAACCCTTCCCAAACCTGAGGTGTATTTGGGAACAAGACATAACACCAGTCTACTCAGACTACAAGCCACTGTGGGCACATAAGTACCACAATCACTACAGAGAATTGTGTGAACACTTCATTATGCCATTATATACATTGATTTATTAAAAGAATGCAATTGCATGTCGGAAGAAGCATTGTAGGTTATTGAAGGATATGAGAATTACTACTTAACGGAGGATGGACTGTATATCAGAACGTATGGATGCTCCAGAGCACTTTCACTACTTCCAAAGTATGCCACTGATTATGTGGTACACAAGGAGGCAGTCAGGTAGGTCTTTTTGGATGGCATAGGGATTTTTTCATTTGAACATAAGAAGGAAACTTATGCTCCCCTACCATTCAGGTTGGGAAGCTATAAGTTCACAAGAGTTAAGAAAGCCGATGAATTTGTAGAAGAATTGGGGAAATTCCATTTTTGGGGAATAAATTTCCACAGGAATGATTCTCGGATTAAAATGTCAAAGCACTGCAGGGAAGAAAATCTACATTTTGAGTATACAAGCCACTGGGATAAAGACGAATCAATTTTCCGAAATGTAGAAAATATAACTGCATTAAAAAGAAGATTTAAAAAGAAAATCACTACTAAAGGCAAGAAAGAACAAGATGAGAAAAAAAAAGCAGAGGAAGGAGAGGCTAGGAAAAGAGATGAAGATGCTAGGAGACTAGCATAGGAGGCTGAAAGCTGGCTTAAAATTGAGGAGGAAGAAAAGAGAAAAGTTGAACAAGAAGCAGCTAGAAATGTGGAAGAAGCTTCCATGATTGAAGAAGAAGAAAGGAAAAGGAAAATAGATGAGGAACTTAGGAAGCAGGAAGCATAAAGATTAAAAATGACAGAGCAACAAGCTTTCGATCTTGTAGACATTCAGGTTCAGGATGTGGGTAATCCTGATTTTCAAGATCCTGAGGGAGTTGCTAGAAGCACATTAGGATAGGCTGTTGTTCCTACCCTAATACTGGTCCCTTTTGAACAGAAGAAAGGGGAGGAGGTGCTGGACTTCAACACTGTTTTTTACGACAAGGAAACAAAAAGAATTGTGAAAAGGACCGAGAGGAAGGTCGAGAATGGGGGGCAGTCGGGAAAAATGATAAATGATACAATAGTTATGTATGGGATAGACAAGGACCCAAGATTCACTATCAGAGCTAGAGCAGCATTGATCCATGCTTCTAAGGACAATGTGGATCGGATAATGACTGATCTTGAATGGTCAAAGAAGTCTGCTGCCCAACTAAAAGATACCATAAGAAGGGAGAGAGAGGAAAGTAGTAAATTGAAAAGGAAGTTTGAAGACATGCAACATGAAATAAAGTCTTCAAAAGCAGAGCTCCAATTTCTCCAAATAGAGAAGAGATCTCTCGAGGTTGCCTAAGAAATTCTAGAAAAACTGCAGCAGGAATGTTAAGGGCTAAGGACTGAGAAGGATGGGTTGAAAATGATATGTAAAAACCTTCATATAGAAAAGGATCAGTTTCTAAGTAAGATAGGGGAGGTGGAGTTAGAGAAAGCTACCTTGGAGAAGTCAGAGAGGCAATATCAGGTGCAGACTGCAGAGCTTAAAGAACAAGTTACTTCATTAGTAGTAGCTCTAGAAGAAGCCAGGGAATAGCAAGCTAATCTTCAGCATTTTAAGGAGCATGTTCTAGCACAAAGGAGCAAGATGCACTAGCTATAAGTATCCATAGAAGAAGAGAGGTGCAAGATCTTGCAGGTAGACAATAGACTGGAAGAAATTTTGGAAACTTCCTCATATTTTGTGGACAGATCGCAGGACATTTTAAAAGTCCTGACGGGAAGAATCATGGCGAGATTAGAGGTAAATGAGGAAATCCCCATGGACCTGCTGCCAAAATATCAACAAGGCCTCAGACAAGACTATGATTGATTAGATTTTTCCATAAACATAGCCAAAGAATTCAATAAGGCTGTAAAGAAGACAAAGGGTGCTTGTACAGAGTTTTGTAGGAGGCTTTTGATTACTTACAATTGTTGTGAGGTTGCTTTTGAATAGAGGATGGACACCTTTCTAGACCACAACCTGGTTTTGGAGATGTTGCAAAGTAGATATCAGGAAGATGAACAAAGGATTCAGCACATCAAATCCCTAGAGGAGCAGACCATGACAAATGAGGTAGCTCATTTAGCGGTCAGTGTACAGTTGCTAGAGGATCAACTATGCCTGAGCTCAGCCATAATTGAAGTAATAAGAAATCAGGCCACTAAATTTGAAATCACTATTCATTTTTTAGAACCTTCTGAGTTCAAAAACATTGCCTCAAAAGCTTCGGCATGGAAGAAGTTCTTGAACAGTCATGTGAGGCCTTCCTCATAAGTGCTTTATTTGTTTGTTTTTATTGTAATATATTGTAAATTTTGTAAGCACTTAATGTAAGAAAAGTGTGTGAGGTGAAGCATTGGGGAATCCCAAGAGTCATTTGTGGGTAGCCCAATAGTTTTACTTTTGTATAAATGTAGAAGAATTAGATAGGAGAGGGGATTTTTCCTGGAGAGACTTGTGAACTACTTGTTGTAAGAGGAACTACTTCGTTTTGCAATAATAAAATGTAAGCCCAAGAGTCATTTGTGGGTAGCCCAATAGTTTTACTTTTGTATAAATGTAGAAGAATTAGATAGGAGAGGGGCTTTTTCCTGGAGAGACTTGTGAACTACTTGTTGTAAGAGGAACTACTTCGTTTTACAATTTTTCCTGTTGCAGAAAGTGCTTTGTGGGATGTTCAAATGTAATGAAATGAACAATGTTGAAAGGGAACTATTTCATCTTCAACTGTGTTTCATTAACTGTGAGATCGTTCTAACTTTCTGAACCTATGTTCTCATTTGAATGTTCTCTTGTTTATTCTGTGATAATTTACACTATGAGTAATGAATGTTTTAACTGATGATGAGATATCTTGTTGTGCATATCTTTGTTCATGTTTATGTGTTTTGATTCCAAGAATAGCTATCTGTGATTTATCTTAACATATGAACAGTATTACATTACTCATGAATTAATAATCTTGCTCCTTAGGGACAGCTTAGTTAGTATTGTTTTTTCAGTTGTGTGTGATTTAGATGCGAGTGAATCTAGGACGAGAGGTAAGAACCTGTGCATCACATTGTGACCACTCCTCACATTCTTCATCAATCTGCATCTTCGATAGAAACTTGCATATCATACTTAAAGTCAAAATACAAAAATATACACAGTGGACCGGGCTGCAACCGATAAAACCCTTTTGTTTTTGTTACTTGACCTACGATAGTCAGACCGCAAACTGAACGGATTCCCTACACCAAATAGTCACGGGCTAGTTGGGAACGTTAACTGGGGAGAATCCCTTGCTGTTGTTGCTTGCGAATTTCTAGGCCTCAACACTGAGATTAGTCTATTGCTAAGTGCTAAGTTGCAGAAGTCTATTGAGCATATATCTCCATCCTAGTGGTGCAGTGAGAAATCTCAGGGGTCCTAAGAAAGTGATTTGGTTGCTTCAGGAAAAGGTTGGGTGGAACAGTCGCCCTTGGGTGTTGGTCCCATTTCTCTATAACACTTCGAGGTTCTAACTCTAATCTATTTATGACATTGTTTATTTTTTTTAAGAGAGCTATAAGTTGTTTAAGATGAAGTTATAGTTTATATATAAATTGATATACGATTGTAGAATTTAGTATTGGATAGAGGCTGATTGATTTAGAAATGAAAAATAATTATCCCCTTTATTTTCCTCTCATCGAAGTGACGTACTCTGGTACAGGGAGACATGAATTATGTTAAATAGGAAGATATGTTGAGTAATAGTATAGAATGATGAATGATTGTTATTTACAGTCAATAATATGTATTTTACTTTCATATTGTGTATAGTCTACTGACAGATAGAATTTACCAGTTATTGTTCCAAATCCAATTAGAAAACCTTTAACAGTTATTAAAAATGAACTTTCATTTACAGTAGAAGTTTAGAAGCTATAATAAATTACAGAGTCCTTTCTTTTTATATAAATCAGTTACTTACTTTTTATGCTCTAACATCTTAGTAATATAATGGTCAGATCCAAGTTCATCTCAACTACTCTGTTTATATTAATCTTTTAAAGACAAACTTGTTTCTCCTTAATCAATACGAGAATGAATCTAGAATAACCAGAGTTCACTTAAATCATAATAATACTAAGTTAAACTATTAATAAAACACCAGGTCAAGATCATCGACAAAACTTAGCAGTGGTTACAGGATTCCTATTTTAACTAGTGTTACTCTGCAGTATTGATCTACATAATAGAAATTCAGGGAGCCTTAGAGCTTAACCTTTTAAAATATCAAAATAGTGTCTGGATTTATTTATCTAAAGAAAACTGAATTAATAGAGTAAGGATCTACATTCTTAAAATAAAACAACTAGACCCTGGAACGGTATAACCACATTTATAGATCAAGAACATTCTTAGTTTTTTACCCTTTTAAAAAGTTCTAATAGTATAATACTAAACGAATAAATAGTAACGTAATTATAGAATACACATATCAAAGAATTAAAAAGGATCAAACCCTAGTTTATGATAAACATCATGTTAGACTATGGAAAATCTATTTGACAGCTTTTACCATCTAACATTTACTAAAAGCTGTGGAACTCTAAAATAAATACAGGCTATATGTTCCTCTAAAAGTTGCATATTGTGGCTACAAATAAAGCCCTTACAGGTCTTTCAAATAATAACGAACTCACACCAGTAGTTTTGTTTTCCCAAATCTAACAATAAAATTCTATAGAGTAAGATTTACAGCACAATTTTTTGAATACAGTAATTTGAACAAAAGACTCAAAACCTCATAGTTTTCGCAGAAAACATGAAAAGAAGGCATTACATTATCATTATTAAAATATTGAAGTGATAGATCACTTCCACCTCTTTTACTCCTCTACCTACATTACGGCTTCACCATAAGTTAGTTTTTCATTCTATAAATGAAATGGAGGAAGCATCATAAACAATATTAAAATACAGTAAAGGGCCTGTGCAAGAAGATGAGGGACCTTTTTGGCGCGTTAGATGCAATAGAAACCTGAAAAATCAGGCATCCCTCAACTTACTTGGATTTTTTGAGATACTTATGCAAAATATCTTGCATTGAGTAAAAAACAAGAAATGTAGGAAATTGAATCAGCTTTCCGAATATATAACTTTTATGTATCGAAAATTTGCATAGCTATGTCAAATTTCATTTTTCCTAACAGACACTTTTTATTTTTCAGGGAAATTATAAGGTATATGTTTTTGTGGGTGCAGCCTTTGAGGGCCTAAATGATCGAATCAAGCTACAAAAATTGACATCCATGTAGCGAACCCATAGCACTAGTGTGGCATTAATTTTCAAAAATTAAATTAATAATTTTATAATATTTTTATAATTGTCTAAGTGAGAAAACCTCGAAAATGGTACGTGTTTTGTGGGTGCAGCCTTTGAAGGTCTTAATGCAAAAATCATGAAATGGGGTTTTGATAGAACGTAGAGGTTAGTGTCTACTTGTGCACCATACAATTTTTGTTTGAAGAGATGAAGAATTGAAAAAGTTATAGAAGAAACACTAACAGTGTTTTTCATGAGTTAAGGAGGTAGGAGAAAAAANACTTGTGCACCATACAATTTTTGTTTGAAGTGATCAAGAATTGAAAAAGTTTTAGAAGAAACACTAACAGTGTGTTTCACGAGTTAAGGAGGTAGGAGAGAAATGAATTTGAAGAAAAATATGAAAATTTAATAATTTTAAATAAAAGTTACATATTTGGAATCTATTAAAAAAACCATATTTGTGTTTAAGATTTCGTCAAAAATGATTGTGTGTAGCATACTGTAAAGAGTGGTTAAACACAGGTTTCTTCAGAAACTGGAAGAAACACCCAATTAGCTTTGGTTCATGATTACCATAGCATAGGTTTGGTATTAGCAAAGCAAACACCAAACCATACACATAGGATTAAGGTTGACATGTGACCAAGTGATTCGGATTGGTTTTGACTCTAAAAAACATGGCGCGTTTTATTTGAATTCAAAAAAATATTCCCACTCATAGAATTTTGAAACGCGCTCGCGTTATAGTGAACAAAAACGTGCTCGCGTTATAGTGAACAANGACTCTAAAAAACATGGCGCGTTTTATTTGAATTCAAAAAAATATTCCCGCTCATAGAATTTTGAAACGCGCTCGCGTTATAGTGAACAAAAACGTGCTCATGTTATAGTGAACCAAAATGCACACGCGTTATTGAAAACATAAAAAATATTTTTTCATAATTCAGAGGGGGTAGGAAAGACTTTGGTTAATTTTTTAGAAGGGGTGGGGAAGGATCAAGGGAAACTATGGCTAATATTTAATAGGGGTGGGGAAGGGTTAAGGGAAACTGTGGCTAATATTGTATAGGGGTGGGGAAGGGTCGGGGGAATCTATGTGTAATATTTAATAAGGGCAGGAAATGGTCAAGAGACATAGAGAGAGAGAGAGAGGTACCTATAGAGAGAGAGATGGGTACCTAGAAACATGGGGAGAGAGAGAGATAGAGGGCTAGTAGAGACATACAAAGAGAGAGAGAGAGAGAGAGAGAGAGAGAGAGAGAGAGGTACTAGAGAAAGAGGGGGGTACTAGAGACATAGGGGGAGAGAGAGGGGTACTAGAGACATAGGGAGAGAGGGGGACTAGAGAAAGAGAGATAGGGGTGCGAGAGAGAGAGAGAGAGAGAGATAGAGAGGGGTATTAGAGACACAGAGAGAGAGAGAGCGGGGTACTAGAGACATAGGGAGAGAGAGAGAGAGGGGTACTAGAGACATAGGGAGAGAGGGGTACTAGAGAAATAGAGATAGGGGTACGAGAGAGAGAGAGAGGTACTTGAAACATAGAGAGAGAGAGAGGGGTACTAGAGACAGAGAGAGAGAGAGAGACATAGAGAGGGGTATTAGAGACAAAGAGAAAGAGCGGGGTACTAGAGACATAGGGAGATAGAGAGAGAGAGAGCGGTACTAGGGACATAGGGAGAGAGAGAGGGGTACTAGAGACATAGG
>LPNX010610994.1:142966-156917 GCA_001517045.1 Pseudotsuga menziesii | reverse complement strand
AAGGCTCCAGGGCTTATGCCCAACACTTCAAAATTATCTTTTCATATGCTTAAGAGCTTCATGCTCAACACAAAGGTTTTCATAACTCGTGTTCTAGAGCTTCTCGCTCAACACAAACATAACCACTCATGTGCTCTAGAGCTTCTTGCTCAAGAAAAACATTTAAATTCTCATGTGCTCCAGAGCTCCTCGCTTAACACAAAACATCACATCGATCATGTGCTTCATGGTCCATTCCCAACACATAAAATCATACATAAAACATATGTAATTGGCTTATGCCCAACATATCAAGCAAATCATCATGTTCATATGCAGTGGGGTTCTAGAACCAATATACCAAAATAAAAGTATTGAAAGTAACATCATAAACAATGGGACTTATGCCCATAAGTGTTAGGTCAAAATTCAGGATATTACATCCCTCCCTGCTTAGAACAACATTGTCCTTAGTGTTCTAGGGACTCAAAATGAAATCATGAAACAAGGCGAGGTAAGCCTTTCTCATGGTCGATTCATTCTCCCAAGTAGCCTCATCGGCCTCAAGGTCTTTTCATTGCACTTTCAACTAGACTATGGTGTGCTTCCTAAGCTGCACCTCTCTCTTGTCCAATATATGAAGAGGTTCAAGGGAAAATTCTCTTTCATATTCCACCTGTAATAAGGACCAATCAATCACATGTTTAGTATCATAAACATATTTCTTTAATAAAGATGCATGGAAAACATTATGGACTCTTATGTGAGCGAGTAACTCTAGCTCATATGCCATTGGCCCTCTCTTGGCCAATATCTCAAAGGGTCCACAAAATCTAGGTGCTAACTTACCACACCTTCCCAAGCTCAATGAGCTTCGTTTTGCTTTTACTTTCAAGTAAACATGGTTTCCTATTTGATAATATTTATATTTTGTTTACTTGTAAGCGTAGTTTTTTTGGCGTTCTTGTGCTTCTTTAAGGTTCACCTAGACCTTGGTAACCAATTATTCCAATTCCTTTAATAAGTTAGGCCCTAACATGAGCTGATCCACTAGGATATCCCAAGTAACTGGTGTTCTACACTTTCGTCCATAGAGTACCTCAAAGGGACTCATCTTGACGAAAGTATGGTATCCGTTGTTATATGCAAACTCTGCAAGATGCAGGTAATCTTCCCACTTGGTGGGGTTGTTCATGACATACATCCTAAGCATGTCCTATACAATCTGGTTTACCCGTTCTGTCTGCCCGTATGTATGCGGGTGATAAGCAGTACTAAAGTTCAACTGCGTCTCTAATCCAAAGAATAAGGATCTTCAAAATTTTTCGGTAAAATTAGTATCTTGATCCGAGATGATTGCCTTGGGTATCTCATGCAATCTAAATATCTCCTTCAAGAAGATATTGGCAATTGTACTGCCATGTAGGTCGATTTCACTCGAGTTAAATGTGTTGCTTTTGACAATTTGTCAACTACTACAAAGATATAATCATTTTGTTTCTTACTCTTAGGTAGACCCCTGATAAAATCCATACTAATGACCTCCCACTTTCATTCTAGAATGGGTAATGGCTGCAACAACCCTGAAGGATGCTAGTGCTTAGATTTGACCAGCTGACATTCCTGACATTTCGCAATAAACAACGCTATGTTGGCCTTCAACTTAGGCCAGAAAAATTGTCTCTTAACAGCAGATATCATCTTTTGATATCTGGGATGCCCCAAGTAGGGTGTTCGATAAAATTTCATGTCGGATGCTGGACCGAATGTTCCCTCCTTTTGGAATGTACAATCTCTCCTTGGACCATAGCAGTCCCATTTTGTCTACCTTGTACTCTTTTTGTTGCTGAAACAACATGTCCTCTTGGACCTTCTTGAGGATTTCAACATAGAAGGGGTCAACTATGTTGGTTGTTCTAATCCTCTCGTGTAAATATGAATCAGTTTGACTCAAAGTTACCTCATATATCATATGAGTTTGTTGGCTCAAAGCATCAACAATCTTGCTCTCTTTTCCCTTTATATGCTTTAGCTCGAAATGGTACTCGCTGAGGAAAGCCAACCATATGGATTGCCTGGAATTCAGATTCAGTTGCTCAAATCAATATTCCAGACTCATATTGTCTGTCTTCAGAAAGAATTTCCTTCCGATGAGGTAGTGCCTCCACATCTTAAAGACATGGATGATGGCCGCTAAATCAAGATCATGTGTGGGGTAATTCTTCTCATGCTCTTTTAACTTTCACGATTCATAACAGATCGCGTAATCGTTTGATTGTAGGAATCCTCTAAGCCCTTCCTTTCTTGCATCCATGCAAACAACAAAATCCCCATCGGGATCCGCAATTTGTAGTATCAGTGCGGTCGTCAAAAGTTTTTTAAGCTTTTGAAAACTTTCCTCGCACTTGGTCGTCCATAAGAACTTATATACCTTCTTTTGCAAAGCGGTCATGGGACAAGCTATCCTCAAGAAGTTCTCAATGAACTTCTGGTAATAACTAGCTAATCCCAAAATGGATCTAATGTCAGTGACACTAGCAGGGGTAGGCCAATCTTCTATGAATTCAATATTTTCTAGGTCCACAACTATCCCCATATCGGAGATGATGTGACCCAAGTACTGTATCTGTGGTTTGTAAAAATCACATTTACTAAACTTGGCGTACATCTAGTGTTCTTGTAACACCCGTATCACTATGTAGAGGTGTTCCTCGTGTTCCTCTTTACTCTTAGAGTAAACTAGGATGTCATATATAAAGACCAAAACAAATTTATTCAGGTATTTACTGAATATATTGTTCATCATACACATAAAGTTCGAGGGTGCATTGGTCAACCCGAATGGACTTACTACAAACTCGTAGTGGTCGTACCTTGTACGAAAGGCGGTTTTGTGAATATCCTTGTCACGAATCCATACCTGATGGTACCCAAAATGTAGGTTGATATTCGAAAATATTTTGTATCCTACTTGATTGAAAAATTCATCGATCCTAGGGAGTGGGTATCAGTTCTTGATAGTCATCTTGTTAAGCTGACGGTAATCGATGCACATCTGCACCGTAGCATCTTTCTTCTATATGAAAAGTATCGGTGCTCCCCAAGGGGACACACTCAGTTGGATATATCCTTTCTCAATCAACCCTGCAACTGTAGTTTTATTTCCACCAACTCGAGTGCACTCATGTGGTGAGGGGTTTCTGAAGCCGGAACTAATCCTGGTGTCAGTTCTATGGAAAATTGTAGGTCTCGTTTCAGTGGTAATCCTAGTATTTCCTCAAAATATACATCCTTGAAGTCTACAAGAACTAGAAATTCTTATATGTGTTTTTATATTTCATATTCTATGTCTTCAATGTTTACTGCAAACAGTTTGCAGCCTTTCCTAATGCACTTATTTTCTTGTAAAGCGGATATCTTCCTTACAGAAAATTTATTAGGTATGCCTTGAATCTTCACTTGATTCCCTTGGCTATCTGTACATAAGATTGACTTTTGTAAGCAATCAAGTATAACATGGTGTTGTTCCAACCAGTCCATGCCGATAAGTATACCATACGATATTAAGGGTAGGATGTTCAGGTTTACTCTAGTAGGAAAACCATTCAGGTTTACCTCATAATCTTTAACTATTTCAGAAACTTTATGTTTCGTACCTATGGCTAATTCTACCATCCAAGGTTTATCATGTTTAAATTTGCCTATTTTATATACAAAAACAATTTTAGGTGATACATAGCTCCAGCAAGCACTATCTCAACCATGGTATCCCGATGGTATTCTTCTCGGGCATCCAAGGCTGCATAAATCCATGGTATTCCCGCTATGCCCTCTACCATTGGTTCTTCTTGTAAGTTGTGAAATACCCCATTGGCCTTGTTCTTACACTCTTGGGCATAATGAGGCCCTTGGCATTTCCAGCATTTAATTTGCAATGGGGCAACATTGTCTCCCCCATTTGCTGTTGGTTTGTTAGCATTTGGAGCTGGTACATATCAATTTGTACCTATTTTGTTGAAGTTCTTGTTGGTTGGAAAAATTTTGTTATGTTTTTCGCACTGTGGTGGGTTAAAACCTAGTTTGCAGTTGTCAGAGAAGTTTTTAGACATCTCTCTACTTCTATTACTGTTCTCTTGCCTCAGTTGTCCATGCTCATAGCAAAGCCTAGCTTTGTGTATGACAGTGTCAAAAGTTTTAGGCATGTCAAATTCAATCATTTCTTGAAAGTTGGGAGGAAGACATCCTAAAAAATGTTGTATTTTTACATTCTCATCCTTGATGAATGGCACATAATGCAACAGATCCAAAAATCTATTGATAAAATCATCCATAGTCATGGATCCCATACGTAACTCATGAAACTATTTCACATTTCTGTCAAAGAACCTTTCAGACATGTATTTCTCTTGAAAAATATTACGAAACTTACTCCACTGTATTTCTCTTAACTCATCTTTCTTGGTATGCTTCAAGTCTCTCAACCATCTAGCTACTTTTCCATTTAAGTTATAGATGGCTAGACGAGCTTTCATTTTGCTAGATTAGTTATGAACTCAAAAATATTTACTCATACCAAGAATCCATTCTTCAGCTTTCTCCCCTGTGTTCATCTCTTCTTCATATGTTGGGGCTTTTATTTTTTGGAATTCTCCATGGAGATTGTCATCATTTCTTAATTTCTTTATGCATGGAGAAAGCGAGTCATCACTAGAAGGACTGTGATAATCTCCTTCTGGAGGTTTAGGGGTATATTCTTCTTTTCCTTCTTCTCTTGGATCGCTAGCCCGTTTATGATAAAATTATTTCTTGAACCTATTTATGGAATGAGTGGGTTTTCCCTGCAAACTTTATCCCATCATGTTTCGCAACAATGCTTCATTAATTGCTTGTTGTTCCTTTATTTCATTCAGATTATCATCTCCGAAACTCTGCAAGTCTACTTGGAGACTTTGTATGATTTTCATTATATCAAAATTTAGTTCCACCACCAATTCTGCTTCCTGGGTGGGGGTATTCAACTTTTCTTGTTGGTTGTTGTCTTCTTCACTGTTCATGTTCTGAACTGTTCTTTTAAAATCTTGCAATTGCAATTTTTTAATAACAAGAAAAATTTATGTTAGTTAACAAAATTTAAAAACATACTTTATTATCCTTGCAACAAATGTCTAGTATGCCCATTTGGTCTCTTAGTGTTGAAACTGAGCTATGATAGCACTTGTAATGTCTCCAAAATTTGAAAAACAAAAAATTATTAGGCTAGTCAAATACTGCCTGAACTAGACATTATCTTAACTTATGTGGAATGTGTCGTAGTTTGTTTCACTGTACTGTATTGTCATAAGCTGTTCTTACTTCCTTCTCTATGTTTTCTCGATGTGGTTATTAATGTTATGTTGTCATTATGTTGCTTAATATCTGAGTTCGATGGTTTTGTATTTATATGTATGTATGTACGGTCAATTGCTTGCTCATTGGTTATAAAGTTTGATTATTGTTTATGAATATTTTTTACTTAACTTGTATTGTCAACGGGTGGAGTGGCAGGACTTTTTTTCCTTGTAAAAACACCTAAAATGTAACTCTTTCTACTTGCTGCTACAGGGCTTACTTAGTTCTTATTGAACTAATGCATTTCTTTACTTGTTTTGTGCAGGTTCTCTTGACAACGGAAAATTGACTATGATGGTGAAACAAAAGAAATGTTTCCTCTGTTCAACTATCTCATAGCTTGGATGATGAACAGACTTACCGCCCTCGCTTAGTGATTAATATTACAGTTGTTAGCCCTATTGTTTATGAAATTCTAGGTGTTATTATTCCTATGTTTGCACTGATTATCATTATTGCTTATGGTCTTATGACCTTGATTTAATTATACTTGCATTTTAATATTTAGCATGGTTTATATTGTATTGTATAGGGCTTAACATATTTTAATGTAGCCCTATGTTCATTATGGTACTTGTAAATAAAGTTAAAGGAATAAAGTAAGCCATTCATGGCATAATACTTATGCCACGAATTATGGCTTATCCTAAGTCTATGTTACCAATGCTGGGGTTTATGTATTCCATGGTGGTTAATGGTTGCAAAGCGATTTGGGGTGGCATAAACTATATAATTTGGGTTTTGATTTCATGTAATGGAGGTGAGAGTAGCAAATTTAATGTGCCTTGAGAAATGGGGGTCTCAAGCCCTAAGCTTGGACTAGCGCAAAGGTTTGGTTCATTTGTGATTTTGCTATGTGACCTCTGTCTCTGGTCTACACTATGGCGTGAAGTTTGGAGTTCGCTGGTGCTTGGAAGGTATGCCTTCTTATCTGGTTTTGAAGCTCTTGTTTAGTTGTTTTAGTTTTTTGGTTTCGACATACTTCTCATCTACGTTCTGGTTTGTTGCAGGTTATAGGGTTCTTACAGCGTGGGTTGTGGGTCTCCAAGGTGGTAAATGTGTTACCCTTTATGGGTAAGCCTTGTTGTTAACAAGTTGAAACTAGTTCCTTCTTGTGTGTGGGTGTTGTGGCAGAGCGTGAAGCTCATCATTGGATGAATCATTGGTTTGGTTTTTAATGGTTGCGACTTGGAAAAAATGGATTGTCTGTAATTTATTGTAAACATCTAAAGATGCATTTATAACTTGGGGTTTCTTTCTGTGTTTAGCACCTTCGGGCTGAGACTGTTGTATTTCAGTTTTGTAAATGAATATTGTCATTATCATTGGATATGGTGAAATATACAAACTCTACGTTTTAATATTATGTTTGGGGTTTTGTTAAAAGTGGTGACAGCACCATTGCTTGCAAAGGTGCATGGCCTTGGATAAACAACTGTGTAAATCCTTATATATAAATTATGGTGGTTAATTTGTACAACATTTTCTTACTGTGTGTAAATCGTGCTTATGATTCTTAATTGGCAATTTTTGTGGCTCTGGTAAATTCATGCCCATTCTTTAATTAGATATTTACAGCGTTGCTTGGATTTTGAGAGCCATACCATTACTTGGAAATTGCACTCTTTCCATTAACTCAGTGACTGTGTAAGAGATGAATGAAATGTTGATTTATGGTTTAAATCGTCGATTTGAATTCTTACTTGTGTATTTATTTTACGAAGGCCGTGACTCTGGGTTTTACCCTACGAATGAATGTCGTTTATGTTGCTTAGCGTTGAAAGGGGTTTAACTTGGTTTATGTTAATGGTTTAAGGTTTTGTATACAAATGGTTGTGAGCCACGAAACAGATACAATGCGTAATTTTAATTTGGGGTTTTATTTTATGTGTAGAAATATAATGTTTTGGAGCCTGTGTATTTGATTTGGTAACGAAATGGGGAAACATTGATAGAGCAATCATTTCAGTCTATGTTTACTCTTATGGCATTTTATTTTTATAGCATGGTCTGTTTCGATGATTAATGAGTTGTTACACCATTTGGTAAAGTTGTTAGTGAATCCGACAGGATTTCGATGTGGTCATTTTTAAATGTATTAAGGGTTTGGAAGTCGTGAGCTTCACAGGATTCAATCCTGGGCCACGCGTTAGTTGTAAAGGATATGTATGTGAAATAACTTGTTTGGGCATCCATACCCACATGATTCGATCATGTGACCTCATTATAATTATACGATATATTTAATGAGTTATAGGATTAGTTTTATGGTTGACTTATTATGTGGAAATCTCTCTTATGATATAAGATTTGGATATTTGTATTTTATGTTTTAAATGTATGGTTTGGTTATTATGAATGTGGAAAATGGTACTCACAGACCTTAGAGATCTTCGATAGCTTAACTGTACATTTTATTTATTGTTTACATATAATAACAAGGATGATTTATTTATAATCTTGATTATTTATAATGTGTCTACATACCATTAAAAGTCTCGATGGTTTTATCTTGGCATTCGTTGTTTGTTTAGTTTTCTTATAAAGTGGAAACGTTTTGTTTAAAGTTCTATTTATAATATTCTACTTAGAGGTTAAATTAAATATTATAGGTGATAGTTGAGCTTATTTGTAATTAACATTATAGATGATCGTTTAGGTTTATTTCTATTTAACATAATCCTGTTGGCAATATGAAATTTGACAGCATAGATAATATATATACTATGTTTTGATTTGTTTTAGGTCTTGGAAATAAATTTAAAGATAGGAAATAAGATGCAGAAATGAATTTGGAAAAACAAAACCCTTAAATATTTTAGATAGGAAATAAATTGCAGACATGGATTGAGAAATAAAACATAAACCCTTAAATTATGAAATAGGAAATGAATTGCAGAAATGAACTAGAACAAAACCCTTACATTAATAAATAGGAAATGATCTACAGAAAAATATAATGTAGCTTATAGTAGGCAGTTACTAAACAATCATCCAGAATTCATTCTACTCCAGCATAGTAAGACTAGTTCAATATGAAAAGGAAAAATCAAAAACCTCATACATGCAAGATGAAGCTATTTCAATGGTTGAAAACCTGCACACTAAAATACACAGCATTAACAAATTCTTAGGAAGATTTGACCTTTGTTTAGATAACTGAATCACTTTGGAACTACCACGTCCCACCCAACCATGACCCGGAACCGTTTCTGGTTTAAATCCAGATCCCCCCGAGCTGGTTCCAACATGCAAGTAGCTTAGAGTTCCTAATGTATGGCTTCCCTAACTAAGATATCAGGTTCTGCATCAATTCTCCTTTTTCCTCTTAGGGAAAATGTTCTCCAAGAACTCTCTTGAGAATAATCAGGCAGAATATAGAATCACCAAAATGATGGAATATCCCCAAACCTCTATTTGGCTTGGGTCTTTATAGGCAGACTTTTAAGTCAAATGGGAGGTTAAATCACGAATCATTTGATTTCTTGATTTAACCCTTTTATTTAATTTGGGCACTTTTAATATTTAACTTGGAAACTTATAACTAGTGCCTATTTGGACTCTTGTAGGTATTTTAATATTTAATTATCTTTTAGTAATAATAATAATAGATGGAGTCTTTCCTTATTTCTTATAGATATTAATATTATTACTATGCTTACTCTTTATACATACCATATATATATATATATATATATATATATATATATATATCATTTGTTAACATTTGTCTTTAGGTGTCATCTAATATGATCCCTAAACTTAGGACACTTTATTTATTAAGGCCTTCACGTAGGGGTTAGGTCTACTAGGCTAGGCAACTCTAAACATCTTTGCATGTTGGATTCCCTCGTATAACATGGTAGTCCTTCAGTGCTGGATGAGATACAGAAATTTAAAATCTCATTTAATCACTTACAAATAAGTCAGATGTCATCAATGTTTTATTCGAATCGTTTTCACTCGACATATTTAATTCTTTTCAGTAACTCCTAGCACTTATTTAAATCTCATACTCAATGCTAAAAACAAGGAGTCACAAACTTAATGCAATTCCAGAGCTCTTCGCTCAACACTAATGCTAGAATGTATTTGTAGGATACACCTAAGAATACGATGGCCAAGGATCCGATGGTCCAGAGCTTATGCTCAACATCAACTTGAAAGGCTCCAGAGCTTATGCCCAACACTTCCAAATTATCTTTTCATGTGCTTAAGAGCTTCATGCTCAACACAAAGGTTTTCATAACTCATGTGTTTTAGAGCTTCTCGCTCAACACAAACATACACATTCATGTGCTCCAAAGATTCTCGCTCAACACAAACATTTAAATACTCATGTGCTCAAGAGCTCCTCACAAATGAGAATGCTTTATTAATGTTGTCAAAGGAAAATTGTGCCAGATAAATTAATCTATTGGTTTTTCCCAAGGGTTAGAGTGGATTTAAATGTCTTTGGATCTTGACTTGATTATTAACCGGTTTCTTAACTAATTACAAAGAGTTTTAGATCTTATCCCTCAGAATCAATTTACTGATTATGTTCTCTTAAACATTGAATAAAATTTAAATTTAAATCAACAAATTATATATATATATATATATATATATATATACTTTGTCCGTTGGGCATAGCTCAGGTGGTCGGGATATTTGGTTGTTGCGATCCTCACTGGTAAGGATGCTTTTCTTATCTGCCAATTATTGTTATCATAGGCCTTATATGAAGATGAATTAAATCAGGTATCTATAATTTTTATTGTGTACCTCTACCTCTACTTGATTTTTATGTGCTATAAAGCAAGAGTTTGATTTTGTGTTGATGCCCATTTACACAATATGAAAAATGGGATTTATGTTATGCGAAATACAAAGTGTTGATATTCTTTGGATGATATTATAGTTTTGTAGTTAGCTTAAACATTTCCAAGAAACTATAAATGGTGAGTAAGACCTCTATCCTAAAGTATCCCAAACCCATGGGGATTCACCTTGTTGAGCAATATCTTACCACGTTCATTCATAAAGGGGGTTTTTAATTGTGAAAATAAGGTCAATATATTGTAGGTATTGAGGGGTGGGGAACAGGTTATGGGGTTTTATAGGTATTAGGGGGTATAAAAGGGGTTTCTAATAAAAATAAAGAATATATTGTAAAAATAGGGGTTTTAAAATTGGAAATATGTATTAGGATGGGGGCTCAACAAAATGATTTTTGTAAGTAATTATCAATATTTACTGAAATTAGGGATATTCTTTAATATCCCATGAACGAAGGTGCTATGACATGGTTTTACTAAGTGAATACCACGTGCCCAAACTTAATCTTTATCACCATATGTGCATAAATTACTCGCAATGAGACTTTTTCCTAATTGTCAATTCTAGTTCTAAGCGACCTTAGATGGACAGAGATTGCAACCATGTATTCAGAAGCCTGTATTACTTTAAGCTTTATTTGTATTTTATTTTATTTAAGACAACCAATTGATTCTTGTATAATTGCTACTTAGTATGGAAAATAGGATTTGTGATATGTGAAATGGTGTTGATATTTTGTGATAAATAATCAAATATTAATATTTTAGTGAGTTTCAACATTTTCTAGGTGGAAAGGTTGTGGCCTTAACTCACCTTCAACTGCTTGATAGTTTTTATTTTAAAAATAATTTTCACGTGTACGCGTGCGGACTTAGAAAACAAACATGTGTTGTTGGAACAAAATTTCTTGTTCACTAGAAAGGATGAACATGCGAAGTTGAATGCTAGATATTTTGGCTTATCGGACTTTGTTAAGCCAGGTGTATTTCATCACATTGCATATTCATAGCTGATTTGAAAACTTTCTTCACTTATCAACAATACATAATTATATGTTCGTGAAGCTAATATAGTACTTGCATTTGACTTTGGGGATATGTGCAAATGAACGATTAAATGATATTGTAGGTAGTGCATACTATGTGAAGAGCATAGTTTTTATTGATGACAATACATTAATGAAAAAGG
Source organism: Pseudotsuga menziesii (assembly GCA_001517045.1). Lineage (NCBI taxonomy): Eukaryota > Viridiplantae > Streptophyta > Pinopsida > Pinales > Pinaceae > Pseudotsuga > Pseudotsuga menziesii. The sequence continues at coordinate 145,541 of LPNX010610994.1, read as the reverse complement.
TTGAAATGATGTCATAGTAAGAAAACAAAGGACAATGACATGACACGGCATGAAGAACCATGGATGTGGGAATTGGAGCCATTGGAACACCTAATGATCCAAATCACCCATTCTGTGGTCATTTGGGAGTTAATGGGGTCATGAAAGTTGAAACCCTTGCAGATGGTTAAACAGTTTAAGCTGGTTTGATGGCACTTATGGATGATAGTTGATGCTTTTGATATTGGCAATGACATCTTTGTGAAAATCTCAAGCAAGACAAATATATATAAAAATATATGTGCTTACATACCAGGTTGACTTGATAAGTCTTTGACAAGTCGGCTTCAAGTCAAGATAAAAATAACAATAAATATAAAATTAAAACTATGACAGGTCGGCTCCAAACTAAGATGGAAAATCACTATAAATAACCTACCACTTTTTTTTTTGGTTTATTGAGAATGCATGGGAGCAGTAGATGAGCTCTGAAATTCGGATTCCCTCTGAGGCTGATTTCATTGAAACAAAGAATATTTTTTGGTGGCAGCGACTGAAGTCAAGTTTTGACGGTGCTCTGAATTTCAGGTGTCACAGAGGCAGCCTCAGTAAAAATATGGAGTAATTTTTTTGTGGATATTTTAAGCATTATTCTCTACATTCAGGTATATAGATAACTGAGGTTACAGCAGTATTAAAAAAAACAGCAGTAGTTTATTGTTGAACAGAATCAGTGAGGTGGTATGAGCAGTGAAGTTTACTTGTGACTATTTTGAAACAGGAGAGAAGTGTTCTTCTTTTCCGGTGTTTTATTTCTTTTTGAAAGTCCCTCTATGGTGACCAGCAGTGTTTAACCGAAGTTGTGGATGTTCTAAGTTTGGAGCAACAACAGAGATAACTTTTTTGTGGATAAGAACTTGAAGATATGAACAAAGATATGTGCAGACATTCATTAGCTGACTTTGACGATTTAAGGAACTTTTAATGAGAAGACCTTAATGTTCATACCTTGATAATTGGAACGTGGATATCATGATGAAATGTGTGGAGTAGATTGAATACATGTTCATATACACAAAGATGCTAGTGGACAAAATAAAGATGTGCCTATGGACACTTTGAAAATATGTTAAGCAGAACGGAGAAGATGTTGTAGATTGTTGACATGATCAGCTCATGATGTTCTGATGTAATTTGAGTTGCAAAGAGTGACAAGTGAAATGTGACGTGACAAGTATCTATATGTAATACAAGTTGGGCTTTGTACCATTTTTTTTAGTTGGATTTAAGAAGAGACTAAGATGAGTTTTGGAATAGAAGTTGGTGCTTCTGATTCACTTGAAGCTGATAGACCCCACTGTTGTAGCCATTTGAATCTAATATAATAAAGTTTACAAATTCATCTTATGAAGTGCTTGTGTTGTCTATATAATTGATTGATGTTGTTGTACTTATGATGATCTTTGTTTAAACCGCTAAAAAAAATTAAAACTGTAAATATAATGTTGGCCCACTGATTAACCCCCCACTCAGTGTGCCATTGTTTCTAACACTATGTTGCACTAGAAGCTCTTCACAAGTCTTATGGTATCATCCTCCCCCATCTCATATGGTGCTCGCTGACCTCCCATCCCGGTGGCTTGTTTTCACCATGTCTCTTGTTCGATTCCCCTCTGGGGTTGTTTCTGTTGGTCGCTTCTACGAAGTCCAAGTGTTGGGAATTTTGAACTTTGGCGGGACTAGTTCCCCTGCACAAAATTTAACAGATATTGCAGGCTGGAGAAAAGAAGAAGAGAATACATGGTGTGTTTCAAGATACGACACTGACCCCATTAGTTAGCAGTCATCTCTGGACTGGGCATGTGGGCTTGGATATGCAGACTGTGGTCCAATACAACCTGGTGGGGCTTGCTGTGCACCCAAAAATTTGTTCCCATGCGTCGTTTTCATTCAACAAGTATTATCAAAACAATATGAAGGCGTCACAGCCTTGCGATTTTCAGGGTGTTGCAATGTTTAATAGATGTCAATCCAAGTGAGCCCAATGATATTTATATCCCCTCTCACTCAAACTCTGTGTTAGCATCAATTTTCTGTGTAGATTAAAAAAATAGAATTTATGTTCTATTTATTGTATAGTTTGTTTCTTGTTTGAGCAGTTTATTTTTCTGCAGACATCTTCTAAAATGCTTGTGCTTCTGTCACTCGCCGCGCAGGTTTTCCCAGTCGCCTCTACACATTCAGGTAAATTCCAGGCTTCTCTTTCATTGCACACATTGCTCAAGTATTTAGTGGAAAATCTAATCTAAGTCTGCATGCATTACAGTATATTTAGAAATGGAAACACAACTGGACTTGTGGGGCATAATGGATTGTTGTGTGTTTACAAGTTCTGTTGGAAGGCAGAGCGCTAGTCCAGAAATATTGCAGTTCTACACCCGTGTCGTCAATGTGCTTATTTATGTTGATGATTATCACTCTTCTTGTGCCTGAAGAGTTCATATTTCCGCAAAGACGGCTTGGTTGGAGATTCGAAGGTAAATTTGTTAGTTAGCAGGCGATATTTTGTGAGTAGCATCCTTCTCAGATTTTGATT
>LPNX010610994.1:73277-125494 GCA_001517045.1 Pseudotsuga menziesii | reverse complement strand
TAAAAAATGTAAATGAAAAAATGGATACATGCAATATATAGGGAAAATAGGGGTTTTTAAAAATTGGCAAGGCATATTGGGAGGGGGTTAAAAAAAACGGTTTTTGGAGGTATTTTCCAATATTTTTTGAAAATAGGGGTATTGTTTCATATGCCACGAACGAACGTGCTATGGCATAGTTTCACTAAGTGAAGACCCCGTGTGTCCGCTGCAGTGTTGGTATTGGTGAGTGCTGGTGGTTCATCTTTCCTAATAGCATAATCTATGTCCATCCATCCCAAATGAAGGAGAATTCTCTCCTTCCAGACCTTATAGTTATCTCCCTTAAGTTCAGGGATATCAAGACGAATTTCAGAGAAATTTGCAGGTTGTACAACTGCATAAAAATAAAGATCACATGCTTACATTAAAATTGAGACCAAATAAAATTTCATGTTTTACCAATGTAAATTCATGCTTCAAGATTGAATCTAATGACATAAAAATTGCGTGTGGGCTAAGCTTTTAATTCAAGCAGATTCAAATATTCTTTATGATAAAACTATTAATTCATAATTCCTGTGGGTAAGTTATGAATAATTCAATATTTTATCCTAATTAATTACACAAATATAATAAAAATTCCTGTGGGATAAAATTTATTATATTTAGTATAATTAATTACAATTAATGTCTAAACTTTCTTTATGTGATCCTAAACAATATATATATATATATATATATATTATTAATAAATTAGAGATGTTGTGGCTATTCTCTAATTAAATATCATATAGATCACTAGACATTATTGTTGTTCACTATAACAAAACAAGCTTCAAATGAACAGATCTGAATGTGGGCAAGATGATAAATCTAAGCTCCACTGCTAGCTATCAGGATTAAGAATTAAACAGTTCACTATACTTCAGGATTGCAGTGACTTAAATGCCCCTCAATAAAACACAGATATCATAGACTCGAAACAACAAACACCCACAACAATGGACAATGTATCTTCAGCAATAGAGATACAACACCCAAAACCAGACATACAACTAGAAAAAAGCAATATAGAGCTTATGCATCATAAAGATACAGAGTATTCTGCAGAACCGAGTTGGTATATTGCCCAATTATCAAGCAGCCTCCACAAAAACATAGAGCATTATCTGCTACCACTGTTTACAGATCATAGAGCCACAATGTCCACCCATCAATAGAAAAACCTAAACAAATCTCACTGAACCTCACAATGGCTATGGGCTAAAGGTTTTTCTTTTCTTCTTCACAGAATGAAGAAAGAGGGCAACAGGGATAGCAGCAGATCCGCTAAGGAGTGAAGAAATGCTAGAGGGAGGAACACAATATATGCAAAACCAATAACAAGTAATTCCTCTGAGAGAGCATTTTTCAATACTAAAATAAAAAATGGAATGTTTGGCTTGGGATCGACTTCATTGATTGAATCCACCCAGCCTCATTAGATTTTCAAATAGTAAGTTATCGAATTTTGTAAAATAGAAATCCAAGCTCAATAACTGGCCTAAGATTGATTTCATCCCCTTGAAATCACCCAGCCTTAGTCCAAGCACAACAAAACAGGTCACGGTTCAGTGCAGGATACCATAGGCAAGTCATGGTTCAACTAGACTCCACTAAACAGGTCACAACTCAGCTGGGCATCACCAAAGAGGTCCAGACAACCCTAATCAGAGCACGGCCCAGCTACAACAAGATCACGGCCCAGCTATAACAGCTACAAGGAGGTCATGGACCAGCTATAACAGCTGCAAGAACTCACGGCCAGCAGCAGCAAGAGGTCATGGAAAACAACAGCAAGAGGTCATGGCCCAGCTCTCACAACAACAACAATATAGATAAGGTAGAGGCAACCCAAGGGAGAACCGACCACCACAAATCAGGTCACAAACAGTCATGGCAGAGGATAAAAAGAAAAACAGATGCACAGAGTCTGAACCCTACAGTGGTGACTACATACAAAACATCAAGGCAAAGATAAATGTGCTCTGATACCAACTGTAAGCAAAAAAATCCTATTCTGAAAAAATGCAGAATAAAACTCTGAAACAGAATTGAAATAGGAATTCCCAATAGATCATACCTCCAACCATTGATGCTACTTGACTTGCTGTAGAAGATTTCCCTATTCCACACAAGTTTAGCTTCCTGTACGGTGCTTCCAAGCTCTGCTTTCTCTTTCTTGATGGTGTAAAACTGAAGGGGATTGAGATAGTGAGCTTGGGGACCAAACAGGGGTTTAATAGCCAAGATTCCATCAAGCTTCTATTGGCTATGTGTCAACTGTTCCACAAAATTAGGTAGAGAACTCTAGATGGAGTAATGGACCACTCCATAAGCTCCCAGCAAGAAAACAGTCTCCATAACTAGAATTTAGTTCAAGTGTAGTGATAATCGAATGAACCGGTGGTAGTGGTGAGAGGTGCATGGAATGCAGGAGCTTACAAGGTGGTGTTATGCTAAATCACATATAAAAAAGGGAAGAATTAGAATGAAAGCATGGGGGCTCGACAACGCTGGAGAGATTTTTCTTTCACAGTTCGGAACAGACGGGGGATAGGCAGAGGCTTAAAGAGATTTTTCTCAAAGGTTCTGGAAAAAATGTTTCCTGGAGGGATTTGGAAAATAGAAGAGAAGGAGCAAAACTCACACGGAGGATCGAAGACACTCTGTAGTTTCCTGAGAAGTGTAATTTTTTGCAATCCACAGATAGTTTCAATCAAGTCTGGTTACTCTTTTTTTGTTTCACACTTTATATGTATGTTGCAGTCATTATACAATACGCTAGCTTTGTCTTGATTTCTCAATTATTTTGCTAATCTATTATGTATGTATTAAATAAATTTCTTTATTTAATCTATACAGTTTTTAAGAGCAATTAATAAAATCGCTCTTATCTGATTTCAAATACTAATTTTTTAATTAGTATTCCAAATAGTAGAATTATTATGCACTTAAATATGAATGTTACATTGCAATTTTAATTATTTATATTGTATTCAAAATTGGAAAACATAGATTTGTTTTATATTTCTATAAAAACAAGATTTATTTTTGTCAGAAATCCTAAATCAATTATTTATTACATTTCCATTATCACCACAAAGACCTATTACTGTTATGACTGGCCTTAAGATCTTCTTCCATAGAAGGAGACTAGATCACTTTAGATCTGGAAAACAGTGGAGGCTATTGAAGTATCCGTGGTAGATCACCATCTCAAACAACTTAAGGATAGAACAATACCTGCGTGGGATTATTTGAATCCTTTGGCTGGGTTTTCTCCATGTGTTGCAAGCCTTAAACACCCTAATCAGCCACATACACATTTGGGGCTTCAACAGAACTATCATTAAAGTATATTATGGGTTTCATGTTTAGTAACTGAGAATTTGTGGCCACTGGGTCGAATTTCATAGCAATTGAAGCAAACTTCACCTCATTTCCTCAAGGGTCCAAAACTAGTTTTTTATATATGATTGAAAGAAGCGATGAAAACTATGGGAGGTTGATTGTTTATGCACATGAGTCTCTAATAATGTATTCTACACATACCCTGCTTCAATTTAAGAATTTGAGTGGGTTTCTGCAAATTTGGGAAGCCATTTTTACCACTTACCTCAGGGGGGGGATTTGAGCCCAAAAGTGCCAGTAAAATCATCTATCTTGTTTAGAATTTAGTACAAACTTGCAGAAGTGATTGGAGGTCTATAATACATACATGAACATAATAATTAATTTATTATATCATTTATACACCTTCTCTTAATATTTGGTAGCAATTGAGCTGATTTGGAGACAAAGACACTAAAACTAGTCAAAAGCCAAAATTGTTAAAAATTTGGGAAAATTGGTCATTTAATAAAATTTTAAAAAGGGGAAATTACACTCTTTTATTTATATTATGGTCCAATTTCAATTAGAGATTCAAATTTTTAATGAAGTACTAAAAAAGTGCATTGAAAGATATAAATTTTGTGTTCAAAATGAAAATAACCTTGTAGAATAAACAATGCTCACCTCAGGCTTCATTGGTCTCCTAATGATGATCACAGAGTAGGGATTGAAACATCGATATTTTCAACTTTCCATCGCAGCTCCTTATTACCTGCAATTTTCTACTGCATAATGACTACATTCAAACAAGTCGAATCCCTCCATGGAAGGGATGCCCTAAATGACGTGAAGCTAATGGAATCCACCCGCATTAAGGTACCCAGAAGTCAGCAAAAATTGAATTCTTAAAAACATGCAGAGATAATAGAATCATCCTGTAGTTCTTTGCGGTTAATCATCACTTCAACACCTCCATAAATCATTCACTATTCAAAGAACCTAGCCTATCACTAATAAGAGCCGAATTGAAGAAGATGCGCTGTGAGATTCACCTACTATCTGAAACAGTGTGCCGACTGCACATAAGGCTACCCAATGCAATCAACATAGAGCTGTGGAATTGCCTGGATTCTGCGATTAGCATGAGATGTGAGTGCCAGTGTAAGAAAGCATCCCTAAAGCATCACCGTAAATTCAAACTCCTACTCAACGCACAGAAACCCAAGGTGGAAGAACAAGAGGATTGGAAGAAAACCAACATCATCAATCTCTCTCACGTAACTCTAAATGGAAACGCAACCAAAATTTTGGAGTACGGTTTGAATTTTTCCATCGTCTCAGGAAGTATACCGGTGAAAGAACTAATGCGGAGCATCGAAAATGATGTCACATACTTACCCGAGGATAGCGCAGAAGAAGACCGGAAAGAATGCGCAGTGATTCTACGACAAACAAAACATCCGAGACCTAACACATCCAAAGAGGAAAAAACTGTGTTGCTTAACCTTAAACACAACCAACAAATCAAAATTATCAAAGTCAATAAGGGTAATGCCACCGTAGTGCTAGACACAGAGGATTATAACAACAAAATGCTCTAACACCTTGTGTGCAGGAGTTATCAAAAATATAGCTGGGTCTAATAGATTTTCAACGAAACACTAGATGCTAATGATATCCTCTCTAGCTTTGATGTAGTCTCCCTATATACAAAAATTCATGTCGATGAAGCCATTGCAACCATTAGAAACTTGACAGATGATGACACTGCCAAACTTGTGGAGGTATGTTTAAAATCAACTTTCTTTACATTCCAACGAGAATTCTACGAACAGGTAGAGGGAGTGGCCATGGGCTCACCTCTTTCCCCAATCGTATCCAATATTTACATGGAAAGGTTTGAGAAACGCGCTATCGACCTATTCCCCCTCCAACCTAAAAGATGGAAATGCTACGTAGATGACATAGATGTGGTATGGCCACATGGGGAAAACACCCTAAACCGATTTCTTGAACACCTTAACAACCAAAACAATAACATTAATTTCACCATGGAGATCGAAGAAAACAATAAACTACCTTTTCTTGACATCCTAATCTCAAGAAAAGAAGATGGGTCGATATCACACCAAATATATAGGAAAAAGACCCACACCGTTAGGTATCTACATGCCGACTCCCATCATTTCCCACCTCAGAAAGTTGGAGTAATTAATACCATGGTAGCTAGAGCTTTAAGGATCTCAGATAAAGAACACATCAAAGAAGAGATTGACCATTTAGCAAAAGTTTATGAGGATAACAGATACAGTAGTAGACAATTTAGGAAGATAGTAGCCTCTGCCAATAAACCTAGGAAGAGTGGGACCAAGGACAAGAATGAGAACATTAATGTAAACAAAATATTCCTCCCATACATAAAAGGCACCACATATAGATTAGCCAAAACCCTAAAAAGACACAAAATCCAGGTTTTCTTCACACCTCCCAACACCATTAGAAACATGGTAGTCTCCCTTAAAGATCCAATTGATCCCAAAGCATACAAAGGAGTCTACTGCATTCTCTCCGCTTATGATATGTTATACATAGGAGAAACTAGGTGTTCCATGGAGACAAGATTTAAGGAACACATCGTCGACCTTAGACACAATAGACACAAGAAGTCATCCATTGCAAAACATGCGCACATAACTCGTCATCACATCTCCCTAGAAAACACAAAGGTCATTTCTAGGGAGGACAACCTAATGAAAAGGAAAATGAGAGAGAAAATTAAAATAAACCTTAATGAGAACTGCCTCAACAGGGATGATGGAGCCAAGATTAGTTCTTCATTCCCTGCAAATCAAAGAAAGCTCAAGAATTAACAACTATAAATAAATACTTTAATCAATAATCACATCCATGACATCTATCAAAACTTCATGTCTAATTAGGTAAAACTCCATCATTAAACCCTTAAAACCAGCGAAACTCCTTTTTAGGTAAAAATTATTCCTTAATAAATATTATTATTAAAAAAAACCTCAAAGTGGCTCTACTAACATAATTGTGCTACATACCTAATACTTTAACATAAATATATACAAAGGTAGAAGAAAAAAAAAACTAATTAAACTACATTAAAACATTACTAAACATTAAAGCTAAAAGTAAACAATACACCCTTACATAACATATGGAAAAAAAAAACCCTAAGTAAAACTAATCCACGTAAAAAAACCTAAGCCACCCTAATAGAGGGATTTTTAAACAAGTGTAATAAAATTAAAATTAAAATTGATTAAATAATTATAATTATAATTAAAAAAATTTAAATGAAAACCAATTATTCTCATTAAAAACCTAGAATCGACTTCTTCTCAAATATAGTATATATCACAAAGTTAATTACACATATATATTTGATGGGCTTCTTACTTACCTTACCTGAGGCTTCATTGGTCTCTCATTAGTCTCCTGATGATGATCCTAGAGTAGGGATCAAAACGTTGAGAATTTCAGCTTTCAACTTTTCAACGCAACTCAGTAATGACTCTATAAATCAAATCTTATTTAATTATGTATATTTTTACAAAACAAAAAACTCTTTACATCATTTGGTGTCAAAATTGAAGCTTAAAATTTTAAACAAAACTTTTCACATCATATAATATTAAAACCCAAAAAGTTTTTAAAAAAAAATTAATGCCCCAACTAAAATGAAAACCAAATTCAACAGTGATAGCAGCGATAATAAAGGGAATAGCATGAATATGGTAACAAATTTTATAAAAGTATATATAAATCTCAAGCATGATCAAAATTTATCATGTTGTTGAACAAGTTTTGTAGCTTGATTAATTATGAAATGAATGAATACAATTTACTACAAAAATATTTAGATTTCAACGAGTGCTCAATTACGAATTCGATTGATATCCAGCCGAAGACCTGGAGTTTTATTGTAATAACACCGATTCTGGGACTGTTCTCCTTGGGATTCCAAGGGGCTGTGCGAGGTACCGTGGGACAACAGGCAGTCAAACCCTTGGGAGGGATGATTTTATTTCTTCTGAATTTTGTTGGGTAATTCCAATCCAAACTCATCAACTAAATTTCTTTTGCTTCCATCGGGTCAACACAATTTTCTTTTACTTACAAAAAAGAATATTGGATAACAAGAATAACAGTAATTAAGAAGATAGAGGTTTTTATTTGAGATTTGAGGTAGACCAAGACTTATGTCTTTTACTAGATTTAGACAAGTGTAGTGTCCATTGATTCTATGTCACTGGTTCAAAATTCGAAATACACAATTATATATATATATATAAAACTAGGAGCTAGTTGATGAATGGATAACTCTTAGCAGTGCATGGATAATTCATAGTCGATTAATGGATAACCAACAGTTTATGGCAGATAACTAAAAGAATGTGATAAAAAGGAAAAAGAATATAAAAGATAATTGATAGTTGATAAATGGATAATAAGAATAATATATGTGATAACATCTAGCTAGCCATGGATAACTGGCACTTGAACCTATTTAACTAGAAAAATGCAAATTGTAATTTTTATAGTCTCTTTTTTTTTAATGATAATCTTTAATTTACAGCTTCTCACATCAATTACTAATTACTAATGGCTCTAACTTTGTGGACAATCACATTCAATTTTTTTCCTTTAAAAAAAATTTAAATTTATTTTGATAGGGTTCAAAAAAAATTGCAGATATGTCCATACAAATTCTTCCCATTATTTACATCAAATCAAGAAGAAATTTCAACATTATACTATTCACTAAGTAAGAATTATCTAAATATGTTTGCGCCGAGAGGCGCATTCTACAGCCCGGTATGAGGTAGAAGTGTGATTCCGTGCTCAACGTGGAGATGACACGTGTCACATAAAAAAGTCGGCTTATATATCTATATATATACAAGTCGGCTTAATAATTAATAATCTTAGGTGTATATATATATATATATATATATATATATTTGTAAGTAAATCAAAACACCTATACACACTTCAAAACAATACATACAAGCTGGCCCTTCGGAATAAGGCTGAGAGCAATTACAGATTTGTCTCAGGTATGCGAATGCGTATAATTTAAGTTTCTATATCAAGTATGCATATGAGAAACGAGGTCATGATCGAACCCTGTCCGGCCCAGAGCAATCCAGCGCCAATGCCCAGAATCCCTCCTGCAATAACAGCAAACGTCTCGTTGTGGTGGTGATTGTAGTACAGAAAAGAACCGGCATAGAGAGCATAAGTGAGGCAACCAACGAAAAGGGTCGCCTCAAGATGCCAAGAATGTTATAAATCCCGCCGCCCAAGATGCCGAACACTGCACTCTTTCAAGTGCTGTAATGGCTTGAGAGATGCGCGCAAGCGAACTGCCCTCTTAGTCACAAGTGTTATCCAGATTTATGGGGATTTTGACCATTTTGATCGTGAGATTCCTGTGGCATGCATAGCTTCAAAGAAGATACTAACAACGCTCAGATGATGCATTGATGCGTATTGAAATTTCCGTCTTTGACATTCCATAGGGCATGCATCCGGTATTCAAGTTTCCATATTTCATGCCACATTAAAAGCTCAGGTTAGCTGTTGCGTCATTTCTTTTGGCATTTTCTTATAACCCTTTTGGAATTTGGCAGTTGAAATCACAATTTGGAGTGTTCAAACTGCAATTTAATAGTTTTAAAACCAAGTATTTAGTTTAAAATAATAATAATTGTAAAATTAAATATATATAGTAGTTTTCTGGAACAATTTTGACAAGTTTTTATCCAAAACTTTTTTAACATGTTGGAATTTGGCAGATCAATGATTGTTGAAATCGCAATTTAGAGTGTTTAAATTATAATCTAGATAGTTTTAAAAACGAGTCATATAGTTTAAAACCAACAATTACCCAGGTTTGCACCTCGAAATATTTGATCCCTCTCAGCGCATGATAGAGCCGGGTAAAGCTGGATCTAAGCTGGTGTTAATCAATCTTGATGCTATGCTCTTAAATTTGTAAAGAAGAATTATGTAAAGTTGTTTTGAATCAATCAATGTGTTATGCTCTTAAGTCACTTATAAGAATCGTCTGGTACGTTTTTAATGAGTTTTACCCATAATCAATAATCAATTGGTATATTTGAAAGAAAAATATATTTGGTTTTAAGTAGACTAAATCAATGAGATCACAGCAATATATATGAAGCTACGAACAACAAAAATATATATATGAAACTTGGAAATGTGGAGCACAAAATCAATTTGAAAGAAAAATATATTTGGTTTTAAGTAGATTAAATCAATGAGATCATAGCAATATATATGAAGTTAAGAGCAACAAAAATATATATATGAAACTTGGAAATATGGTTCACAAATTCATAATAATTTTCAGAGTCCTTTAAAGCTATTCATAAATAAAATTAACCAAAGAGAAATGAGAAAAAATTTCTAAAATAACTAGTACCTATTAAATTAAAAATGGATCAATAATAGCGGTCATGTAGTTGCACATACCCCTATGGGTTTGGCTATTGTAATCGCAAAACACCATGCTTATAACGATGCCAAAATTCTAACCTTCGATATACCGATGCTCTTGTGCTCCATTGCTTCATGGATACTCACCCTACACACTAAAATATAAATTTTAAGCACAATCTGTAATATCTTAGCCTCCCTCTATGTGAATTCATCGCCTAAAAATCCATGTTCTAATAAAAAGCTTAACATAAAAAAACAATCGACAGAAATCTGGAGAATATGTGGAGATTTAGGGAGGCACATGTCAATCAAACAAACACCGTAAACAAGGACCAATGGACCACCTTCTAGAGTCTATTTGTGTGTCATATAAGCTAATGCTATGAGCCCAACTCTTGACGCACCTTCATCACTTAGGATTAAGCCCAACAACGGAATATGAACCCTCATTCAGGGGTATATAGTGAGGGGCCCTATGACTCGTATTTTTGAAACAGTATACTCAAAAGTTGTTATTTTATTTTGAAGTAGCTTTCATAACCTATTGGGTAGATTTTAGATTTTCTCGTTAGAGATAATGTAGAAATGTATTTATTGTTGTTTGTTGAACATAGACTTAGTAATTTGTTAGTTCTTCAGTGATAGGATTTTAGGATTTAGTTTGCTTATTGTTTATATATACATATGTAAATTCTATTCAGTAATACAAGTGAGTTGAGTGTGTGATTTTCTTCTTGTATGTGTGAGACTTTGAGCTCTGCTAGTTCGTCTGATTTTCTAATTTGGTATCAGAGCCTTGTAAGGTCGTGAAGCCACTGTTAGGTTGTTGCATTATTGTGGGAGCTCGTTGATCTGGAAAATCATAGAAACAGATCATTGTGAAGAAAGTTGCATTTGACAACAGCTATGAGTGAAAATCATTGAATTTTTTTTTTAAAAGGGTCGTTGCAACCATTGAAGGAGTTATCGCTGAAGATTTTGCAACCTATGAAGAAGAGAGATCGACTGCTAAACAATTGGGATCGCTGCTAATCATTGTTTGCAATGCGTGATCATTGGATGAGTGTTGGGCGTGAATATCACTGCCATAGGAGATCGTTGCTTATGAAGTGAGCCACACCATGAATAAGCCGAGAGGAGAGAACGTTGCCCAATATTTCCATTAAGAAGAGGAGAGCACGCCGCCTCATATCGGATCGCTGCCCAAACTGGTCATGGGTCGTGAAAGTGTCTAGTCGTTAGCCTGCGTGGAAGAGAACATTGTGGGTACACGCTGAAGGGTGATTGTTGCCCATTCATCCTCTGTTGATCTACGCAATAAGGCTTTGCTGCATAAAAAAATCCTTCTGCGATCAACGAGCCATTGATACCCAAGAAAATGAAGCTTTCTCAAAACATATTATATTCAAGTCTTCATTTTACAAGCTTGCTTCAACACATTTATCTCTTGCTTATTTATACTCTTTCTAACTCAAGAGATGTTTCCATGTTGAAGGTCCTTTTACTTGAATAGCACCCCAACTTGTTTGCATCTTGATCAAGTTATCATCTGCATGGGTGTGTCATTTTTCATAATTCAACTTTGTGGGGTTTGTCGCACATATGTCATTTTCTTTGTGGGAATTTCATATACATGTTTATATCTGATTGGTATTTGTGCATATTTATTTTATGTTGTAAGTACTTTGTAGACTCGTTAATTTTTATGTTACTTCAATTTACATACTTACACACACACACACATTTTTTTATTATCAAACACACAAGAAACAACACTTCAACTCATGAAATTGTGAATAATTGTAATATTTGTCGTTACTTTTGATTATACCATGTGAAAGTACAAGTTTGATATCAATGACAATACTATTATTCAACATACAACACAACTTTCATAACAATCAATTTGTCCCCTTTTGAGATGCATCTGAAACTCCAACACTTAATTTTATTCTCAATCTTCTCTACTAGCCAAACCCAATCATTTTTTAGGTAATTATTAGGTTACAACAGAAATCCTAATTACTTTAGGCCCCCATCTATCTCTATCCAACACTTAATTTTATCCTCGATCTTCTCTACTAGCCAAACCCAATCATTTTTTAGGTAATTATTAGCTTACAACAAAAATCCTAATTACTTTAGGCCCCCATCTATCTCTATCCTCTTGAAAGGAAATAAGGCGGTGTAGAAATCAATTTCTTCCACATCAAACATAGATAGGGAAATGGTTGAATTCCATTTATTAACTTGTGTACTTGTGTCCATATAGAAAAGTTCTAACACATCTTTAACTGGTTGCATTTCTCTTCTATAACTCTCCCCAAATATAAGAATATCATCCAAAAAAAAGTAGATGAGTGAGTCAAAACTAGCCACCTACTTGGTTTCCTTTTATCCTTTCTATTCTCTTGCTTTTGAGAATCTCACTACTAATTCCCTTAGATACTAGTATGAATAATAAGGGAGACAAGGGTAACCATTGTCTCAGACCTTATTTAGTTCTAAAATAAATTGAGGAAACATCATTCACCAATATTACAAAGGGCATTGTGACTAGAGAATCCATAACTTAGCTAATAAAGGGTACATTGAACCTTAAATGAGTTTGCAACATCTGCAAGTTTAAACATATCACCCAATCATAGGATTTTGACAAATATATTTTAAGAGAGACATATTTTAACTTCTTGATCTTAATATTGTGCAATCCTTCTTGGGCCACTCCTATGGCCTCATCAATTTTTCTTCCCTCCAAGAACCCAAACTATTCACTTGAAATAACATTGGACAATAGTTTCTTAACCCTTCTTGTAATTACTCTTTATATTATTTTATAAATATTGTTACATATCGAGATAGTCTTGGACTGCTCAAAAGTTTAAGCATTGTGCAATTTTGGGATTATGGATATGAATATTGTGTTAAAGGCTAGTAGCACGTTCCCTTCTTTTTTAACTCCTTCGTCACCTTAAGGAGGTATTCTTCCAAAACATCATAAAGCCCTATATATAACTCTATTGAACACCCATATGGCCTGAGGCTCTTGTCTTTTTGGAAACTATGAAGTACCTCTTAAATTTCTTCTTTGGGCATAGATTCCATAAGCCTTTGATTTTCCTCCTTTCTCACAAAGTTGAGAAAAAACTGAGCAATCTTGACAATTTTTGTGAGTGGCTGATCCATGCAATAGTTGGCATGTTGTCAGACTTCGACAAAGTTCATCACTTCGACAGGTTCATTATCGTCTTCGACAAGTCTAAACCTCGACACAACCGACTTCGACAACCTCAACAGGTTTCACGCTCGACATACAACATATTTACATGCATTGTCGACACCGACGACTGTCAAACATTGACAGAGTGTCTCTCTATATTCCAGTCATCTACATCAGTTGAACTTCTGAACCGTTATAACTTCTATTGTAACTGAACGTAACAGGTGGTCACCCAACTGTCTCATCATTCTATATAAACATGTACACTATTGTAGTATACAACAATCAACCTTCATGGAGAAGAAGTAAAAAAAGAAATTGATTCAAATTCTTGCATATTATTTGTGTACATACTTTCTGTCTATATAGTGTATTTCCTACTTTATCTATTCTTTTTATGCTTCTGCCATAACAGTGCTCGACTTCTTCAGTTAAACTGTTGTCTCCATCATGCACCTAGGAACGACCTGGATCATTGGTATCAGAGCTTGTTCAGAGATTGAGTTACATAAGCACTTCCGTCGAAGTTAATTAACTTATGCATGTTCAAACATGCTCTCAAACTCAACAACACAAGCAAACACTATCTTCGAATTCAGAAAAGATTGTCGAAGAAGGAGACAATAGAAATGCAACTGACGAGGCAAAGCAACTCATAGAAAAATCACTAACTCACAAGAGAACCAAAATGTTTTCCCAATTCAACGATATTCTCATCTGATTTGCTTCGACGTCTAAAGAATCCTCGACGACACCCCACTCCGATAAAATTAGCCCCTTCAAAGTGCAAATGAATATGGACATACTGAATCTTAAAGATAATATTGACGTGGAATCTATCAACAATTGGGTTCAAAAATTGGAATCTTACTACTCCGTGAATCAACTCTCTGAAGAGAAAAATATCACCATTATGTCCTTAAAGATGTCAACCTCCGTACATTGCTGGTGGGAAAATTTATCGACAAATATGGAAAAAGAAGGAGACCCCATAGACACATGGGTAAAAATTTTCAAGTACATCCAAATGGAGTTCTACCCTCCCAAGTATCTTGAACAACAGTATAAGAAGTGGCAACAACTGAGGAAATGGAAAGACTAGTCCGTGTAGAGTTACATCGACGATTTCTATCGAATTGTGGCTAGACTTGGTGTCCAAGAAGAAGAGAAATTGCTTGTCTTGAAGTACATCAACGGTTTATCCATGTACAATCAGAAAGAGATGGATTTTATTAAAATAAATATGGTTGTGGGTGCATTTCATTATGCCAGCAATCTTGAAGCTAAACAAAAAGGAAAAACTTGTTTCGCAAAAAAGCCGACATGTCGAACATCCGAGAAGAAGTTGTAAACCGACTTTGACAAGTCAAAGAACCCTTCACAGCAGACCCCGCCAAATCATGATTATCATAAGAAGCACTTTTAGAAAGATAAGAAGGATCGCAACAAACAAGCTCCTACAAGCTCCTACCAGGAAATGGTGTGATCATCACAATTCAGCCTGGCATGATACGTCAAAATGCAAAGTTCGGAAGAAATTTTTAGAAAAAATTTTGAAATCTGACTTATCCAACAAAACCTTGGTAGAATCCAACCCAGAATCATCGACCCTCTTGGCTTTGACATCGACCACTCCAATAGCCTCGACTATCGTCGATGAGGAGGAACGAGAACGCCTATCCCATACACAGATATGGGTTCAAAAAAATCCATTACATATGATTGTAGATAATGGTATCCAGAAGAAACTAATTTCTGAAGATATTGTGAATAAATTAGGTCTTGTCGCCACTCCACATCCTCAACCATACAATATTGGTTGGATGAAGGATGGAAAAGAACTAAGGATCACTCACCAATGCAAACTCACCTACTTCATTAAGCCTTTTGAAGATGAAGTACTTTGTGACATAGCACCGCTTTCCGTAGACGATTCCCTCTTCACGAAACCTTACTTGTGGGATCAACACGGTACATATCAATCACGGCCACAGAAGGCGATTTTCAAAATTCGGAATCAATGGTACGGCATACTAGAGCGACAACCCACATCTACGGTTTCTATGATATCCGCTAAACAAACAAAGAAGCTTATAAACCATGCTAAAAAGTTTACATTAATTATGATAAAACCTCATAATTCCAGAAAGAGTGCAGCAACGAGTCGACTAATCGACCAACGCAACCCTTGACAATAGCAACAGATCAACCATATTCTTGATGAATATCATAACGTATTCCAAGATCTAGATGGAGTACCTCTACATTATCAGCTAAAACACTCCATTGAACTTGTTCCTAGTTCTTCATTACATAACACATCTATTTACAAAAGATCCATTCTCAAGAACGAAGAGATTTGCAAGAAAATCTAGGATTTGATCAATAAAGGTCACATTCATCCTAGCTTCTATCCTTGTAGAAGTACAGTCATCCTATTTCTAAATAAAGACAGGAATTAGCACATGTGCATTGAATATCGGGATCTCAACAAGATTTCAGTAAAGAACATATACCCTCTTCCATGGATAAATGAACTCATCAACTGTCTGAAAGGTGCTAATTTATTTACGAATCTTGACCTTAAATTAGGATATCATCAAATTCTGACCGATTCCACTGATGTATGGAAAACAACTTTCAATACCAAGGAAGGATTGTTTGAATGGTTAGTCATGCCTTTCGGCTTAACCAATGCACCTGCAACCTTCATGATATATATGGATGACCTTCTATGACCTTTCATCAGTAAGCATGCTATTGTTTATCTTAACGATATTTTAATTTTCAGTCGATCATGGTAAGACCATTTCAAACAGCTTTGACAACTCTTTGACACTCTCTAGCAACATCGACTATATTTGAATATGGACAAATGCTCATTTGCGATGACCAACATCAAATATTTTGGGTATGTAATTGAATTTGTAGGCATTCATGTCGACCCAGGAAAAGTACAGATCCTCAAAGATTGGCCCATTCCTCAAAATATTCATAAAGTGAGAAGTTTTCTTAGTTTGGAGAATTTCTATCGACTGCTCATACTTGGCTTCAGTCACATCACATGGCCTTTGAATTAGTTGACTAAAGGAATTGGGAAAATTGTCTTCAAATGGACACCGACAAAACAAAAACCTTTTGAACAACTCAAAAAAAAAGATTTGTACTGCACCAGTACTTGTGTTACCTTATTTTCAACAACCCTTTGAGATTGAGATTGATGCATCGGACTATGCCCTCTACGCAGTGATCACTTAGTGGGGTCACCCAGTCACGTTTCATTCAAAAACTTTCAACGACAATTTTAGAAGGTATTCAACATATGAAAAAGAACACTACGCCATTGTACAAGCTCTTAAACAATGGGGACACTACATTCTTGGCAAGGAAACGGACATTCTCATTGACCATAAGCCTTTACAGTTCACCTTGTCCTAGTCAAAACTACATACAACTCGATAACCCAAGTGGATTAATTACCTGCAACAATTTCAGTTGGTAATTAACTATCAGAAAGGTAAATGTAATGTCGCAACCGATTGTCTCAGCCGACCACCCATTACTCTTTTGTTTACAGTGATGAGTATGTGGGGTTACAACACCACTACTTGGACACAATTGTACTTGGTAGACTATGACTTCTTCGCAATATATCAACAGCTTCAGGCCGACACGTTGTCTACTACCAACTACTTCCTGAAGGACACCTTGCTATACAAGCTTGGATAGCTTTTTGTACCAACCGGTGAGCACTTACAAAAGCTCATTTGGGATGCACACTATAGCAAAATTGTAGGACATTTTGGAGTCACAAAAACACTTGTTATCCTCTAAAAGTATTTTTATTTTCCTTCATTTAAATCTGAAGTCAACAAGTACATTCGATGAGGCATGGTTTGTTCCATTACTAAACCTCCTAATCAACTACAAGGACTGTACACACCCCTGCCAGTTCTTATTCGACCATGGGAATCTATTTCTATGGACTACTTGACGAGATATCCTACTATCGAATATCATCATGACACGATCTTACTAGTAGTCAACAAATTTTCCAAGATGGCTATACTCATACCATGCAAGAAGACTACAACAAAACAATAGACTTCTCAGCTCGAACATGTCTAGAAACATTATGGCCTTTTGACGACCATTATCTCCGACAGAGATTCCATATTTTTCAGCACCTTTTGGAAAGCTCTCTAGAAGTAGCTCAACACAAGGATTTCTTTGTCGAAGGCCTTCCATCCTCTAACAGATGGACAGACAGAAGTCGTAAATCACTAGGTAGTACAATTGTTTCGCATGTACAACCACACGCATCGTCGAACATGGGATGAAATTCTCCCATACATATAGCACAACTACAATCGTGCTCAACACAGTTCTAGGGGGAATATTCCATTTGATATTTGTTATGGATTTGAACCTTCAGCACCTAACGCTTTGATCAATTCCTCAACACAATCGAATGACACTGAATTCGAAGGATGAGAAGTTGAGAAACCATTAAAGTTCAAAGATCAAATCTATAACATCTAGAAGCAAGCACATGAAATGTTGCAGTGAGCTAATGCAAAAGCTAAGGTCTGACATGACAAGCATTGTATTCCTCATTCATTCTAAATTGGGGATCAGGTCTGGCTACATATAAATAAGGAGCACTTCACTGGCCCATATAGAAAGTTGAAACATTTGCGATATGGTCCATATAGTATCCTTAAACAGATTGGAGAAAATTATTTTTATCTTGACATTCCTGCATGCCTTGGCCTACATCCAGTATTCAATGTAGACTTAATTCGACCATACCATGCACCATTGTTGAAACAGAATGACTTGCAAACAACATAAACCAAAGACATCCATCCATATGTTTAGTAACCTCTTATTTGTGACACCTTTATCAGACTACAAATACATCATACAAGGACAAACTCCATTCCCTTGTTTCAAGTGGCTAAAGATGGACAGCTTCTCGTGCAAGGAAAGTGGTACTCTGCTATTGAATTAACCACCAAGTTTCCTCACTTGAACAATCACACAATGGATACCATTGTTTCTTAAGGAAGGAGGAATATTGCATGCATTAGTTGGCATGTTGTCCAACTTTGACAAAGTTTAGCACTTAGACAGGTTCAGTAATGGCTCTGACAAGTTTGAACCTCAACACAACCAACTTCAACGGGTTTCAAGATTGACATGCATTGTTGACACTAACAACGGTCAAACATTGATAGAGTGTCTCTCTATCTTCTAGTTTTCTGCAATGAATGAACTTCGGAACCGTTATAACTTCTTTTTTAACTAAACGTAATGGTTAGTCACCCAAGCATCTCAACATTCTATATAAACATGTACACTATTGTAGTATACAACAATCAACCTTCATGGAGAAGAAGTAATAATAGAAATTGGTTCGAATTCTTGCATATTGTCTATGCACATACTTTCTGTCTATATAGTGTATTTCCTTCTTTATCTATTTTGTTTATGCTTTCACCATAATAGTGCTCAACTTCTTCGGTAGAATTGTTGTCCCCATCGTGCACCTGGGAACGACCTAGATCAGTGGCTCTTTCATCCTTCTTTAAATGGTACTTAAAATAATCCACTCCTATAAAGGAGAGCTCTTTTGATGAGACATGCATTGTCCTCCTTGGGCCCTATTGACCCACAAAATCCCCCCCCTTAAAAAAACCTAACAACAAACTTTTCCCTTTATGTCAGGCTAGAATTTCTAACCTCCTTGAGACTTCCTCCTCCTCTCTCCAACTACCCTCCTGTTCATAACCATACCTTGAAATACACAAGGCTCCACCATTCAATCCATGAAATGTTGTTTCACTATTGACACTATCTTCCCCAATCCACATGGACAAAGGTATATCCTCTATCTAAATTCCTTTGATGGCTCTAGAACCCTAGAAAGTAGAAAAAAAATTTAGAACTAGTGCATGACAAGGGAATTTCTAGATGATTCCATGGCACACAACTTGTGGGATCAAGGAAATTAAAGTCTTGTGGGGTTTCCACTTGGAAAGTAGTACTATAATCCACATTGGAAACTTGCCATAATACCTTTCTCTATCTATCAACTAACTAAAGCACATCCTTCATACTAAAATTCATTGTTATCAAATGGTGAACCCCTGAAACCCCAAAACCTAGTTTTCTCATCACCTTTAAAATCCCCCAGGGAGTTAAGAATACAATATTGATCCATTCCCCTCCTTGTTCCTCCATGAGATAAGCATAGACCAAATTGATATTTTATCTAGGGGATCTAGTGAGTACATGGGGGCTTCACTTATTGACGAATATCCTATCACGTTAGTTCATATTGTGGGTTTTAAAACTATCAAAAATTGAACCAATATATTGCAAGTATTGGGGGGGATGAGGGGTTTAAGGTGGGGGTGGGTAGGGTGGTTTATAAGGATTGAGGTATAAAAAGGGGTGGGGAGGAGGTTTCAACAAAAATACTTTGTGGAAATATCTCTGGAAATTAAGGGTATTCTTTAATATCCCACAATCGCACGTGCTATGTGAGAGGTTCACTAAGTGAAGTCCCTGTGGGTGAATAATGCACTAGCTCCTCTTCCCATCCCATTTTCCTCCTCCATACCCAATGCTTCCTCATTTGCTTAATTGATATTACAACATATTAATAATTTTACTATTTAATTTTGTTTAGTTATGAAAATTCTTTGATTATTGAGAAAAACAATATCTATAGTGTTTTAATATAAAAACATGTTACAGAAAGCTTCGGGGTAGTTTGAGTGGTTGAACACTTTAAGCTTCATGTAGGAGGTCTTGGGGTTGATCCCTAGGCTAGTTTTCTATGTTATACACCTCATCCAATTTTCATGTTAGGTTAGGCTATGTAATCAATACTTATGGTTTTACATTGGATATCATCCATAAATACAAGAAAGTGCCCAAGGGTTTCCCAAAAGGTTTTTCTTAGGAAAAAAGGGGCATGAAAACAACATTCACAAGAAAGTCCAAAAGTTAAAAAAACAAGGGCTAACTTAGACCAAAATACCCACTATAATCAATTCTACATCACATTGTCCAAAAACATAACATGCAAAGGGCATCCGCCCTAAAAAACAGGTATTAAGAAGTAACTACATTAGCCATGAGAAGAGGTTGGTCATTGTCATCCATGGCAAGGACCCAACCAAAAATAGGAGGGTTGAAATCAACATGATGCATTAGGTCTCATCCATAAATAAGAGTCCATGGGTTTGGGCCCTTGTGAAATAGTGAGAAATAGAATCAAGAATTGTTTTCCAATGTACAGTGGGCCAAAAGCCATCATCGACTATTCCCATGCCTCTCATGCACTTATCAATTGTTTAGTGGTGGGGCATACTATGATGAGAACTAGCAAAACCAATATGTGATCCATGTGAGCCAACTAATCCATGAGCACGCGAGGTCATGTTCCAATACCCAAACAAATATTTTAAATGCTCCACCTCAACCTGCAACTTTTGTGTCTATATAGTGATATGCATTAATGGGTTGGCATACATCAATCCTACATCATAATATAAAAACTTTCATGACATGGAACTTGAATTAAGCAAAACATCATTTTTCTTCCTTGTCATGTCCCCTTCCTAGCAGCATATGGATCCACTCCACTTACCCATTAGGTTCCCATGGGTTCAAGTTGTAATTAATTATATACTTGAATTAATTAAATTAATAATAATAATTACCTAGTGAAAAAAATTGTAAAACTTCTTATGAGGAAAATTTGTCCACTTATGGATTGGGATTATACATAGGTGTGAAAGGGTCCCAAGGGGTGTTATTATTTATTATTAAGTGTTCAAAAAACACATATTTCATTAAATTTGGAAATATTCTATTACAGGGACTTCATCCACATTGAGTTTTTTTTGTAAATCTCTAAATACATATTCTATTAAATCTAGAAAAATCAACTCAAAAAACTATTCCATTAAATTTGGAAGAATTAATCCAATGAACTGTTTTCTCAATTAATATTTTTTATTTATTTCAAGTAAAACTTTAATATTCAACCATTCAAAAGGAAATATTACATCTCAATTAGAACTAGAGGAAATATTACATCTCAATTAGAACTAGATGGGTTAGATCTAGAATTTAGAACTTCCTCTAGATTGGGTTCTTTCAAAATGAGGAAAGTCATAGCCTTAGAATCCTTACATAACTTCTATTAATATTATTTATAGTTTGTATTAAATTTTAAGTTGATTAAATTATTTTATGACATAATACCAACATTGTATTTGTTAATACAACAATTATAAACATTGTCATTGTAATTATTTTTGTCTTTGTTGAGTATGTTGTTTTATTTTTGGAAGTTGACACTGCTTATAATCAAAACGAGAAAATATTTTATGACTTTAAAGTCTAAGTTTTACCCTTGTAATAATTAAAGTAAATTATGAATTAAAATAGCAATATAATTTATTATTATTGTTATTGGTAGTGGTAGTGTATTAAAAAGTGAGTTGATAAATGTTTACTTTATGAATAATCGATTAACGTGAGAAATTTCTTACCTATAAATTTATTTAACGATATTGATGTTAGTAAAGCCTCCCTTATTTATTAATATTAATTATTTTAATAGTCAAAATCAATTCTGAACTATAATAGGATTAGTGCAGTACACTTTGATTTTTCTCATATTCAAGAGGAAAGGGAGAAAACCAACTGAACTAATTATCGCAAGTGTTCTGTATTTATTTATGAAGTATTTGAACAATGTGTTTAATTGAAAATAGCATATTTATATTGAAAATATAGATATCTTACAAGATTTATATTATCATTAAGATTTTATATCATCTATTAATTTTTGTTAGGGCGCGGAGGAATCGAACCACCATCATCCTGCTTGTAATGCAGGTGCTCTTCCATTGAGCTAGCACCCTTTACAACATGGGGGGAGAGGGACTGTGTTAACACCTAAGCTATGTGAAAGCTTTTAAAACCATAATGAATTTTACATTGTTCCCCCGACGATCATGCATGGAGTGCCCACTTGAAATGTTGATTTGAAAAACTCACTAACAACTTAATCTAGAAAATCATTCACAATGATGACAAACTGTGAAATCCTACACTCTGGAAATGTTACTACTTTTTATTTGTTGAGTATAAGATATTGCACTAGTACAAAGTTCGCACCACTTTAAAGTCTACAGAAGAAAATATAATATTAATTAGAATGCAACCGAGTAAAGCAATTAAATTTATATCAATTATAATAACAAATAATAGGGAAAAGTCACTTCAAACCTTATTGCACATGCCTTACAGTATTCACAAAGGAATTCTAGAAGATGTTTTAAGGTTCATTATTGAATATGATTATGCGCATTTGATATAGTGACATGTTGAGTTTATATCAAAAGCAAATTAAAAAGTTAAAAATCGAATGGTGTTATCTAATTCACATAAAGTACCATCACATGAATTAACATAGAAGTTGAACCAAAATTTTCATATTAGTAAATAATATAAAATTCCTCAAAAAAGGGCTTGAAGAGAATATTTGATATACAACAAGCATTGAAAAGTGTTTCTTCTTGTATATTAATAACTCGTTCAAAGAGAAAAGTCAATTCATGAAACATCTCCGCCTAATCTCCTTATATTCAGTCAAACAAATCAATTACAACTTGTACACCACATTTATTTATCGTGGTATTCCTACA
This sequence comes from Pseudotsuga menziesii, assembly GCA_001517045.1. Lineage (NCBI taxonomy): Eukaryota > Viridiplantae > Streptophyta > Pinopsida > Pinales > Pinaceae > Pseudotsuga > Pseudotsuga menziesii. Next base: position 102,691 of record LPNX010610994.1, on the reverse strand, counting down.
ATCTGCTTTCTTTTGTATCCATGCCCAAACTATGGTATTAACTGGAATAGATCCAAGTCATGTGTCATGAAGGTTTGGTACCCAATATTGTTCTAAAATTTTCCCTTATATTTCCTTGAACTAGGCTTCCATCAATCAACCTTTACATGAAGAGTCTCACTTTCATCATTCTGGAAGTTATATGAGGTGGTTTTTGCAATCCAAATAATCTCTCCTTCATCCTCAGTTCATGATCTAACTAGCAACATCTTTCCTTTATCAACTTCAATCATAGGATTGAATCTTGGCTTTAGCTTGTTGCACTTGGGTCCAACATATACCAATTCATTCGTCACATTCTCAAAATCTCCATCCATAATACTTATATTACATGTAGTGCATTACAATCATCATTAAATCTCACATGTATTAAATAGTCTTTATGATGCAATGTATTTGATGAAAATGTCCAACATGAATTAAAGTTAACATGATGTTACTACTTAATGATTGATTTTATGGATTAAGTTATGTGAAATATTTTCAGTCCACAATGAGTTTTTCATGGTTCCTGTAACAAGCATGGGTGGAGTGTCCTCTCAAACGTTGGTATGAAAAACCTTCACACAGTTTAATCCAGAAAATCAATCACAATGGTGACAAACTGATAAAACCTGCACACTCAAAATGTTAGAACTGTATTTTTTGAGTATAAGTTAATATACTAGTACAAAATTGGCACCACTTTAAAGTCTACACTAGAAAATATAATTATGAATTTGAATGCAACATAGTAGTATAATTAAATTTATATAAACTATAATAACGAATAATAGGGAAAACTCACTTCAAACCTTATTGCAAGTGCATTACATTTTTTCACAAAGCAAGTCTATAAGGTTTTTTAAGGTGCATTCGCATAAACTATCATCACATGAATTAACGTTGAAGTTGAACCAAAATTTTCATATATGTAGAAAATAATATAAAATTTGTCAAAAGGTAGCTTGAAGAGAATATTTGATATACTACAAACATTGACAACTTTTTCTTCATGTATATTAATAAGTCATTCAAAAATCAAAATTACATTCATGAATCATCTCCACCTAATATCCTTATATTTTCTCAAGAAGATCAAGTACAACTTCAGGATGAAGATTTCCACAGTTAATCATAATGACAAAGAGAGTTTATGAAATTGCATTGTGTGAGTTGAAACGTTTTGATTGGACACTCCACCAATCATCAGAGGAACAAAATGAAAAGCTCAAAGTGGTATTGAAGAAAGTGAGCAAAAGCTAATAATAAATAAGGTAAGGGTTTTGTACATGCATTAATGAATATAATTATGCACATTTGATATGGTGAGATGTTATGTTGATCTAAAAGACAAATTGAAAAGTTAAAATTTGAATGGTGTTATCAAATTCGCCTAAAGTATCATCACATGAATTAACATTGAACTTGAAGTGGAATTTTCATATATGTAGTAAATAATATAAAACTCCTCAAAAAGTAGCTTGAAGAGTATTTATTATACTACAAACATTGAAAAATGTTTCTTCATGTATACTAAAAGTCATTCAAAAAGCAAAATTACATTCATGAATCATCTCCACATAATCTCCTTACATCCGCTCAAGCAGATCAAGTACATCTTGTACACCACATTTATTTATCTTGGTCTTCCTACAATCTTCTTTCTTTGGCATCCATGCCCAAACTATGGTATTAACTGGAATAGATCCAAGTTATGTCTCATCAGGATTTGGTACCCAATATTGTTCTAAAAAATTTCCCTTGTATTTCCCTGAGCTAGACTGCCACTAATCAATCTTTACATGAAGGGTATCGATGTCACCATCCTGGAAGATATCTGAGGTGGCTTTTTCCATCCAAATCGTCTCTCCTTCATCCTCATTTCTTGATCTAACAGACAACATCTTTCCTTTATCAACATCAAATCTAGGATCGAATGTTGGATTTGGATCACTGCACTTGGGTCCAACATATACCGCTTCATCTATCACATTATCAAAATCCCCATCCATAATACTTGATATTGCATGGAGTGCATTACCATGAACGTTAACATTTTGCCTCGTCTTGGGCCAAAAATCATCAAAAGAAGAATCACTTTCATCCAAGGATGTATGGTCATTGTAGATTCCATCTAATGCATCAAGAACTCTTTTCCAATACTCTAGTTTTTTATTCCATTCCTCTGTAACAATTGGTGAATTCTCATTGCCAATAGTATCTTCCCACATTTTTATGTATGATGTTATTCCTTCCTTTAGTTCTTTTAAATAAACATCATTGTCTTTGGGACATAAAAAAGATGGCTTCCCTGTGGTCAATATAGGTCAACCTTCATCATCTATATTCCACAACTCAACTGGTTCTGACCACTCAATGTCTCTGATGGATTCTTTATACCTCATAACTAGAACATCATTGAGTACAAGAAATTGGAAGTACTGGACATTAATATGTCCAACTAGTGCATTTTTCTCCTCCTTGATGTACCCATTAAGAGAACTTTTGAAGTCATACACTTTGTCAATAAGTTTAGGTGGAAACACCTATTTTTATTCTATTGTGCGATATGTATCCATCATCTCAGGTAAAGAATATATTTCTTTACTTTTCAAGTTGGAAGATATTCTTCCCTAGGTTCCATCTATGTCTTCATGGGTGTGCCCCACAAGCAAGAACCCAACCTCAATAGTGGTGAAGACACCAAGTACAGTTAATAGTGATAGAAACATGAAAACATAATGATTCTTATTATCACTGGCAGCATTTTCCAACTGTAACAACAAATGTGGAGGAAGAGGTTTAAAATCAATATTTTGATTTTTTGAGCTTCCATTTAAAGATAAGAAAGCATCCTTGTACACTCTACATTTTGAGTAAATAGATTTTTGAAGTAATGCATTTGAAACTAGGTTTCTTGAACTTCCACTCTCATAAAGCAAATCACCATACATATCAAGGTGTGCATCTTCAAGATCCCTTAAGCACTTTGCAAGAGATTTAATGGTAAATTGTGATCCCATGTGTGCAAATCGTAAGGAGAAATGACCAAAACCTCCTATGCTATGCCCATGTGTTAGCATACTTGTCAACGACAAACCTAAGTTTGTTCCTGCAACAGATTTTGATTTGACACGTAATCTTGGGATTGAAGTCTGTGTTTTTCCATTTTATCATGGATAATGCTCAAGTATTCCTTTGGATACCGCTCTAACATAATTATGTGGGCATAGTAGCAATATCTTCCACACATAACAATCTTATTATGTTTCTTTAGTCTATCTCATTCATTTTCTTCCAACTCTTTTGTAGTTGTTGTCTTCATTTGTGCTTTCAACACGATACATTCACTACATTTACTGAAGTTAGTGTTCTTTGAGAATGCCACATCTAGAAAATAGTATTCTAAATCTTGCTCATTGTCTTCAACATGTGGATAGGAAATCCATTGCAGCTGCTAGAAGGGGTATGAAACTCTTAAAATTAATGCTATTAGGGAATTTGAGCTCTTGAAGAGCCTCATTGATCTCTTTTAACAAAGAACTTTGGGTGTATGTTGATGGCATCAATCTTAAAGGAGGAGGCGTTCCATCTTCTTCAACTTGTTGTGTTTGGTTCCGTGAAAAATCTGAATTATCCATTACAATTTTGTGCAATATTTCTATGCTTTCCATAGTATGTGCACGTGGTTTGCATTTGTTGGTGTTACCATGTATTCCTTTGACATGTCCTTGTTGGAAATTATGTTGGTAATTATTGAAGGTGCTTTGAGGAATATTATGTATCTTGTACCATTCTTTCTTACAAATAATATCTCCATTAAACCTCATGTCCTTTACTTTCCTAACAGTAGGAGGTAGGCCATGGCCATGGCTCTTTGACATGATTGTGTTGGAAAGGAGTGAATTCAAGACAAATTCCCTAATACCATTAATTTTAAGATTTTCATACCCCTTCTAGTAGCTGCAATGGATTTCCTATCCACATGTTGAAAACAATCTTGTTTGCAACATTCATCTGCTGCCAGAAGTTGAATTAGTTTCTCTTCATCTCTCTGTGTTTGAAAGTTTCCAACTTTTTTTGTAGCCACGACTCGTTTAATCCTTTTATATGTTCTCATTACGCGCATAGCAATTGATTCTGTATCTTTTTCATTATAAATATCACCATCCCATGTGTTTAAGGGACTTGTGTCCTCTATAAGATCCCATACCGCCATTTCCTTGGGTGCCTCTTTGAAATTTTCATTCACCCTTAAAATCTCACCTTCATTGTCCACCAACTTATTTATTAGCCATCTAACCAAACAATGTATAAAATTATCCCCAATCCTACATCTTTCACAATTTCTTCCTATGTCGTCCACAAAAACAATGAATTCCTTTTCACCTAACATTTCACCCTCAACCATGTCATCCTCACGAACATTAACTATGATCCCTTTGGCAATGCACATGCTTGTTCCCGTGCACTCATGTGTAGGAGAAACCTATTTACATGTGAATGTAAGCCTATCTTGGGGAGTATTTACTGGATGATCTGACAATGAGGTTCCAAATCTAATTCTGGCCAAATCTCATAAGATACCAATGCACCCCCTAGTGTATTCTCAAATCCTATTCGATGTGGGAAAAGAGCATCATGTTTTAACACCTTCTCAATGTTAACCACTATGGATCATTTATTTACCATCCTTCCATGAACCTTATGACCAATATTTGTATTGAATATGGAACCTTCACCCACCTTCACTCCACATTGCAAAAGATCTACCGTGTCTCCAATAGAAAATGTAGAAGAGACATTTCCACATATACTACAAATTAAACAAACTTAGTATTTTCTCAAAAAAACAAGCAATCTACTATCAAAAACACTTAACATGTGATTCAACATTTTGATTTACCTTTGTTATACCTCAAATCTATGATATTCCATGGATGTAAGTCCCCTCATCAACATCTTCCACAATCAAATGTGGTTCAATGACATCAATTATCAAAACCATAACATATCCTACATTAAGCCTTTCTCCACCATAATGAGTTGTAGTCTCTGTAGATTCAACCCTTCCTAGTCCAATAACTTTACCATTAATTAGGAGGTCAACATAGTCCCCTCTTATCAAAATTATATTTTCCATTGTAACTCCTCCCAATTTCTGTAACACATTTGAATTGTAGTTTGTAATTAAGGTTAAATCATATGAAGTGTATGTTCAAAAAAGTAATATAGTTGCAATAATTCAAAACAATAGGGTAGCCCTTTTGTATGCCACGAAACATTGTTCCCCTACATCTTGTGCATGCTAGCAAAAGGGAATTTACATATAAATTACATAAAATATATATAAATAGATCACAATAAGAGATTCAAGAAGTATCAGAGAATCACAGATATCGACTCAGATAAACCCACCAATTTCCTATTTGACTATGGACATGGCACTTATATTATTGATGTGTGTATGAATGTGTTGGAAATCTAGCTAGAGTTATCTTTTGTTCTTAAAACATTGCACGATGAATGAAAGTTAATGTGTGTTACTTTTCCTAATGTAGTTTTCCATCTAACGGAACCACATTGTCATCAATCACATTACACTGTGATGGAAATCTAGTTGGATTTAGCTTTCATTCATAAAACATTGCATGGTGACTAAAATCTAATCCGTGTTAGTTTTCATAAGGTAGCTTTCCATCTAATACAACCACATTGTCATCAAATACATTACACCATAATAGAAATATAGTGGAGTTAGCTTCCTTCTAACAACATGGCATGGTGAGTGAAACCTAACGTGCGATAGCTTTCATAAGGAAGTTTTCTATCTAACATAACTACATTGTCATCTATCACATTACACCACGATAGAAATCTAGCTAGTGTTAGTTTTCGTTCTTAAAACATTGCACGGTTATTGAAATCTAAAATGTCTTACTTTTCATAAAGTAGTTTTTCATGTCACATGACCACATTGTCATCAATCACATTGCACCATGATGGAAATTTAGTTACAGTTAGCTTTTATTCTTAAAACATTGCACCGTGAGTGAAAGTTAATATGTGTTTGTTTTCATAATGCAATTTTAAATCTAACACAACCACATTGTCATCAATCACATTGCACCATGATATAAATCTAGCTGGAGTTGGATTTTGTTCTTAAAACATTGCATGGTGAGTGAAATCTAATGTGTGTTAGTTTTCACAAGGCAGCTTTCTATCTAAAACAACCACATTATCATCAAATATATCACACCATGATGGAAATATAGCTAGAGTTAGCTTTCCTTTTAACAACATGGCACGATGAGAAAAATGTAATCTGTGTTAGCTTTCATAAGGTAGTTTTTCATCTACTATAACCACATTTTCATCAATCACATTGCACCGCAATGGAGATCTAGTTGGAGTTAGCTTTCGCCTTTAAATCCTTGCACGATTAGTGAAATATAATGTGTGTTAGATTTTATAATGTAGTTTCTTATTTAGCACAACCACATTATCATCAATCACAATTCACCATGATGAAAATCTAGTTGAAGTTAGCTTTGGTAAAAGCTAATGTGTGTTAGTTGTCATAAGTTATTTTTTCATCTAACACAGCCACATTGTCCTCAACTACATTACCACATGATGAAAATCTAGTTGGAGTTAAATTTCATTCTAACAACATGGCATGATGAGTGAAAGTTAATATGTGTGTTAGTTCATTGCACCATGATGGAAAGCTAGCTGGAGTTAGCTTTTGTTCTTAAAACATTGTACCTTGAGTGAAAGTTAATGTGTGCTAGTTTTCATAAGGTAGCTTTCTATCTAAAACAGCCATATTTCCATTAAATACATAACACGATGATGGAAATCTAGCTATAATTAGCTTTCATTTTAACGTGTTAGCTTTCATTCTTAAAGCATTGTATGGTGAGTGAAAGCTAATGTGTTAGCTCATTGCACCAACATGGAACTCTAGTTGAAGTTAGCTTTTGTTTTTAAAACATTACACGGTGAGTGAAAGTTAATGTGTGTTAGAATTCATAAGGTAGTTTTATATCTAAAAGAGTCACATTGTCATTAAATACATAACACCATGACGAAAATCTAATTGAAGTTAGATGAAGACCTTAAATCATTGCACGATGAGTGAAATCTAATGTGTTAGCTTTCATAATGTAGTTTCATCAATCATAATGCACCATGATGGAAATCTAGTGGAGTTAGCTTTCACAAGATAGTTTTCCATCTAACACAACCACATTGTCATCAAATACATTACACCTTGATGGAAATCTAATTGGAATTAACTTTCCTCCTAACAACATGGCACGATGAGTGAAAGCTCATGTGTGTTAACTCATTACACCATAATGAAAATCTAGTTAGAATTAATTTTCTATATAACACAACCACATTGTCACATTGCACCGTGATGGAAATCTAGCTGGTGTTAGTTTTTGACCTTAAATCGTTGCACGGTGAATGAAATCTAATGTATGTTAGCTTTCATAATGCAGTTTTTCATTTAGCAAAACTAAATTGTCATCAATCGAAATGCACTATGTTGAAAATCTAGCTAGAGTTAGCTTTCATTCTTAAAACGTTGCACGATGAGTAATTGCTAATATGTGTTAGCTTTCATAAGGTAGTTTTCCATCTAACATGACCACATTGTCATCAATTACATTACACCATGATGCAAATCTAACTGGAGTTAGTTTTCCTTCTAACATGGCACGACGAGTGAAAGCTAATGTGTGTTAGCTTTCATAAGGTAGTTTTTCATCTAACACAACCACATCGTCATCGATCACATTGCTCTGTGATGGAAATCTGGCTGAAGTTAGCTTTCATCGTCAGATGATTGCATGGTGAGTGAAATATAATGTGTGTTAGCTTTCATAATGTAGTTTTCTATCTAACACAACCACATTGTCACATTGCACCGTGATAGAAATCTAGTTGGAGTTAGTTTTTGACCTTAAATCGTTACACGATGAATGAAATCTAATGTGTGTTAGCTTTCATAATGTATTTTTTCATTTAGCACAACCACATTGTAATCACTCAAAATGCACTATGTTGGAAATCTAGCTAGAGTTAACTTTCAATCTTAAAACGTTGCACGGTTAGTAATTGCTAATGTGTGTTAGCTTTCATAAGGTAGTTTTCCATCTAACATGACCACATTGTCATCAAATATATTACACCATGATGCAAATCTAGCTGGAATTAGTTTTTCTTCTAACATGGCATGACGAGTGAAAGCTAATGTGTGTTAACTTTCATAAGGTAGTTTTTCATCTAACACAAGCACATCGTCATCGATCACATTGCTCCGTGATGGAAATCTAGCTAGAGTTAACTTTCATCCTTAGAAAATTGCACGGTGAGTGAAATATAATGTGTGTTAGCTTTCGTAATGTAGTTTTCTATCTAACACAACCACATTGGCATCAATCACAATGCACCATAATGGAAATCTAGCTAAAGTTAACTTTCGTTCTTAAAACATTGCACGGTCAGTAAAGCTAATGTATGTTAGCTTTCATAAAGTAGTTTTTCATCTAACATAACCACATTGTTATCAAATATGTTACATCATGATGGAAATCTAGTTGGAGTTAGCTTTCCTTCTAACAACATGTCACTATAAGAGAAACCTTATGTGTGTTAGCTCATTACACCATGATGGAAATATAGCTGGAGTTAGTTTTCATTTTAACAACATGGCAGGATGAGTGAAAGCTATTATGTGTTACCTTTCATAAGGTAGTTTTCTATGTAACACAACCACATTGTCATCAAGCACATTGCACCGTGTAGAAAATCTAGCTGGAATTAGCTTTCATCCTTAAATCGTCGCACGGTGAGTGAAATATAATGTGTGTAAGCTTTCATAGTGTATTTTTTCATCTAGCACAACCACATTGTCATCAATCACAATGCACCATGATGAAAATATAGCTAGAGTTAGCTTTCATTCTTAAAACATTTCATGGTGTGTAAAGCTAATGTATGTTAGCTTTCATAAGGCAGTTTTCCATCTAACATAGCTACATTGTCATCAAATACATTACACCATGATGTAAATCTAGCTGGAGTTAGCTTTCCTTCTAACAACATGGCACTATGAGGAAAAGCTTATGTGTGTTATTGCATTACACCATGATGAAAATCTAGCTGGAGTTAAATTTTATTTTAACAACATTGCACGATGACTAAAATTAATGTGTGTTAGTTTTCATAAGGTAGTTTTTCATCTAACACAACCACATTGTCATCAATCACATCGCACCACGATGAAAATCTAGTTGGAGTTAGATTTCATCCTTAAATCATTGCACTGTGAGTGAAATCTAATGTGTGTAACCTTTCATAATGTAGTTTTCCATCTAACACTATCACATTGTCACATTGCACCGTAATGGAAATATAGCTGGAGTTAGCTTTCAACCCTTAAATTGTTGCATGGTGACTGAAATCTAATGTCTGTTAGCTTTTATAATGTAATTTTCTATTTAGCACAACCACATTGTCATCAATTAAAATGCACCATGTCGAAAATCTATCTAGAGTTACCGTTCGTACTTAAAACTATGCATGGTGAGTAATAGCTAATGTGTGTTAGCTTTCGTAAGGTACTTTTTCATCTAACACAGCCACATTGTCATCAAATACATTACAGCATGATGCAAATCTAGCTGGAGTTAGCTTTATTTCTAACAACATGCACGATGAGTGAAAGCTGGTGTGTGTTAGCTCATTATAGCATGATGAAAATCTAGCTGGAGTTAGCCTTCCTTCTAACTACATGGAACAATGAGTGAAAGATAATGTGTGTTAGCTTTCATAAGTTAGTTTTTCATCTAACACAACCACATCGTCATCGATCACATTGCACCGTTCGTTCTTAAAACATTGCACGGTGAGTGAAGCTAATGTATGTTAGCTTTCATAAGGTAGTTTTCCATCTAACACAACCACATTGTTATCAAATACATTACACCATGATAGAAATCTAGCTGGAGTTAGCTTTCCTTCTAACAACATGCCCTATAAGGGAAATGTTATGTGTGTTAGCTCATTACACCATGATGGAAATCTAGTTGGAGTTAGCTTTCATTTTAACAAGATGGCATGATGAATGAAAGCTAATGTGTGTTAGCTTTCATAGTGTAGTTTTCCATGTAACACAACCACATCATCATCGATCACATTACACCCTGATGGAAATCTAGCTGGAGTTAGCTTTCTTCCTTAAATATTTGCACGGTGAGTGAAATCTAATATGTGTAAGATTTCATAGTGTAGTTTTCTATCTAGCACAACTACATTGTCATCAATCACAATGCACCATAATGAAAATCTAGCTAGAGTTAGATTTCATTCTTAAATCATTGCACGATGAGTAAAGCTAATGTCTAATAGATTTCATAAGTTAGTTTTTCATCTAACACAACCACATTGTTATCAAATACATTACACCATGATGGAAATCTAGCTGGAGTTAGTTTTCCTTCTAATAACATGGTACTATAAAGAAAAGCTTATGTGTGTTAGCTCATTACACCATGATGTAAATCTAGTTGGAGTTAGCTTTCATTTTAACATGGCATGCTGAGTGAAATCTAATGTGTGTTAAATTTCATAAGGTAGTTTTCCATGTAACACAACCACATTGTCATCAATCACATTGCATTATGTTGGAAATCTAGCTAGAGTTAGCTTTCATCCTCAAATCATTGCACAGTGAGTGAAATCTAATGTGTGTAAGCTTTCATAGTGTAGTTTTCCAACTAGCACAACCACATTGTCATCAATCACAACGCACCGTGATAGAAATCTAGCTGGAGTTAGCTTTTGTTATTAAAACATTGTACCATGAGTAAAGCTAATGTATGTTAGCTTTCATAAGATAGTTTTCCATCTAACACATCCACATTGTTATCAAATACATTACACCATGATGGAAATCTATCTGGAGTTAGTTTTTCTTCTAACAACATGGCACTATAAGGGAAAGCTTATGTGTGTTAGTTCATTATACCATGATGAAAATCTAGCTGGAGTTAGCTTTCATTTTAACAACATGGCACGATGAGTGAAAGCTAATGTGTGTTAGCTTTCTTAAGGTAGTTTTTCGTGTAACACAAGCACATTATCATCAATCACATTGCACCATGTCAGAAATCTAGCTGGAGTTAGCTTTCATCCTTAAATCATTGCACAGTGAGGGAAATCTAATGTGTGTAAGATTTCATAGTGTAGTTTTCCATCTAGCACAACCACACTTTCATCAATCACAATGCACCATGATGGAAATCTAGCTAAAGTTAGCTTTCATTTTTAAAACATTGCACGGTGAGTAAAGATAATGTTTGGTAGCTTTCATAAGGTAGTTTTCCATCTAACACAGCCACATTGTCATCAAATACATTACACCATGATGGAAATCTAGCTGGAGTTAGCTTTCATTCTAACAACATGGCACTATAAGGGAAAGCTTATGTGTGTTAGTTCGTTACACAATGATGGAAATCTAGTTGGAGTTAGCTTTCATTTTAACAACATGGCACGATGAGTGAAAGCTAATATGTGTTAGCTTTCATAAGGTAGTTTTACATCTAATACAACCACATTGTCATCAATCACATCACACCGCGATGGAAATCTAGCTGGAGTTAGCTTTCGTCCTTAAATTGTTGCACAGTGAGTGAACTATAATTTGTGTAAGCTTTCATAATGTAGTTTTCCATCTAACACAACCACATTGTCATCAATCATAGTGCACCATGTTGGAAATCTAGCTGGAGTTAGTTTTCATTCTTAAAACATTGCACGGTTAGTAAAAGTTAATGTGTGTTAGCTTTCATAAGGTAGTTTTTATCTAACACAACCACATTGTCATCAAATACATTACATTATTATGGAAATCTAGCTGGAGTTAGTTTTCCTTCTAACATGGCACTATGAGTGAAAGCTTATGTGTGTTAGCTCATTACACCATTATGAAAATTTAGTTGGAGTTAGCTTTCATCCTTAAATCGTTGCACGATGACACGACTACATATGGCTCAAAATTCTCATGACATTTTTCCACGAATAAGTTAAAATCGAATTTTTCGTGGAAAAACAGTTTTAAAATTTTGGAAAAAAATGAAAATGTCCCCGAAAATCGTCGTTATAGCGACGCATAGTCCATAACATTTCTATAGGGATAGACGTTCGTCGCTATAACGATGCATATTACATTCGTCGCTATTATATTTTTTTCAGGAAATTTGCTTAGTGAAAATTTAGGAGGGAATTGATGGGCAGTACTGATTTGAAATTCGAGGCCTTGTGAATTATGTCAAAATGGGTTAGGTCCGATGTCGATGAGTGTTGCACACGTATTAATGGAAGCATTCAAAGAGGATACTGAGTGAGTACCTGGAAAGCAATGGTACAGTGATCCAGTAACACACATATCCATGGAAGTAAGTGAGGCAGAATAAATTTCGATTCGTTATTCATATCTAACAGGACCCTACATATCCATGAGGGAAGACATCACAAAATCCATTAACTAGCACCTGGGCTCCCTTCTCCACCCAATCATAGCTTCACCAATTGTTACCCATTTCACCAGCCCCCAAGGAAATGCAGAATGCTCGTTCATACTCAGATATGGAGCAAATAGATCATAGGTAGTTTAGTTATCCTCCACGGGTTTATAGCATTCTCCTTTATCCTCTTGTTGATGATTCATTTTCACATCAAATTGGGCAATGCAGGTCAGGTTTGTATTTGGTTGGTGGATTCACTACAAGCTAGGTGCCTTAGCTATGGATGCTGCAACATTTTTTGTGATGTTGGGTGTGGGAAATGATACCCCCTTTCAGGATGGAAGTATACAAAGATATTCATTTAATTTCATTCTCTTGTTGGACCTCTTACCCAAGGACTTTGTCTTTAACCTTGATTATCTGGAAACTTTCTCTGAAGATAGAAATCTTGAAAATTATAGGCAACTTGATGAAAATGCCCCTCAATTGTAGTTCTATGTTCCCTCTTCACTTTATTTAAGGAGTGATGTGCTGCCAATTGCCCTATTGTTCAAGTTTAGAGATATCAGTCTGCCCCATGGTTTGCATTCATTAGTAGAGGAATTTATTTATCCCACAACCAATAAGGGTTTTCAGACATGGGTCGAAGCTTTTGATGGATGTAGTGGGCGACCTGAGTTGGGTCGAAGCTTTTGATGGATGTCGTGGGCAGCCTGAGTTGGAGGACAAGGAGAAGATAACAATTTTGGTGAGGGATGAGCAAATTAAAACTATAGGGATTGAGAAAGATCTTATTTATCTTCACAAGTTGTTTAGATAAGAGATTGCAAACTGTGTGATTGTTTCCATTAGAAAAGGTCAATGAAGCTAGCAATATCAAAAGGTATGTTGAGTTGTGCACCCATTATTTATTTTTATGTTTAGGTGGGTACCGTTAGATCTCTATCGGCCCCCTTCATACACAAGATATTTTTCTCCTGTTTCCTTAGATTTTATGTCTTGGATTCATTATAATTGGTCTCCGCAATATATAATTAAGATTTTAATACAATTATTGTGCTACTTCTCTATTTCTATGTTTATTCAAGGAGGGGACACTGAAATAAAGTTTGATATTATTGTAATTTGTGTTTGTTGTTCTACCCATTCTATCCTCCAATTTTTACTTTCCTCTCTGCCTATCAATTCATTCAAAGATTGGTAAATTAGCGTTATACTTCACTAGCCTCTTCTTCCTTTTTCAAGTAAAGGTAAATAAACTCTTTTGGAATTTAGAGTTTCTCTACATGTATGTCATGTTTATTTCAAGTCCTGGGATGGATCAAGATGCAATAGGTAGAGGGATCCATGCTTGTGTTCTTAATGCATATAACGCTCTTTTGAAGCCTCGAGCAAGCCATATTACAATTCAAAAAAAAATTTAATCTTGATATGCCTAGCACAAACATCCTCTCATGTTATTAGTTGGCTCTAATGATTTCATTTTCATGTTTTGGTTCATTTCAATTGACAACAATGTGGAGACTGTGAGGCTCAAAACAACAACTTTTAATAGAAACTATTTTGCGGTATTAAAAATCAATCTTGCACTTGAGACTAGGTCATCATGGTATATCGGATTCAAAGAATTATCAATATGGGTTTACAATGGAAAAAACTGGGTTTTCTGAGAAACTTCAGAATTCAAAATCCCAAATTTTGCAGGAAGGTTGAAGTTAATACAGAGGGCACATCATGTAAGAGTTCCCAAGGTATGTAATTGGCTGGTTGAATTTAGTATCCAATTAAGGGAAGTTCCCTTGGTATTCATATGACATCAAATCAAGAGGAAAATTTGGACATTCTAATTATATTTCCTTGAAAATCTTATATGGATATGATATTGATGCACAAATAAGATATTTTCCTACTTTTCTATGTATGTTGAATTGAATTTATTTAGCTTTGAATAATAGGTCAAGGGAATTTTCATTAATTGTAAACTCTAGGTTATTTCGAGGATAAAGGAGTCGTTGATTAAGAAATGAAGGGGTTATGTTTGATTGACATATTACTAGAACATCCAGTAATTTAATATTTATAAGAATTTTGATGATCTAGCTTATTTTGGAGTGAATCCAAATTGCTACACCTAATTATGATTCAGAATGTGTATTTGGCCATCTTTGACAAGCTTTCTCTACAATTCATTCAACAACTACTCTCTTTATTTCCTTTCATTTTCCCCATTTAAATACAACCGTATTATAGCGATGGAATATATAATTTAATTGCACAATCCTTCCAGCTACTATCTCAAAACTCTTAAATTTCCTAGACAACAATTGCCAAATATCATTTCTTATATTTTCACAACATTTTCATGATAGTGAAGATGATGCTTTGATGCTATATCAATCCCTACATGCATGTTATGGTAAGGAAAAAACCAAGATATCAATGCACCATATCCCTCCCACTCTTAAATATTTTAGCACGCAGGCATCACTGCAAATTTTAAACTACATCCATTTATAGAGTTTATGAATCCCTCTCCTTTAATCTATAAATTCTATTGCTTACATCCATCAATCATTATTTCTTTGCGGACTCTGGGATCACTGCAAATGGATCCCTCTATCTATTTATGCTCTATTCCATGTTCCGTATATATATATGGATGAGGGATGGATAGTATTTCCGGTTTTGGGCCAGGCATATCTGTTTGTCTCCTCCTATAGTACATGTGTCGTCATTTCTCTCTCAGTAGGCTAGCTATGAACAAGATTTGAGGTTAGTTTTCATTGTATGATATCATAGACTCACCACATAATTTAAACATACAAGGAAATAAGGCCCACCTGACAAATATTGTTGAGGAAATTTTATGCTTGAACACATATGAGAGCCTTTAAAGTGGGTTGACAAATGGTTGTCCTGTCACTATCTAGGGAGCAATAGAGGTTGGTATCTCCCTTTTAATCCCATTTAGCTGTGAAAATTCTAGGACCAATGCACCTCTAAAATTTCATGCTTTCAAGCTAGATGAATGAGAAAGAAATAGTGTTTTAGTTGGCAGATTCATGGTACTTTCACAAAGGGCATAACTAAACTACAAGACTTTAGTAAATATAAAGGGCCTCCTAGATTCTAAATTTAACTCAACTTACCTTGAAATAAAATATCAATAAGTGGATGCTAGATCCACTTTTCTCTCCAATAACCAATAATAAAAGTAAAACACATTTAGTAGCTTCTAGATCCATGCTTCAAGGGCCACTAAAAGCCTCCTCAAAACTAGCTTCTCCTCCTTAAAGGGAGAAAATTGCATACAATAGGGTTTGAATGCTTTCTTGCCACCACTTGTCACTTTCCAATTTACAGTGTTCCCTTGAGTCATGGTATTTGATCTTATTTTTGGAGAGAAAATGCCATTGAGTTGTGAAGGGAGTTCCTGCTCTTTTCTTTGTAAATCATGCCAATAATCGATTAGATGATTTATCATGCCTCCAAATATGTGAGACATACCTTGAACCATGTGAAGTATCTCATGATATCCCTCCAAATGTCCTCTTGAGTGGGACGTCCTTCTTTGACAGGCTAGATCCATGCTTCCTCCAAAAATAACTATATTAAAATATATAGAGAGGCCCCTTCAAGTTAGATTATCCTCATAATAGGTTTTCTTAGCGTTGGGGAATGTGCTAGCTACCAATTATCTTTTCTTAGCCTAGGGAGTTCCACATATAAAGCATCTACACCTTGACATTTCATTTTTCACCATGATACAAGAATTAGAGGTTTCCCTAAGTGGAGAGTTCTTCATTGATGCATGTGCTTCTTATATATTGCATAAAACCTTCTGAATGGTCTGGAAAAATGGTTTCCTAAAGGATGGGCATTTCTTCTTAGCTTGATGGGTTCCTATCTCCTCTCAAATGACCCAAATGACCTTTGCAATAGAAATACAAGTGGTGTTAAGATTTGATATCAAATAGTTGGAGATATTCCTTGCGAACTGCATGGAGTGATTCCTTAAATGTGTTGTCATTAGATCTTGAATGCCCCTCCATTATCTAATAGTGCTACTTGGTTATGCCTTTTCATTATGAAATATCTTAGAGACTCCTTTTTGGCATATTAGGTCATCAACCAAAGTATCTCACCATGAAAGTATGCACATAACTATTGAAACAAGGAAAATGATTCTAGTTTAAGTCCCTTTTCTTAACCTTATCTCCATAGAAAAAGCGTCGTATTCTCCAAGGTAGCATTCCCATAAATCCACAATCAATATTGAATGATGTTGGTTTCTGTTCTCTGCAAGCTTTTGTTGTGTTGGTTGATATATCAAAAGATAGAGCTCCTAATATAATATGTGGTTTTTAACAGTTCCCTCAAGTATTGCATCCCTAATGATTGCATCTCATATAATACTGCCCTTGCCAAACTATGAAATTCTTGAACTTCCTCTAGCTCTCAAACCAAGTAATTTGGAGGTAAACAGGGTGATCACTTTGGTCAATGATGCTCTTATACATCACATGAAAATACCTACTTCCGTAAACACTATAATAGTTATACGCAGTCAATTATGGCTCAACTTTATGATCAACTAAACAAAAATCCATATTTTGTAGTGCAGCATGGATTAGATCATTGGGTTCTTCCATTGAATTGTAGATTGTTAGGAAGGTCCCATATATGAATAGTTTCCAAACTTTGATTTTTCCTTCTTTGTTGCATCATATCTTTTCCATAGTTCTATAATATATGCATGAGATAATTTTATTTATTCTTAAATATGTTTGCAACTTTGCACATGCGACAACGACATGACTAATCACCCTTAGGTAGAGCATTTTTTGGAGGAACTAAACAAGCAACATGCATTGATTTCCCATGACTAGATAATAAATCATATATCACAGATTGGATACTCCTCGTTAGATTGAGGTTTAGATTCAATTTCATATTCACCATTGGCTTCAGGAGCCTTGCTTTTTGTAGTGTGCCAACATGTCTTCTTTGCAAGCAAGGGTATAAAAAGAATTTGTGAATAGTCGCTTGAAATTGGCCCCACCGTTTAATAGTTAGTTGATTATAAGTCAGCAGCCAAAATTTGGACCTATGACTACCACTAAGTTATACCCATTAATTGCTACCATTCAACATGCATCTAGTAGAATTGCTGAAAGTTTCATGCATGTAACGACCTTCTTTAAACAATATCATTTCAGGTACTATTCCATGTATGGACATGTGGAGAAGCTTGCAAAGGAGATTAAAAAAGTGCAGATTTTGTGGAAGGTGTAGAGGCTAATTTGTGGCAGGTTTGGACCTGAAATGGACCTTTATACCCTTTTGGGGCTGCCCATCCATACATGCTTATCATTCAAGTATCAAGAGATTTCTAATGTTCATACAATGTCTTTTTCTTGTTCATGGTGGTATTCAATCTATACCCCAACCACTGCATGGACACTTCCTTCTAGGGTGTTTCCATTGTTACATGTCATTATATATTGGTGGCTTCCCCTGTAAGTGAACTCATAAGGACGGTTTCTTATCAGTCATGAGTGTTGCAGAGCCATGAGGGGGTTCTATAATTTATTGGTAGTTTCATAATAAATAGAAAGAGTTTCCACTATTTTCTTTAATTTGATTACATTTAATTTATCTAGGTAACCCTGTTCTTTTAGCAACTTATATTGCAACAATGGTTGCAGACACGTAGTGGTTCTTATTGCTCCGAAATATGAGGCAAAAGACCTTAGAAAAAAATTGCTAGACATAAAAAAAACTTGACCATAATCAAATTGAAGACAAAGGGAAACATCTCATTGGAAGGTTTGACGAGCAGGTAGAATGCATCAAGACACCCATTCCATGAAAAAGAAGACAGATGATAGAATAATAATTTCATAAACAAAAATAAAATATGTTGGTAATGATCAGTCCACTCCTGCAACTGGAAGTCAAACAACAATGTGTGTGCAATATAAATGATGAAAACTGCAATAAAATAATATTGTACTAACCAAGTTCTTGGTGAAACCCCACAAGAAATTGACTCCCTAGCTTTCCCATCTCCTCAAACTATGTGAATCTGCCATAGAACAAATCCCATTCTGAGGTTAATCAGTTTAGACAAATTGTTAATATCAAAAGGGCAACTTCCATTTAGACTATAATTTGTGTTAAGCAGCTTTAAATACTTTGAGAAAAATAAATTTCACACAAGAACAATTGTAAAAACCTAGTAAAGGTTCTATCAGGACAAGCAAACCAATAGCTTCACTTGGAGAAGGATAAAATAATAGAATAGGATAAGATTCCAAGAGGATCTTTGTTAAAGGATACACCACTAGAGCCTATTTTCTTTTCTGAACAAAAGGGTTCTCCAATTATCCTTATAGAAATATTACAGTGATATCTGCCACAAGGATTGCAGAGTGAGATAACTATAAAACTGCCACTCATGGCAGAATGATATAGCCAAACCTCCCACCCTATTATAGTTTTTTATTAACCCTTCCCTCTAAGGTGAGAACAGAATGAAACACAAATAAATCCTTATCATCTGGAAACATTATTGGTGCTGCATTAATACTAGCATAGACCCATCTTAACCCCAGATCTATTAGGCAAAGTAGGATAAAAAAGAAACTGGCATATAAACCTCTCATCCCTTGAAAGATTAGGGTTAAGATGGATCTGTGCTTATTCAATTTATTTTATATTTTTTTATCATGGTCAGATCTTTTATATTCTTTTTTATTATTTCGGAGAATTTTATTTATTCACTTTCACATTATGGACTTCAATTTTCTTTCATTTTAGTTTATTAGCATTAAGTTACACATCTCATCCATACTAGGTTGTAGAATGCACCTAACAACTATGATATCATAAGGCTGCGAAACAAAAGGTAACCTAAGAAGGATATAGCATCGCAGCTGAATATTCCCTTTAACCTGTATATAATAAGACCAACCATGAAGTTAGGAAACATGTGGTTGATTTATAAGATTGAAACACAAAAGGGTCCAGTGAAAGAGCTGTAGGCATTTTGATAGGAACTGCTGCATACAAAATTTAAATGATACCATAAGCATCCAGTTTTAAACTCAAACAATCTAATCCCTTTTATCTGGAAAATTCAAAAAGCATTCTACAAGTGACCTACTTGGCTAAACATTTGTAAGAACAACGCAATACGCTGAGTAAAAATGATACTGAACCATGATATGCATATTTGAGTTTGGAATAAGAACTATCTGCCCAATGTTTGATGCTAGACTGAAGGCATGTCTCACAATAGAAGTTTCATCAATAAATTGCTTACCAGAGATGCATATTAGACACTCGGAACATTTAGCAATCTACTAGTAGGTTATATTGCCAATCTGCATTTTATGAAGAAATGACCTGTACTTTTCGGTATCTAATGATCGCATGTCCTAACTCGTTGATTCACGATAAAAAATTCTTTCTTTTCCAACTTTCTCAAAACCTTACCTCAACACAAGACTGTCTTTGAATTTGGTATCATTAACAGGGAACTTAGCGTCACCTGCTCTTTAGCTGTTTGAAGCCACAGTCCTCTGTGATCTGGAATTGGGTGCACATGGTAGTGGGGTCTATGTATTTTGAATTTTCTCGGTTGCTATCTATTCTCATCCACTTTTGGGAAAGGCAACAGTATAGTCAGTGCTCTTGGATCAAGAATGAGTTATCAGTCATGAAATTATCATATTAAAGTAACTGTTTGTGATAACTGATTCTCCTACAGGAGTTGGTTGCAGAACATAGCTGGCTTAATTCACTTTTGGAAATTTGCAGGATTGCAGAGGTCGAATACAGCTAGCAGGACATATCAAATCAATATGGTTTCTATGTTTTGTTTAAAACCAGGAAGACAAGCTGTTTTAGTTTTCTGTGTACAATATACCTCCAGGGTTTTAATTTGAGATAACAAGCTCACCTAAGTCCCCTAGTTCATGTTCATGTTCGAATTCAGCAACACTGAAATCTGGAAAAATTAAGCAATGCAAAAAAGAATGATATATATAATTTACCATTAAGTTCCGCAAAGAAAATTAAGAAATATTGTTATAACTTCTAAAACGTTGTGAACATCATATTTTGTTCAAAAGCATGTAAAAATTTTATGTTCTTTTCAGTTCAACAAATTAAAACAAATTAAAAAATGTATCTTAACATTCCTTATATGAATTTTATAGAAGACAGTTTCTCTCATTAAATTTGCCTTCCAAACCAAAATTCCACATTATATTCACCATTAAGTTCGCTGTCAAAATTTCCTTCAAATTTGCCATTAAATTCGCCAGTGTTTGAGATTAGGCATTAAATCAACCACACGTTTCCTCAACTCTTCCTATCCTATTATCTTCCTTGAAACAACAACAAGGTATTACTAGACTCACTAAATTAATGAATATGTCCACTACACCTAACAATAAGAGACGATCAAAGAAGCTAATGTACCAAGACCCTAGGCTTCATTTCCACAGGCATTACTATTAGCACAAGTCATAATCAACTAGCCCTTACTACAATATCAACCTAAAATCAATCTTGACTGAGGAAAGGATATTAACTAGCATCTTAGATCATAAGAAGAAGAAAGTCTCAAGATATGGAAACTAACTTACTAAAAGGAATAGATTAGGCACTAGATGGAATCTCTTATTGTAATCAGAAAGCATACGGAAGCTACTATCTATCTTATTCTTAGTTTACTACAGAAAAGGAAGAAACAACTCTCATATCATCATTCAGAACTACTAACTAAAAATAGAGAACTATAGAAGGTCGAGAGGGCTTGTCCTTGCCCTCAGAAGGACAAGCGCTACGCACCCTTTGAGGGCAAGGAATCATCATATCTTGTATGATAAGGCGAATAACGCATTGTATAATAAGGTCTAAGTGGATATTATGTAATCTACACTAAGGTCACCTATCATGAAATGGCTTAACCTGGTTCATAAATCAGCAGTGTACGTAGATTCAGACTAATTCTATTTATGGATAGATTCAGAAGTACGTTGACACCTAACATTTATATAAGAACAGGTCAGGGGAGGAACCTCATTCATTCCATATTTGTCTATGCATTTTAGCACCTTTACGTCCAGCCCAACTAAGCTAATTTATAGAGGAGAGATAATTATCTACGTAAATTAGAAATGAATGAGCACCTAGAGTACTTAACATTAGGGTATCACCAACAAATCTATTACGGGAAAGAGAGTACCCATCTCCATCAACAGCTACATCCACAGCTAGAGATTATATACTGGTTCTTAATGCACATTAAAAGTTTCACATTTCCTTTTCCATAAAAAGAGATGGTTGTCAATCTGATGGATTTCAAACAGTTTCCCTGAACTGTCTGGCCATCTATCGTCCCCCAAAATGAGCCTTTCCAATTGGGGCCAATTGTACTCTAGTTTATTGTTATGGGATTTATGGTTACCTCTTCAGACTTGACAAAATTTATAAGTTTCCATGAAAATGGAATGATTAGTTTTTCACTACACTATTTACATGCACAAATGGGATGTGTGGGGCTTGACTGATATCCAAACAAAGAGAGCCGGTGGGAACTCTAGTTTTCAATGTGTAGTCTATATGTATTTTTAAAATGCATATTATGACAATAGAGAATCATAAATCATAAATCATTAAGCCAAGATATAGTTACTCAGGCCACCCCCCTAAAAGATGGAATGAGAGCCAGCATATCTACCTTGGCTCCAATTTGAAGAGTCACTCTTTTACTAAAATTCCCAATTCTGGTTGAAATATGTGCTAGCAATTCTGATCTAAAAGCTTTGATCTCACCCAAATGAAAGGGTAGCATCAAGTTGCACATTGTCTTTTTCATGAGTTGGGTGCAGAGAACAAGGGATAAGTGAGAAGAAACGTCAACTTTAATTCACGACAGAGTGTCTATCTCCTGTCTCATTAGTCATAAAATAGTAGCAAGATTATAAATTTATATATGTACTGCACATGACCTTACAAAGGTTTAATATGATTATACTCTCTTGGTTTTTCAGAACTGTTAGCTTTGGTTTTTTTGTTAGTTTTACAAAAAGAATTGAATGCAATAAAATATGGTTCATGTTGATGAAATTGTCATTGATGCCAACATGGACTTGCAGTGGCCCCCCAGTGACGTCTTGATGTATCTTAACCTTAGAGGTCCCCGTGCATGGCTTTAGGCTTACATAAAGATCTAAATCCAGCAAAAGAACCCTCCTTCAATGATGCTTTATCAAAGTATGTTGTTACAAGTAGGGCAGTAGTACAAGGTCTACTAATGGACTGTCATAGGAAACCAGAAGGTCTGAACTGGTTATCCGTTCGAGTATGAGAGACCCACTTTCTTTGGATTTGAATATGTTACATGAATCTTCTTTATGGCTTCCGTCTTCAATTACCAAGCCTCAAAGTGACCAGATTAAACTGCAGATATAGATCTAGGACTACAGCCTCTTATACATGTGTCTTGTTCTTCATTTAATGACTCAAGGGCATTCAGAAATGTGGCATACAGTGGAATCAAAGTGTTGGAATCGCTCTTATAAGTTAGGCACACTCTTCATTTGACTATAATATATTTCTATTGGAGTCAACATTGGCTGTCAATAGTGATTTTGATGCTAATGCCTGAAGAAGTCCTGAAATGACCCTTTCTGAGTTCAATTTCCTGACTGGGTGCTCCAGTAAGATAGTCCAGATCCTCATCAATAGGCTTCAATGTGGAATTATTCTTCTAGACAGAGCTTCTAAGGAAAAAAAGAATTAAGGGACAACTGAACAAAGGAATAATTAGTGACTGTTGTTATATTTGCTTCATGAACAGTCCCTAAATAACCCCCATGGACTTTTTGAAGAAGACCTTGAAGATGTCGGCTTCAAATTAAAAATGAGGTCAGGTCGGCTAAAATGAGGTCAGGACGGCTTCAAAATAAAAAATAAAAAATAATAAAATATTGAATTGCTGAGTTGGCTCCAAAATCAAATTAAAAAATAGCAGGTCGGCCCCGAAATGATGGTGAAAATTTAGTATAAATATCCTTTCACATCCTCACTTTTTATGTGTGAAATTTTGGTGGAGCTCTGAGATTTCTGACTGAGGCAAATGTAGCAGCAGACTGAGGCAATTTTGGGTGGAGCAGCTCGTTGGACTGGTGCAATTTCGGATGGAAAAGAATGCTCTGTGATTTTGGGTGTCCACTGAGGTGGGCTCTCTAGCCTCACTGAGGCAAACTCGCACCAACAGAGAAGAATATTTCTTCCACAGAGGCATTTGAGGGTTTCAATAGAGACAATTTTTTAGGGTTTACCATAGTCTCGAATTTCTTCTATAGTCTGAGTTTGGACTGAGTTTTTCTTTCACTGGTCTGAGGAAGGTTTCATGGGAATAACACAGCAGAGAAGGATCCGAGTTATTCCACTGAGATATATTTTTGGGGTTAAACAGTAAACAATACGAGCTTTTCTGTTCTTGATTCTCCACAGAGTCTGAGGTCATCTACACAGCCTGAATTCTTGGAGATCATCCACAATCTGAGTGTGGTGAAAAAGGATAAAAAACAAAAAAAAAGGTGCTCTGAACTTCGGGTGTTTTACTGGTGGTCTGTGGCAGATGCAAACATGAGTTTTGGCATTTGTTTGAAGTCTGTTTAGCTCTGATTTTCAGGATATAACTAATCTGAGGCAGCTGCAATGGAGTAAAGAATTCTATGGTGTTTGACATCTGGAGAATTCGATGGCAGCCATAGAGAAAATGGAGATAAAGGCTCTTTTTTTTTGTACACCACTGAGGCAGCTATTTGGAAGTTTTGATGAAGTTTTTTTTCTTCTTTTCTCTGATTGCCGTACACCACTGAGGCAACTATTTGGAGGTCTGCTAAATCTATGGTGACCTAAAATTCAGATCGTCTATGAGTTATAACTTTTATAGTACTGTTGAAGTATTTTTCTAGGGTTTTATCTCTCTAATTTGGATAGTCAACTGAGGCAGCGAACCCTCTAGAAGTCTGGATAACGAGGTGACTGTACCAGCATTACTCAGTCTGCAATAAAATGCATGTACAGTGTTAAGTGAAATATGTGAACAGTGAGGTGTATGGACAGATATGTACAATAAATTAAAATGATATAATAGTGTATGAGCAGTAAGGTATGCATCCTATAATGATGCTCTCCATTGAACACACAATCACAAATTGAAGTTTACCATACAGCCCGAATTGGAAGTTTTACCAGCATATACAAAATAGTTCAAAGGTACAAGTTCTTGGTAAGGGTAAGGATGGAAGTAGAACTCTTCTTTCCATTTAGATTGAAATCTAAAGTGAAATCAATTTGTTGAGAGGATGGATGAATTGGAAGAAAGAACACAAACATAGAGCTACATGATATGAATATGATATATGTGTGGACACACCCTTGATGATAAGTATAGACCTATGAAGAACTAGATTGAACAGTCGATATGAATGACTTTGGTGTTAAAATATGAGGTAGACAAGTGCACTAAGTTTAAATGCAAATCCATAGTCAATAACTTCAATAACTTCAGAAGTATGAGTGATCCATCATCATTATCAGTGAATTTTCTGAGACAACAGAGTTTTGATTAGTCATCTAATGATTTACAAGAATGACAGAGTAGATGTCTGGTGAGGTGCATGAATGATAGAGTAAATGTCTGGTGAGGTGGTAGAATAGAAGCTACAGAACTTATGAGACACATTGTGAAGACATCAGTAGAAATCTTGAGAAGGTTTGGAGCAAACTTGTAAAGGATTCTATGCAATTGACAATGAGTACATATAGTGAATGTGCAACAAAACAATGGTATATTGATGTGCCTAGAAAAGGTGATCCATTGATGAAAGCAGACCTTTGAGTGATAAGAGCAGACCTATATGCAGATACCTAATATGCAAACAATCATGTATACAGTGGATATGTATACTGTGGTAAATGTTCAGTAAGTAATGTAGATCCATGCCTTATACATGATGATGCAAACCCCATGATGAAGATGCATGTTTGATGATGATTACTTTCTAAAACATATAGTGACCTTGATGATGATCAGACCATGATGACATCTTCAGACCTTGATGTTTAATGACTTGAGAAACAATGTTGATAACATGGTTGATGAGTAGAGGGCCAGCAGTAGTGATGATGAGCAGATAACCAGCAGTGTTGAATACATGAGTAGATGAACAAGATGATTGATGTTCAGTAGATTGCAGAATGATGAGCAGTGTTACAACAAAATTGATATGATGAGCAGCGTTGATGATGTGACAAAGATTTCTTGTGTGACACAAGTATCTTGACCATAGAGGTCCCTGTGTGTGGCTTGAGGCTGACATAAAGATCTAAATCCAGCAAAAGAACCCTCCTTCAATGATGCTTTATCAAAGTATGCTGTTACAAGTAGGGCAGCAGTACAAGGTCTACTAATGGACTGTCATAGGAAACCAGAAGGTCTGAACTGGTTATCCGTTCGAGTATGAGAGACCCACTTTCTTTGGATTTGAATATGTTACATGAATCTTCTTTATGGCTTCCATCTTCAATTACCAGGCCTCAAAGTGACCAGATTAAACTGCAGATACAAATCTAGGATTGCAACCTCTTATACATGTGTCTTGTTCTTCATTTAATGACTCAAGGGAATTCAGAAATGTGGCATACAGTGGAATCAAAGTGTTGGAATCGCTCTTAGAAGTTAGGCACACTCTTCATTTGACTATAATATATTTCTATTGGAGTCAACATTGGCTGTCGATAGTGATTTTGATGTTGATGCCTGAAGAAGTCTTGAAATGACCCTTTCTGAGTTCAATTTCCTGACTGGGTGCTCTAGTAAGATAGTCCAGATCCTCATCAATAGGCTTCAACGTGGAATGATTCTTCTAGACAGAGATTCTAAGGTAGAAAATAATTAAGGGACATCTGAACAAAGGCATAATTGGTGACTGTTGTTATGTTTGCTTCATGAACAGTCCCTAAATAACCCCCATGGAATTTTTGAAGAAGACCTTGAAGATGTCAGATTCAAATTAAAAATGAGGTCAGGTCAGCTAAAATGAGGTCAGGTCGGCTTCAAAATTAAAAAAAAATAATAAAATATTTAATTGTTGAGTCGGCTCCAAAATCAAATTAAAAAATAGCAGGTCGGCCACGAAATGATGGTGAAAATTTAGTATAAATATCCTTTCAAATCCTCACTTTTTATGTGTGAAATTTCAGTGGAGCTTTGAGATTTCTGACTGAGGAAAACGTAGCAGCAGACTGAGGCAATTTTGGGTGGAGCAGCTCGCTGGACTGGTGTAATTTCGGATGGAAAAGAATGCTCTGTGATTTCGGGTGTCCACTGAGGTGGGCTCGCTATCCTGACTGAGGCAAACTCACAGCAACAGAGAAGAATCTTTCTTCCCTAGAGACATTGGATGGTTTCAATAGAGACAAATTTTTGGGGGTTTACCACAGTCCCGAATTTCTTCTATAGTCTGAGTTTGGACTAAGTTTTTCTTTCGCTGGTATGAGGAAGGTTTCATGGGAATAACATAGCAGCAAAGGAACCCGATTTTTCCACAGAGACAAATGTTTTGGGTTAAGATTTTTTTATGACAGAACCGAACTTTGACAAGGGTTTATATATAATATTTCTTTTTGCAAATTTCGTGGGTTAAATATAGTCCAAAATTTCCAGCCTACACCCGATCCTTTCCACATAGACAAGTAGTGAACAGCCTGAGCTTTATCAGCTGGTACAGACCTAGTTGTTGACATGCTCTTGGGGACTCCTAAGCAAGCAATCTATCTCGGGGAAATTTAGGAGCTGTTCATTTTTAGCAGCAGTTATTTCCACATTCTAATCAACTGCAGTTCATTTATGTCGACTTGGGTGACACAAAAAGGGGGCTGTTGATGAAATGAATTTGATGCGGTCATGCATTTTGCTGATATTGCTAGTACTCTTGATCCATTAAGGTACTAACACGTCAAATACCTTGACTGTTTTGGAATGGTTGCCAATAACGTGAAGAGACTTATTTTATTTCGACACCTGTGCAACATATGAAGAACTCGAGACATTGCCAATGACTGAAGATACTCCTCAAGTGCCTATCAATCACTATGGTATCCAACTGATATTTGTGGGATGAAGTTTTCAAATAGGTCATTGATCTGGTTCCTTGACTTGTGAATATTGGTTGAAGAATGTGATCAGCTTGAGGGATAAAAACAGTTTGGCAAATGCACTTTCCTCATCTACAGTGGCAGCCAGATACTCAGTCAGATCTGAGTTTTTGAAGCCTTCATCCTATAGCTTCAAGTCTGCAACAAACACACATCTAAATGTGAGATCTTCTACACAGTCAAGTGGAGCAAGAAGGAAGAACTCGCTGTAGGAAGTGCTAGGGTAATGATGGACACAACATGATGCTGATATACAGCAGCAGAGCTCTGAATTGTGATCTTCTACAGACAAGATGATGATATGATTATACAAACCTTCTGATGTACATTAAACCCAGTATTCTATGATGATGATACACCATATGCTCAGTCAATGATACAGTGTGCTCAGTCAATGATATATCCAATATGTTCTATCAGTATGAAGAATGATGTGTTGTTGAAATAGACTCTAACTCCTGGCAACCAAATGACTTCCTTAATATGATAGTGGGGCATGGAAGTGACAGGCTGATGACAATGACAGAGATAGCTACATGGTGGCATGACAATAATTGATAGTAAGAGACTGATATGTTGTGATATGTTTTGACTCCTAGGTGATACGTTGAGCACACACAGTGATATAAGTCAGTACATAGCCCAGATCCATTGAATGGACAACCAAGGTAAGTGAATGGTGAAGGTATGTATGTGTGCCCTAAGAAGTTTATACATTGAGATGCTAGAAATATATGATGCCTTAGAAATATTTGCACAGTGAAGTATGTACACCTTAGAAAAGTTTGCACAGTGAAGTATGTTGCTTATAATATGGAAAGAATAAGTTGTGGCAGTAAGCAAAGGGTATGAACAGTCCTTTTGCACAGCTGAACTATGAACATTGTTCAGATCAGAAAAGTGATGTTATATACTATGATGTATATCAGCAGTGATGTCCAGTACAATGGTGTGTGAACAAGTGGTATGTGTATAATAATGATGATTACAAGGCCTGCATAATGCCCTAGTTCCAATGCATTGACAAGTTTGAATAAATAGTATGTTTTGAGGGTTAGATGAGGATGAGCAACATAAATTGACCAGTAGTTTGATAAGAAGATCCCAGAAAATGAACAGCAGAGATACATGAGCAGTGTTACAACAAAGTTTATATGATGAGCAAGGATGATGAGCAGACAACCAGCAGTGTTGAATACATGAGCAGATGAACAAGATGATTGATGTTCAGCAGATCGCATAATGATGAGCAGTGTTATAGCAGAATTGATATGATGAGCAGCGTTGATGATGTGACAGAGATTTCTTGTGTGACACAAGTATACTGTATTATAAATGTAAGCTTGACTTGCATTTGAGGTTAGGATACCTCAAACCCTTCTTAGCAGGGTCTAAGAAAACTAGGAAGGGTCCTGGATGTAGAGTAGGTGCTCTATGTATCAGTAGGTGTTGGTTTTACCTAACGGTTGTAGCTGGACCAAAACTAATACAAAAATATTACAAAAGTATATGGTGTTGTGTTCTTGTGTGTTATGGTTCCTGATGATTCAAATGCTTTTGATATGTGAATGATGAAGTGAAAGATGCTTATCAAAT